>JAWWMP010000005.1:207754-268931 GCA_035047865.1 Dendrocincla tyrannina
GTCTTTGGGAACAGCGCCCGGGCCGGGCCGGGGCCCGAGGGGTGCGGGTGCCCCGAGCTGCCCCCGCAGAGCCGGCGCAGCGGGGAGGGACTGCGGGGCCGGGGACTGCGGGGGAGCCGCTGGTTGAGCTGCTGGTCGTGAGTCAGAGAATCCAGACTTCCCCGAGCTGATATGGAGGGCAAATAGTGAGAAACAGAATCTTTTCGGGTTTCCATGGCAAAATTTGGCACATCCTGGCGTAGTGGGTGATACTCTGACCGAGGAAGCAGCAATAGGAATTGCTCATGGCCTCCCAAGAAATCGGCAGCAGAACAGGTGTGCTTTGGCTCCCGGGTGCGTGTCTGGTTGTGTGGTTGAAGGCTTCCTTAGGGAGGGAATAGCACACAGATGCCAGGTAGAGAGCACAGGGGCCCCGATCCCTGTGACTTTGCCAATCAATAACTGACACCTTGGTGCTCTTTCAGGTCATTTATTTGGTGATCACTGATTTAATTGCACTGTGGAATATTAACTGTGAAGATTTGATTTGCAAAACATGTAGGATGCCTGCTATGGCTTTGCCTTGTTATCCTTCCAACCAAATAATAGCGGTCTTACAAATCATCATGATACACAGCACTCTGAGCATAGTGCTTCGGGTAAGCTGCCAGCTGAGAACAAAGATACTGTTCATAGTGGCAATGATCATAGCATCATAGAATTCTAAATATCTGTAAATATAAAATTACTGACCTGACAGTGACATGTTGTCACTAGCTGTGATGCCAGAGAAACGAATGTGACGCTCATTTTAATAAGTTCAGACCTACTCCTAGAAACTACAGATCAGTCAGTCTAGGTTCTGTGCCAAGAAAATTGTTTGCAATTCTAATGAAACCCTAGCATTTTTGGAGAGAAGAATGCACTGGTTAAATGGGCAGAGAAAAAGGAGTCCCAGGAGTACCCAAAAAAGGGATGTGATGGCTGTGACACACAGGCTTTGTAGAGGTTACTAAGGCTGGTGCTTTCGCTTTGCTGTGTGTTTTCCTAACGTGAATTTTGTCAGTTCTGCACTTCTGCCTGTTAGGTTTCAGAGTTGATGTTTTTGTGTGGTACTTAAATATTGGAATCTGGGAGAAAACTGCTCAGACGAGAACTTCTGTTCCCCTTTTGTTGATGCCACATGCAGGAGCAGAGACCAAATGGGAGCAGTGTTTGCTTTGTGGAGTGCCCCTGCCCGTTCCCGAGGCACTGCCCGTGACAGTGTTTGTGGCCGCAGAGGGCTCCCGGGCTGGTGCGAGGGCTCCTCCAGGCACCATTGCAATGGCCAAACCTCCGTGGGTCCTCTTGAATTCTTTCCAGCGCTTTAATGGGCTTTGGTTCAGGCCAACCCATTTCCTTATTTCCTCCAATGCCCCTTTTGAACTCTGGATGTGGTTCAGCATTTTCGAGGATGAGATTGTTTATAATTTAAATGAGAAAATACCTGTACCGAGATGTCTGTGCAACAGAAGTTGCCACATCACTGTGCTCAGGTGGGAGCTGCATTTTAACTAGTTATGCGGTTCAGGTAATCTTACATGTAAGGAAGTGAATGAAAAGGAATGAGACTGAGTTTCTCCTCTGCCTCGTCATGCAGTTGCCAGGTGATACAATTAATTGGTACTTAGCACAGTTGGTGGAATCTGGTGGTTTCAAATGCAAACTCTGGATTAAAAAGGTAGCATAGAACAGTTGCTAGAGTACCAGTGCTTAATCAACAGGCATAACAGGGTAAGCTACATTGCTTGTTTGTTTAATTTATTGTTGGAGGCTACCTGTGAGGTTATTGTGAAATCCCACATAAATTTCTTGTAAATGCATGATCTCTATTTTTAAAAGAAATTGTTCTTTCTTTCCTTGAGTATGTTTTTGTGTGTGGCAGCTCAGCCTGGCAATAGACATTTGACTGAATTATCCAACTGAAAGGGGTGTAATAGAGATACAGTGGTATTTAAATCTACAGCCAAAATGAACAAAAAATATCAGTCTCTTGTTGTGTAACTAAAGCACATCCTGCCCAGAGAGCCCAAAGGTCAGGCTGAATATATTATGCAAGATATACCTGAGTGTGTAAATTGTACAAATATGAATGGATTTAGAGTATTACAAACTGCAGCAGTATTAAAAACTACTGTCACTGATTTTGTTATTTGTCCTGTTTTACAGAGGGGGAAGTAAGATACAGTTGTGCTAAGAACTGTTTAAAAACATATCTGCTAATTATGGATGCTTTAGTTTGTGTTAACTCTCACATCTAAGGTTTAGTTTTTGGAAGCTCTGATCTTTGATAGCTTGATGATTGAGGTGAGGCCCTGGCACGGGTTGCCCAGAGAAGCTGTGGCTGCCCCATCCCTGAAAGTGTTCAAGGCCAGCTTGGAGGGGGCTTGGAGGAACCTGGTCTATGGAAGGTATCCCTGCCACCAAAAGGACCCCAGCAGAGTGACTGGGGAGCTGAGTCTGTGCAGCTGGAATCCAGCTCCAGGTACTGGGTGGCACTGCCATGCCCAAGATCAGGGTGTGCCATCCCGGGGGCTGCTGTGGGAGCCCCTGGTGGTGGAGGCTGTTGGGGCTGGGCCTGGCAGTGGTGCCACACTGAGCTGCTCTGCCTTACATACAGCTCACTTGTTTATGATACAAATTTTGTGGAGACCAAAAGAGGTTGCTTTGACATAATCTAATGGGCATTTATCTGACCAAATTGAGTGTGATTCACCAAGGCAGAATTTTGTGCAGCAAATTATTGGGTAGTTCTGTTTAACTTAAACTGTAACAATTTGCCAGTCAAGGAGATTATAAACATCTGTATTGATTTTGTTGCAGATTTCTTGCAACCTACAACAGCCTTACAGACAAACACCTGGTTGGATATTTCAGCAATGCTAGGATAAGGCGACATCTTCAGAGATCAGGACTGGTGAGACGGAAAATTTTTGCTCAGTTCAACATTCAATTCAGAATGGTTTTATGCTTTTGTTCCATATTTATTTTTCCTCATTGGAGTTTCCCTCTGCCAAGTCTTTCAGTTTGCAAAAATACAGCATCATATTGATTCACTCAGGGTTTTCACACTGAAATGGAAACATCTTTGACTGGACTGGTTGTTTAAATAGCTTTAGTGTTATTTTTCAAAAGTGTTTAATAGAAAACTGAGGGATTTACTAAAGGTGAACGTGCTGAACATTTTAGAAAACACTGATGCACTCCCAGGTGAGACTGTTTCACACAGGCGGGTACAGCCCTTAGCAGTAGGAGGGCAAGTGTTTAATTCCCTCCACCCCCTTTGGCAGTGGCCCATGAGGAATAAGGCTGAGCCCTCAGCTGTTAGACATGTGGCTGCTGCTCCCTCCTTTTGGCAGGTGGGGCCCGTGGGGTCAAAGGCCTGTGCCGGAAGGTGAGTTCCAGCGCCATGGCAGGGGCAGAGGTGGTAGCTAAGCAGGAGGAGAAAGGGTCTTCCTGGGAAATTGCACTGTTTCAAAACATACTTTATTCCATCTTCTCCTTTTCAGTAACATTATATTTGTGTACGGCAGATCTCAAGGAGTGGAAGAATAATACCTGAGAAAGAATACCGGCTCAATGCCATGAGGAGGGACCACCAGAGATACGTCCAGGAGTGCCTGGCTCGTGCCATATTTCATAAAGTGCTTGACATAGAGGTATGCCCTTACTGTGGGTGTGTGGGCCTTCTCAGGTGCTTCCTTGCTGGCAGCCAGCTTGTTCTGGGCTGTTTTCCATATGTGCCCTCGTGCTCCGCTGGAAGGCTCTCTCCTGCTGGGAAAAAGAACAGTCTCCGTGCTTGACATTCCCTACAGAATTCCCTACGCAGACTGCTCATTGTCAAACCCTATTGTCATGAGAGCAGACTTCCTCACTGCTCTTCGACAGCCCTCAGACTATGGGATGATATTCACAGGACTATTTTGCTTTAAGAAATCCTAATAAAAGCAAAACTGTTTGAATACATTTATATTTATCATCTGAGTATAAAATTTGGGCACATTTCCGTGGCATATCAGGAGCGGAGTTGGTCCCTACAACTTTACCAGTGCTCAGTTGTTCCCTTGGTTGTGTGATTATATGCAAGTGAAACACAAATGGATTCAATTCTTACTGGATTTATTATATATATTAGGGCTCAATGAGCCAGGCCAGGGAGAAGGCATGGGACAAGCAGGACAGAAATAAATGTTCTTGCATTCGCTGTCATCTCATAATGCCCACTAATGGGATTTCTCTTCCTTTTACATTGGTAGCGTCATCATCAGCTGGAAATAAAACGGACACTTGAATATTCTGCGAAGAAGGAGAGGGTGCAGAAAATCAAGGTAAGGCTTGAGTGGTGCTCGGTGCTGCTGGCACCTGGCAGCTTTGCCCAGGGTTGAGCAACAGCCACAAGCCTGGCCAGAGATTCATTGAGCCAAGTGCTCTGTCTGTGATGTTTATGGAAAAGTACAAGAAACAGACAAGTAAAGGATGATCCTGCCCCAGGTTACATCTCCTTCCTCCTCTGTCTATAAGTTCAGGAACTTCCATTCATGCACCTAATTCCTTCTGAATCTAGTTATTCTTCTGGTTCTATAGTGTTCTTCATGGGGAAATTTAATAATGAGTTGTATGACATGGTGCCTCCTTGCATTTCTGCACAGTAATTAGTGTATATACTGTCTTTTATCTCTGTTGGATGCTCCATTGTTCTCAGTATGAAAAAGTTAATAACTCCTCTTTTTCCAAAGCATCTGTAGTTTTACATGCCTTCTCACTATTCCTTCTCAGTTTCCCAAGCTGAAGACCCTCGGTCTGAATCTTTCTTAGCTGAGCTTCTCATTGCTGTTGCTATTTTTTTAACCTTTTCTCATTCTACTATTTCTGTTTTGAAATGGGGAACCAAAACAGGATGAATAATTCAGGATACATTCTCCTCACAGTAATTCTAGACCCTCTGCGCTTTTGACTGCTGCTGAGCACTGAGCTCATGTGTTCAGTCATTTGCCTCTCCACAGGATTTGGGCAGAACTGGCATGTGAGTAATGAAAAGAGGTTTCAGGAGCCTTCATTTTTGTGTCATGTAGGTCGAGCTTGATTCTATAGTTAGACCTGTGGAAATCTCACAGAAATCAATGGTTCTTCCCAGGAAGTCATTTGGGTTCGCATGAGAAAAGTTCTTCTCTTTTTGGTAGAAACTTGCTCCACCCTTTTTTTCTGTATTAGGAGCCAGAATGCTTTGAAAAGAGTGCATTGAGCAGCTGGGAAACAATGTCAGATCTGTTAAATTGTAAATAATGCATCTATAAGAAGCATCTCAGATAAAGAAAGGAGGAGATTTTCCTAAAAGACACTAGTTACTATGGGAATTGCAGAGGTGGTGTTGTGGTAGAAAGTCACCCTGTGGAAGCAGTAATTCCAGCACCCTATTGAGGGACCCTGCACTTGCATTGTTTTGGAACATTAGCTAGAACTGCTTCCTTCAGTGAGACGCCCGCAGATACCTGATCCGTATATGCTGTGCTGCCGCGCTGGGATGCAGAAGCCTGGCTGGAGCCAGTGCTGTCATTTAAGTCTCTCCTCAAATGTTCAGTGAATTTGGCCAGGTTGCTCGCCTGAAAGGAAAGGAAGAAGGCAGATGGCTGAGTGAGGGAGGCTGAGACACAGAGCTGTCTGTTTCCAGTGGGGCAGTTATTCCCAGTGAGGGGTTGATGAGGAGAGAAGGTGGAGATGGGCAGCCGTCAGAACAGGGAAGAGGCAGCTGCACTCAAATTTAAAAAGAAAGAGACCTTCAAACAAACCAAGAATTGGGAGATACACAGAAATACACAGATTAATTGAAACTGGGTGGGTCGGCAGATGGAGACAGCTGCAGGAAAATGAATCAGAGCTGGGGGCAAGTCTTTTCACTTGTCTTTTCACATTCTCCCATGATTTCCTTTCCTTCCGTAACCAGATGTTCTACCAGGTGAGCTGATCATCACAGCTGTCCAATGAAAGAGAGACATAATGAGGCTCAGACATCACTGTTAGAGTATTTAGTGCCTCAGAGACATAAATTTGTGTACTTTCAGGTGGGACAATTCAGAAGATCAGTGGAAGATGCCATCCCAATGCATTCCCCACATCCACCGCTTGGTCCAAGGAACCGTAATGGGCTCCATCCTTTAGTGGCTGGAGAACGAGCTGGTCGGTCACAACGGGTGAGTTTCACAACTTCTCCATGGGCTATCATGGAACTGTGGACAACTGGAAGTGTGCACATGGGCCCATGACATCTGTACTTAGTACAGAGCACTGATTGTCTGAATCGTTCTGGATTAGGGCCTCATCCTTAATCACTTGAGGCTGATTTCCTATTTGCAGGGTTGTGTCATTAAAGAAGAATCTCCAGAAGCCAGTATTGCAGGAATGGCACATCAGACCTTATTAAAAAAACTAAAAAACCAAAACTTTTGCACTCTGATAAATCTACTTCAATCTTTCCCTTTTAACTGCCTCATGAGATAAGTTGGTATCAGTGCATTGAGCATCATCAGTAAATACCAGAGCTGTAGAAGGGGTTACACATGTTGTAAAGTTTGAAAACAGTGAAGGTCTTTCAGAAAATAGAGTTGAAGGGGTGAAGTAAGACTGGAGCTCATTTCAGAGGGCTCTGCTCTGGAGCTTTGGCTTTCTCTCGGTTAACAGCAAAGAAGGAATGTTAATATACTCTGAAAATATAATGATACTAAAGCCTGAGGTCAAAGGTCAAGTATATGGTTCAGTTTCAACTGCTTCTTGTATCAATAATGATAATTGGAGCAGATTGAAGAGAGACTTTCAAGTCCTGAATGACCTTCTCCCCATACAGAGGGCGCCTGGACTTGGAGTTGATTATGGTAGTGGACATCCTCCTCAGCACCAACCCAAGGAGCCTGCACCCTCTAAGGTGGTGAGTGCCTCAGTTAAACTGTGCTATTAGGCTGTAACATTTTAACTTGGTGTTCTGAAGGGTATACAAGGACAAGATGAAGAAAGCTGAGTTTTGAACAAAAATAGGCATTTTTTTTTCTGCATTCTCTCAGTGTCCATGTGCTGAAGTCCGTAGCACACTGCTACAGTTCCTGTGACTTCATCGTATTTGCTTCAAGGCTGCATGGTGAAGAACAGTAGCAAACCCTGTATTTCTGGCCAAGAGTTGTTTTGGATGGTCAGTTAGAGGTGCCTAAAGGGGTCTGGCTCTTTGGAGGCGGACTAGGAAATATCATGTCCTAGAGGTACCTGAAATTACTCATTACTTACAGATATCTTCATCAGTGCTATTTTTTTCCTTTATGGTGCTGCTCTGCACTGGAAGTTATGCACTGAATTTTTTTTGCTGTTTTCTTTTTCCTTTTGTAGTGTTCCTGGCGACCAAATACAGCTCCAGGGAATGTGCAGCAGCCGTTTCACCTCCAGCCCCTTCGCGGCCAGGCTGCAGCAGGGTCTGTACCAAAGGCTTCCCAACAGAGGTGCCACATGCTGGAATGGGATCAGCAGTTTGCCCATGGGGTGAGGCTGTATTTAACTCTGAAGCTAATAGCATTTTAGGGGCAGTTTTATAATACTGCTTTAATACTGTAGTTCCCAGAACTGTGTACTGCAGGAAACATGCCATTCAAATGGCATCAGCTTTTATTTGAACTCTCCCCTTAATTTTCAAGACGTTGTCTTACAGGTCTAATACCCAGTTCCTAATCACTGTAAGAAAAAATGTGGTGACTTACCTTTTATACTATAAAATCTTTCTGCATACAAAATTTTCTCCCTCTATGTAAATTTTCTGTTATGCAGAGAGGGAGGCAAACACCTGGTTAAGACCAATAACTGGAATATTTTCACTTACAAGTCTTAAAGTTTTCATCTACAGCTGCAAAGTAGCGAAAAACTCCTTTCTTTAACCATTCCTCCTACTAAGTCACGTCAGCGGATTCAGGGAATGAAAATCAAACATGATCTTGATATGTTCACTGTCACTTTCAAGTAATATTTGGAGATGTCTTCTGTTCTAGAAAACATAATGTAATTGGCTTTGTGATATGAGTTCCATAGGGTGGGAAGATTTTGGAGTGGGACTGTGACCTGGTATCCCTGCCCAGCAGTCACTGTATGAATAGGTCCCTTCTGCTGTGCATTTGCTCTGTGTTGGGATGGTCACAATTCTTTCTCCAAGAATTTGCTGGTGCTATTTATGTCTACTCAAATTATGGGTAATTTAGTGGTTTCTTTAATGCTCACACCTGACAAAACACCTAAATCAGGTGTCAGTTATGAGAACGTGATGCAGAACTCAGAGCCAGAGCATGAAGCATTTACAGAACTTGTTCTCTGGCCATATCTTGCTCTTCAGGACCTCTGTTTGCATTTCATTCTGAAGGAGGACTAAACCTCCACTCAGATGGGGAAGCAGCATTTTGAACCCCATTTTGTATAATAAATGCCAAGTGATGTTTCTGTTGGACAATGCTGGGTGCTCTGGGATGTGCTTTCCAACTGTGAGAGCAGCACTGCTGTGGGCCTTTGCAGGGTTCTGTCTGAGATCATTGCTCTGCAGGGCTGCAGCCAGGCCTTGGTTTTGCAGTCTTGTCTGTCTCTCTGAGGGTGACATTTTCAATCAATCTGCATTTTGCAATTTTGCAAATTAAAAGAAAGGGTTTTAGCACAGAAATATTTTAATTAACATATTGCAGGCCCCAAGTTAAGGAGCTGTTCCATAAGGATGTGTGCTGCTAAATGCACCAAGCAGCAGTTCCCTATGCTCAGGAGCTGGTTCTGCAAAGCCTATGTCACCTGGTTAAAATGTTTTTGCAGGGGGAGAGGAGTGAGTTAAGACTTCTGAATTCAGTGGAGTACGTGACTGGTGTATCCCCGTATCAGCTGCCTGTTGTCAACCCTTGCGTGGTGCCAGTGCCACCACCCCGCCTGCACAGAGGGGACAGGGGTGTCCCTGCAGGGAGAAGTGGGGTGCCCACAGGGAGACGGTTTCGTCCCACCACTGCATCGAATGACACGGGGCAACTTTTAACAAAGGTAATTTATCTCTGTCTGTGTACAGATGTATTACCTTCCTCACTAGTGTGTTTACCTAATGCTAAAAAGTGTGCATACCTATTTTGCATAAAGAAAATATAGAACTATTAAAATATATAACTGCTCTCCATGCCTCTGTAAACTAAAACATTTGGTGTTTTTCATCAGCTGGGGTGAAAAAAGGTGCTGAACAAAAACACATTGACCTTCCTCTTCAGTCAATCCTATTGTGCCTCTGGCCATAGCTGACACCAGAGCTCCAGGGATTTCTGAAATGCCTCAAGTGTATGAACACTGCATTGGTTACACTCTGTCTCCAACCAGTTTTGACTCCTGTAAATAAAATTGTAGGAACTCCAGATTGGGAAGGATCATATGGGTTATTAAACATGGTCTCTGCAATTCGGGGCTATTCAATGAAATGGGTTTTTAGTGTGAAATATTTCCCTGCCCCTCTGCATGTTACAAACTCTTCCCAATTTAATCAGCTTGGTGCCTGTTGCAAAAGCCTGGAAGCCTCAAGTGTGTGCTGCATGGGCATGAGCTTTTTGTTCTCGGGTCGGAGCTGGAAGCTGAAGGCATTTCTGTGTGTTTCCTGCTGCAGACTTCTGGAGGGTTTCCTAAGTCCCCATTATGCAGCAATGCTGTCATCACCATGGCCTACCTAGGAAAGAATGTGCATTTGTCTTATGATCATGCTGATTACAGGGATGAAGTCAAAGTCTATCAGCAGCACTGTGGAGGAGAAAACCTTTGTGTCTACAAAGGCAAGCTGCTGGAAGGAGGTAAGGATACAGTCAAAGAGTTCTTATTGATTCTGGCAACATATTTTTTGGCTAGAACCTTTCTGTGACAACAAAATTATTTCAGCTGAACTCAGTCAAGATACCTGCATCCAAGGATTTTTATACTGTCTGCTTCCACACTAAATCTTGATCTACTGTTCCATAATTGAAAGTGAGGTTACAATTACTTTTGCAAATGATGGTAGAAGGCATTTAGAGAACTGATTTAACAAAATGCTGTAGCTTAGATTAATTTTCTATAGAGAAGTATGTTAATAGAGTAGCTGTAGCAGTAAACTGTCCTTAAACAGGATTTATCTGAGTTGCTAAAGTACATTAGCACATGTTGCTTATTATTCCAGAAGGAAAAGTACACAGCGGGAGCCCACTTCTCATCTGTTTTATGTGAGTGCAATTTCATCACACCAGTGAAAGGTGAATTGTTTTCTGGGAAATCAGGCACATGAAATGGCTGGGAGGCTCTGGCCTCTGTTCTGCTGTAGCAGTGAGTGGCCAAACTGACAGTACGTTCACTTGTCCTAGCTGTGCCCACCTTGGGTTCTGAGGCTGGCAAGAGCCAGGACTGTGTGTGTAGAGGGCTAGAGTGTGACCAAGTGATGAACAGAGCTGAGAATCTCAGGGCCTGGCCACAGAAGGCTGGGTGCTGTGCTGATGCAGGTGAGATACAGCAATCGCCCCAGCCTGACAGTGAAGTGTAATGTTTTTCTTTGAACCCCTTCTTTCTGTCATTGCAGAGACCTTCCAGTTCACCTCCAGGAGGCACCATGGTTTCCCATTCAGCCTCACCTTCTTTCTCAATGGGATGCAAGTCAACAGGCTGAGCTGTTGCTGTGAGTACAAACATCAGAGGCGTTCCGGGCTCCGAGGCAGACACAGATACTTCAGGTTTCTCAGTGTGGAGGGAGCATCTCCTTGCTACAGGTATGGAGACGAGTACACTTTGCTCACAGGGACTTAGTTTTTAGAGAGTTTCTCACTTGTTCCTCTTAAATCTCTCTGGCTCCCCCCAGTTCTGTGAAACCTGCTCTGTTTCTCAGTGTCCCTTGGACTGTGCAGGATTGAGGTTACCTGTCAGGGTCTTACCTCCAAGGGTGCCATCACAGCTGGTTTCCTGTGCCTCCTCAGTCTCCCTGTGTTGTGTGCATGGCATGGACAGTGTTAGTGCTGGCTGTGTCAGGCTGTTGGAGGTGACTGAGCACGGGGCAGTGGCTCTGGGGTGGGGTTCATGTGCCACCTGCATGTCTCTGGCCCAAGTGGCAGTGAAACAAATATCAAGCTGTATTTTTCAGAGGCTTTTTTTTGTGCATAATTCATTTTTAAACAGCTCTGCCTCTGAGATGGGATTCTGTGTGATATCCCCAGCTGCAGAATAAGGCAGCTTTGAATGCTGGCCATGGTTCAGAAACCAAATCTATGCAGAAGGGTCTCAGGTTAGGGTGAAAATCAGTGCTGTGACCAACAGCTGTGGTTCTGCCAAGAAGCTTTAATTGTCATAAAACCTTTCTTTTCTGTGATTGTTAATTCAGGCCAGACAAGTAAACTTCTGGACATGTGGATAATTTAAAAACTTTTGTGTTCTTTTAATAAATAATTTTTAAAAGAGCAGCAAGCAGTTGGAACAAGAGACTCTCCACAGAGCTGTACCCAGTTCCTTCAGATAAAGGCTGAATTCTAAGAAAAAAAAGTTACTTTATTGTACCATATTCTTTTTAATCCAATCTAACAATGAATGTGATTTATGTAAATGTATTATCTAGCATGTCCAAAGAAGTAAAAAGTATCTGAATTCATAATGGATATAGTAACTATAGAGTTTAGGAAATGCCCAGATCTCAGCTTTGTGTGATTTCTAGAAAGATTTTAAGTGAATTTTCTGAATTTAATATAGTATTCAAAAATTGGTTATTTCCTTCCTGAATCACCATTCTGTCCTGCTTTCCCTTTTATTCTTAGTGATATCTCTCTTTTCCTGCCTCTTGTCAGTCCAGCTGACCTTATGTGGTGACTTAAAACCCATCTCTATTAATCTGATTTTCCCCATAAATGACAACTAGTTTCACATCCCTTCAGGTCAGGTACAACTGTGTTTGTTTCCTGCTCTATGACACACATTGAATACCTACTCTGGTTCCCAACAAAAGTCCCAGCTGATTTTCCCCAGTGGGTCAGAGCTTTGGCTCATGATGTTTTGCTGCAGTGATTTCCGCCCCATGCTCTGAGCCTTG
Source organism: Dendrocincla tyrannina (assembly GCA_035047865.1). Classification (NCBI taxonomy): domain Eukaryota; kingdom Metazoa; phylum Chordata; class Aves; order Passeriformes; family Dendrocolaptidae; genus Dendrocincla; species Dendrocincla tyrannina. The sequence continues at coordinate 219,840 of JAWWMP010000005.1, forward strand.
CTCTGAGAGTTTTCTGCAGTCCAAGATCCAGCATTTCTATACAGCAGAAGTGCCTCAATATTCCAAAGGTCCCTGAAAAAAACATAAGGAACAAAGCATTAAGAGGTAGGACTCTTCAGAAAGGGTCATGTTTATTTTTTATGCCCACAAAATTAAAATATTTCTTTTAAATGAATGACTGTGGGATATTTTACAGTAGTTTGGAGACAGCTGGAATGTGAGGGGAATTCCAATCAAGCCTTATATTAAAATAGCAGTTTTGGGGGAGGAAAAGATTTTAAGACATAGTTGTCTGAGAAGAAAAATTGTTTTTCTATAAAGTTTTGGGATTAGCTACAGTGAAAGTTTCAGTTTCACCCTCTGCTTGCAGATTTGACCCCACGTACTACCCACAGCACGGTGTCCTGGCCCTTGTGGGGGGTGTAGGGTGGTGTAAAGTGGCTCTTGATGTTGGTTAATGTTCCATCAGGATTAGGAACTCTGGTCTCTTGTCTGGGCCTCCTGACTGCGTGTCACTCCATTTTATACAAGAGGAGCAGTCTCAACAACTCATCCAAAATGCTTTGTTTTCCAGCTGTTTGTTTTAGATAGAAAAACAGAACAGAAACTGACAATTATTCACTTTCAATCTCCCTCTTTCCCCACAGTTATTAGACCCAGCAGACAAATTCAGAAACCCCCAATCTCATCCACAAACCCTGTTACCACTTTACTGGGTGTTACAGCAGGATCTGGTTCCAACACGTGTCTGGCTTGGAGCTTGTCTGCATTTCTCAGAGGTTCTGTCTTCACAGCCAATGCTTGTTTCAGGTTCAAATGCTGTATCACTTTTAATAATGGTTTTAGTTTGTTTATATGTCAATTGTCACCTATAAGTGCAGACAGCATTAACTGTCCTTCAAGGAAGAACTACATCTGTGTTAGGGGAGCTCTCTGGCATTTCGGGGTGCTTCTCCATGTGAGTAGTTGTGACAGTGCAGAGGCAGATGGGTGCCTGGTTTCTCTGCTGATAATGAGCTGAACTCACTATGTATGCTGCCCTCCATTGTTCACAGGAAGAAAAACGTGATAGTTCTCAATCTGTGCTATTTTACAGGTGCATTATTGCAATGGGCCTGGACAAAAAGCTACCCCCTCCCAAGAGGAAGATGGAGTACCGCGTGGACAAGCATGTGGGTTCCTGGGAATGTGCTGTGCACACTGAGCCAAGTAACAGCAGTGTTGAGCAGAAATCAGTGAAAAATTCGGTGTTAGTCATCTTACCGAGTCATGAAGCAAGTGTGGAAACCCTTGAGGAAAAACTGGAGACTGGAGAGGAGTACAGAGAAGAAGAAATGGCAAACCAATCTAGTCATGAGAGTGAAGACAGTCAGGAAGATATCAGTAAAAATGGTACAGTATTCCCAAACATGAGCATGAGATGAGAAATGGGAGAGGAGGATTCTGAAGAAGGTAGGGGATTGTGGGCCTCTGACTTCCCTGTGGCTTGAGAAATGTGGTGATGCCTGTGTCTGGGCAATAGAATTAGTGGGGCTCCTTTCAGCCATGCAACAGGATGAGATGGTTTGCAAGAGCCAAGAAAGTGAGTAAGGAAGGATAATGAGGCCCTGGCACAGGGTGCCCAGAGAAGCTGTGGCTGCCCCAGCCCTGGAAGTGTCCAAGGCCAGGTTGGACGGGGCTTGGAGCAACCTGGGCTAGTGAAAGATGTTCTCGTCCATGGCAGTGGTGTCAAGCTCAGGCTCTGCCCTCACTCACTCCTTGTCATAATCTTCTTCAGACGCAGTCACATTAGAGAGGGATTTTAATTCCTGCTTCTTATTCCTATTTTTGATTTCATAGTTCTGCGGTGTGACTGTCTTGTTAGTCCCTCTGGATGTGTGTTTGGGATTAATCAGGCCTTCTTCCTTCAGGAGGAGCTGCCCTTCTGACAGTTACCTAAGGAGGCCTCACTGCAATTTGAATCTCAATTGATTTTTAATAGAGAAAATAAACCTCCTTATTCCCTTAGGTGTCACTGTCTGAGTAATTGTTTATTTGCCTAATTGGTTCTGCATCAGGAACTCTTCATTTCTGCCCTTGGCATTTTGTCACTTTAGTATGTTAAAAGCCCTGATGGAAAGAAAGGAGGTGAGGAATGATGGCCACAAGGGACAGCTGGTGTGGCAGCGGTGACAGTGGCCTGCACGGGGCAGGTGTGTTCCCTTGCTGCTGTGGGCACTGGGAGCCCCTGAGAGCAGTGGAATGACTGGATTTTAGGTGGGAATCCCTGCCCTCTCTTGTGCTGGTGCCTGGAATCTGCATAGTGCAGCCTTGGCGGGGAAGGGCAGTGTTCTTTAATGTGTCTTTATCTACAGCTCTGAGCAAAGTTATTTATCAGATGTCCCAGCTTATCAGGCGAGTGCCTGGCTGAAATCCAGTCAGGTGGATGTAACAGTGGTAATTCTGTGCAAGCTTCACTTGTTCTGGGGTTTCCCCTGGGCCAGAAGGAATGCTTTAGAGCAGTATTAAAACAGAGTGCCTCTGCAGCACCCTTTGGCTGGGTTTAATTAAATTCATTGGATAAGACACTTCTTTGCTATTTAGCCATGTCAGTCTACATTTATCATACTTTGCATTACAATATATTACCTTTCTCTGGCTTTCTTGATTGCTTGTAAATCTTTTTTTCATCACAACTAGTTTTTCTCCTGTAGTAAGAGACTTTTGCATTTAATTTCTGAGTTTGCCCAGCTCTTAATTTTTCTAGTCCTTTCTGTGGCTAATGTTTTTGTTTGGTTTTGTTTTAATGTATTAATCATACTTGGTGCATCAATCAGTAGTTTTGCTGCATTTTTGCTACTCTATGAAGAACATGATTTTTTTTAATGATAATGTGCTCTTATGATTTCTATCTGTGATCTTAGATTCTCTCATGGCTTTAAAAAGACTTAACAAATATAAGGACAAAAGGAGATTAATGAAGTTAACCTCTCTCTGCTTAAAAAGAACTTTTTTAGTTGTGAATTCTGTTTCTTGTCTCACAGTACAATTCTTCTATTTTAGAGTATGATGAAGATTTTGAAGCAGATGAAGAAATTAATGAAGAGGGACAGGCTGCTGATCAAACAAATGGAATGTCAGAGTCATCCTCTGATGATAAAAACCATAACTTAGACTCTGGAAAGGAGAGTGGAATCTCATCCCAAAAGGTACTGCAGGCATCTGGGAGTGAGAAAGATGAAAGTGATGGATATTCTGACAGACACTCTGAAAATAATCAACAAGGTTAGTTTTGTTCTTAACGAGGCTTAGAGAAGCTGACCTGATGCATGTTTTATAGTGTGTGTGTGTCCAGTGTGTATGGTGGGTCTGCATAGGGAAACCCATGCCATTCCTACTGACAAGATAAAAGACAGCTGTTTTTTCTGTTATTAATTCTACATCTGCCACTGAACCGCAGGCAGCCCCCTGGCAGTGGGAGCATGGGCTTTTGCTGAGCTGTTTAGGTGCTGAAATGGAGATGGAGCCAGGCAGCAGGTTGGCAGGCTAGCCCCCATGTCAGCAGGACCCACACCTAGGAAGCTGTGACCCCTTTCACCTTCTGAGGGGTTCCAGGAGATCTGACAGACCATCCTGGGTTTCAGAAGTGCTGTCCTTAATGGCCCTGAATATGGCCCTAATGTATCTGAGTGTGCCAGAGATACAGAAACCATTAGATTGTCTGAGGGGAAAGGTTTGGAGAGGAATTCCCCTGGATTTTCCAGGGGTGGAGGAGCGGTATCCTGAGTGGGAATCTTTAAACTGTGACTGTTTCTTGGTACAAGACGTTTTTCTGAACGTGCAATTCTGCATAGTTTACAGTTCTGGGACTTTTACTTATTCAGCCTGGCTGGATTTTTCTGCCTCGAGTTTCACCAATCTCTTCTTGAACCCATGTGGACTGTGGGCAGGAGCAAGGCTGTGCAGCAGTCAGCTCAGTGTTAGATGAAGGATTACTGCCTTTTTTCCCCTCAGGCTTTCCATTTTTGTGCTTAAATGATGATGTCTGTATGTTTTTCTAGAGAAGACAGTGAACTTCATCTTCAGTTCGACCTCGTTTACCCATGATTTTGGAGATCTTTCTAATATTCAGTGAGTTAACAGGAGTGCACTGAAGTATTGGTGCTATGGTTGAAGTCTTTTATCAGAGCTCAAGATTCTGTGCTAAAACCTGTCTGAGTCATACTTAGAGGTGCTTTTGGAGGTGTATTTCTGTGTGATTGATAATCTGGTTAATTTCCATTATCAGAAAAAAAATCCCCAGAACGTTAAATGGACTTAATCATTGATACATCTGGGCAATGTTCTTGTATTCACACTTACCAGAATTGTGTCATGATATCCTCAGATGGTGTAATTCAGAGATTCCTATTGGATTAAATTCTGTCTTTTGTGAGTGCCCAGTGAATGCAGATGTTTAGTGACAAATATTAAATCAAAGTGCTGTTTGCTGTTTCCAGAGAGGAGACCTGCAGACTCTCTCTCATCCTTCAGCACTCAGTGCAGCACTGAGGGTGACTCTCACTCTGAAAGGATGACGGACAATGGCAAAGAGCAGTGTGATATCAAAAGGGCATCTGACATCACAGCACATGCACAGTATGGAATTGGGAATGGGGAGAATGAACTGCTCAGAATGGAGGAAAATCAGGAGACTTTTGCACTGGAAAAGAATGGAATAGATGAAGCAGGGAAGGCAAAATCGAAAGATCTAACAGCAAAGGAGGATACTGGAATTTTTCATGAAAATGTAATGGCAATGCAGCATCAAAGTCCTGAAGTTAATGGGGAGCTCAAACAGGCTTGGTCAGGAGAAAGTAACATCAGTGATGAGGAGGAACATCTTCCAGTGCCTTGGGAGAGCGGGATATTGAATACGGAGAATGGCAATAAAGAGTCTCCTCAGAATGAGGAAGAAGGTGGTGAGTACAGCCCCTCCGATAGCTCTGAGTGACTGGTGTGTGTCACCATGTACTCAGTCGTGGTGCGGCACAGGATGTTGCTGGACTGTTTCAGCCTGCTGGAACACTCTGTGCCGCGGTGAGCCCAGTAACCACTCAGAATGTAACCTTGGCTTGGTGTTTTTCTGCTAGTGTTTCCAGTGTAAGTCTTTGTCCAAACATGAATTTTAAACCAAGCTGAGATGGCTGGATGACTTCTACTCAGCTTTTGCTCTTTAATGGTTTCTCTTTCTTGCTTCCTGTTTTCTTTGTGATAGTTTTTGAAGATTGCAAACCAGTCCAGCAGGAAATGGCAAAGGTGACTGGAAATGATCATCCTATGAATTCTGACCCTGAACCTGGTGATTCCTGTGCTGGTGGGGAAACAGAGAACGCAGGAAGTACAGAGCATGATGCCAGTGGAGGTGAGGTTGACTGTCAGTTAGGGACAAGGATTAAATCTTTTTCATCTGAAGTCTTTTCACAGATGTGTTTGCCCTTTCCCTTTCCTTTGGCTGTTAAACCCTCCTTGTGCTTTTTTCTTTCTTGACTTATAGAAAATTCAGTGATGACTAGCTGGTTTCTGTGGCCATGTATAATTAATGCTTTTTTGGCAGTTCAATGGTTCTAGTCCAAGAACTCAGACCATGAAAAAACTGACTGTGATTCAGGAAAATAGCCATGGCAAGCATGAACATACTGAGGTTCCCTGTGCTTCCAGTAGAGTGGGGCCTTCTTGGGAAACACTTTGGTCCCCAGGGGCAGGAATCAACCCTGTGTTATTCCCCAGTGTAATTAAAGAATCCACAGGAAGCAATTAACCATTTTATATGAACAGCTGAGTGTTCTTCTTCCTGTGTATGCATATTTTTCTTGACCACTTTACCACCTATTTCTGACTTCCTGAGTGTCACTGTCAAGCTTGCAGGTGTTTCACACACACACCTGAGCTCCCTTCAGGCAGGAAGGGAGGGAGGCAGAGCGGGCAGGGCAGGCAAAACTGGCAAAGGTGAAAGCTGGTCTTGCATCAACATTTTTTCTTAAATTCGTTATGCCAGGACAGCAGCACTAGAGATGTAGTCAGAGCCCAGGGGTGTGATGAGAAGAAGCAGAACAAGTTTTGTTCTTATCCCTGTGCTGGTGTCCCTCATTGCTGGGCAGAGGTGGCACCTTTGACACTAACCCTGTAAAACATGTAACACTGACACAGTGCTGAGTAAAGCCGATGTTTGATTATTCCCTGATAGCACCAGATGGAAGTTTCTCGGCAGAAGGGAGGAGAAGCCTTGATGTTCAGGAAGCAGCAGGAAAAGAAGTACGAGAAGGGCAGGTGGCAGGGCAGAGACAAGCCCTGGAGCAGGATGGTGCTACCTCGGGAGGAGATGCTGGCAACAAAGAGGCCGGAGGAAAATTAGCACAGGCAAGGGATTTACTGTTCCAGCCAGGCACGGGGGCTGTGCTGGAGGTATCCACACCTGAGGAAGGCACCGTGGCAGAGGAACATCTGAAAGGGGAGGGGACATGTAAGAAAGTGGAGACGAGCACAGAGGTGTCACCTGAGGAACAGGAGGTGCTGGTGGAGGGGACAAAGAAGAAGGTAGAGCCGGCCCCTGGGGGAGAGTGGCCAGCTGGGGCACTGCGGGGCCGGGAAGCAGACAGAGGTGTGTCCGAGGGGCAGGAGGGGGCCGTGAGGGTCACGGAGGAGGAGGAGGAGGCTGTGGAGAAAGGCCCGGAGGGAGCGGCAGGGCTGCCGGCAGAGGAGGAGGGAGGTGAGCCAATGTCGGAGGCAGGGCAGCCCCTGCGGGAGGGAGGGTGTGCAGGGAAGGGCGCAGTTGTGGATGCTGTGGCAGAGGGAGAGGAGGTTGTGGAGGATGCCGACCTGCCAGGAGAAAGGATTGCCGGGGTTGTTGGCCCCGAAGTAGAAGAGGCTGTTGAGGAAGACAGTTCGGAAGGGGAGGAGGCTGTGGGGAAGTCTGTGGCTCTCCTGGAAGCATTAGGGGATATGGAAACAGGAGAAGCAGTGCCTGGAGTGGAAGGGTTTGTAAAACCAAATGAGTTTTCTTCAGGGGAAGAGCAGATAGAGGTGGGGAAAGCTGCCGGAGGAGCAGCAGCGTCTGAACGTGGCCAGGTATCCAAGGTGGGAGAGAACGCTCTCCGGAGAGTGGAGGACGTGATGGAAGTGCCAGGGGAGCCTGGCAAGGGTCCTGTGTTGGAAGTGGTCCCTGGGTTAGGGGCACTGGGGGCTGCTGGGGACGATCCCGTCAGTGAAGGGTCATCTCGGGTGGAGGAGACCCCGGCAGTGCAGGAGGAGGATGGCGCAGTGGAAGCACTTTGGAGTGGAAATTCGTCTGTGGCCAGCAAAGCAGAGACAGAGAGAGCGATGGAAGGAAAACCTAAGGGAGGGGTGGTGGGAGGGTCTGCAGAGGCGGCCACACAGGGGTCAGGAGGTGGAGAGGAGGCCCCAGGTGGGGCAGCAGGTCCAAGGGAGCCGGCAGCTGCGATGGAGGGGTGGCTGAGGTGTGGCAAAGAGAGGGGGAAGGAGAGGGCGGTGAGCGAGGCGGCGGTGCCGGCGCCGGGAGCGGGGGAGCCCGGGCTGGTGGCCATCGCCGTGGTGGGTGGGCAGGCGGGGCCAGGCGCTCCGGCCGGGGCAGCGGCACAGGAGACGGGGACAGCACCAGCTCTGGGGGCACGGAGCGGGACAGGGCCGGCAGTGGCAGAGGGGGCGTCAGCCAGAGGAAGGGGGGCAGCCCGGGAGCCTGGGAGGAACAGGGCGGGGATGGCTGATGGAGCTGTGGCCGGTGGGCGAGGGGCGAACCAGGAGGCAGCGCTGGGGTGCGAGGGAAGGGGGCCGGGGCCGGCACGGGCCGAGGGCCAGGGCGAGGCAGAGTGGGAGCGGAGCCCGGAGCGTGTCGTGTCCCCACGGCACGGAGAAGCCCGTAGGGCAGTGTCCCCTGGGGAACAGCCGGCTGCAGGAAGCTTCCAGAGCAGCCCTGCCCCTGCGGCCGGGGGCGCGGAGCCGAGCGGGAGAGGGTGTGCGGGAGGCGAGGGGCTGAGCCCGGGCAGCCGGGCAGAGCTGGCGGCTCCCGGGACACGGGCCGTGGGAGGCACGGACGGGCGGCAGGAGGGCATGGAGCAGGCGGGAGGGAAAGCAGAGGGAGAGCAGTCGGGCCCCCGTGACAACACGAGGGAGAGCGACGTAGTGGGTGTGTCGGCGAGCGCAGGGAGCGCTGCTGGGGCCGGGCAGCGGAGGAGGGACAGTCCCGTCGGAGGGAGCGCCGGAGCCGCTGTCGTGGGCGAGAAGAGCCGCAGCCCCTGCCAGGTGAGTCCTGCGTGCCTCGGTCACTGCCCCCGGGCTTGATCCCTGTCAGAGGCAGAGAGGATGCACCACCGCCCCATTCCTTATTCATCGCTTAAGTGTCTGCTGCTGGTAGCTGGGACATTGCCTGATAAATCCTTTTGGGTAGTGGCTGACTGCGTTCTTTTATGTTCCCAAAATTCCTTACAAATCCCTCCCTTCGCATCCCCTCCGCCCTCTCTCCCCTCCGGCCGTGCGGAGCAGTACACCCACCCAGCTTGGCGCAGCTCTGGTGGCACTGGGGGCACTGGGTGAGCCCTGGCCGCACCCGTGGGCTCTAGAGCACGGGTCACAGCATCAGCACTCGGCTTTGCTGTTACTCTGGCCTCTGCTTGTAGGAGATGTCACAGCAGTACATCAGTAGCTCCAAGTTCAGAACGTTTTCTGTAACATTTGCTCATTGTTCTGTAGGACACTGCAAACTCAGACCCAGTCATCGTATCTGCAGAACAGCCCCAGGATGAGGAAGAAACTCTGCTCTGAGCTTTTTCAACAGCTCCTCAGTACTGTGTCCTGCAAGATTCACACAACTAGCTGTGGGTTTGTGTCAGCTGGCATGTCACTCTTCTGATTACTCCACGAATACCACAACCACCTGTCACATTTCACTGGAGCAGCCCCTCAGTGTGCAGCAGACAACTGAAACAAGCCTGTGTTTGCCAGGCCAGGAAGCAGCACTCCTTCAGAATGATGAAGACAGTAATCACAAGGATTGTTCTACAGCTGTCATGCTTGTTTTTCCCAAAAGAGAGAGGGACTGGCTGAACTTCCCCTCCTCCGCCCTGCATCACTTGTTCCTGCAGGTGGGCAGGAGGCTGAAGGCAGATGTGCTGTGTGTGTTTGTCTGTACAGGGTGCCCATATCTGAGTGTATCTGTCATTTTTTGGGGTGTCTTTGCCTTTCTGATATGCAGCCTCTTGTCGGTTGGGCTGTGCCCTCACTGCTGTGCATGGGGCACTTGTGCATGTCACTGCTCTGATTCTGGTAAGAGCATCCAGAGATTTTCAGCACAGGTGTGGAATGGCAAGATCAGGGTGGGGGGAAGGAAGCCTCACATGGGGGTTTTAGCCTGGGGACTTCCCCACCCCAGGTTAAGGGAGGGGAGCCCTCCTGCATGCACAGTTCCCCATGTTCTAGGGGTCATGAGGGGCTTCCCTCAGGGATCCATGCTTGCTGCTTGCTACAGTTCAGGGCATTCTTGGCACTTTGAAATGTTAAAAGTTGTTAGAACTATTCTAACAAGTATTTGTAAATGCATGAAACCTGGTCTTTTGCTTTTGCTGGTCTCAGGCAGAAGCCTGGGTTGAGGCTGCAGGAGGATGATCGTTGCAATGGCACCCTCACACAGATTTTCTTGTTTATGACAATTTTACACAATTTCCTTCTGGTTTAAAGTTTGTTTTGGGGTTCCTGTGTTGCTGTTTGTGAGCAGACAACTGAACAAAAGCTTATACTCTTTGGCAAAAACAATCCCTCAAACTAAACCAAATGAATAAGAAAACATAGATGTCTGGAGGGTTCAAGGAAGGTGGGTACCCAGATACATCTGTATTCTGAGTGTGCATGAGAGCACCCAGGGGTCAGAGCCCTGACAAACCGCAGCTGGGGCTGCTGTGCTGGGAAGCTGTGCTAAGCCATGGAGCGGGGCATGGGACATGGGATGTGTTTGGGGCTGTGGGGAACTCCAAACCAGGTCTGGTTCAGAAGCTGGGAGCAGGAACAACCAAGCTCCCACGGTGGGTGCATGGAGGTGAGGGTGACACCTGCTACTTGTCTTGATGGGGATGGGGCTGGAGACTCCTGGGCACCTCCCAGCCAGGATGGGCTGACAACCCACTCCATCAAGGCTGTCCAAGCTGAAAGCAATCTGCCTCAGAGCTCTGAAATATAACTGATGTCTCTTTCCTTTCATCTCATCATGTTATCAGTGCCCAAGATGAAAGTGCAGCATTCCTCGTGGGCATTTCCATGTTACAGAGCAGCAGCGCGCCACCAAAACCCAGCCCTTGGGCAGGCCAGCAGAGGGGGATGCTAAAGCAGAACGCAGATGGGGATATTTGCCATCAACATTAAAGCTGTTCAGGGATTTCGGTGTGATACTTGGGGTTCCGTGGTGCAGCAAGACCTGCGGGCCAACGGCCAAGCTGTTGGCAAGTGCACAGTCCCTCTCTCAGCTGCTCTCCTCAAAGCTGCCACTGCTGCCGCAGGAGTGGAACCTCATGGTGCTCAAGGGGTCTGACACGTACCCTGCAAGGTACAGAGAGAGGGTCACCTGTGGCTTGGCACAGCAGCAGTGGTCCCATCCCCCCTCCCTGCAGTGCTGATGGCAGCAGAATAATCTGAAGATCCCTCTGCATGTCCTCAGAAGAGCCCTCTGCCTTAACTCACCATTTTTGTCGACAGGTGGGTACTGGAAGTTCCTTCTCATGTCATCCAGAGACAGGCCCTGAGAAGGGGATTGCGCAGTGCTGCAAATTAAACAGGCAGTGTCAGTTTAGGTAAGACTGATGAAGACAACAGGAGCTTTTTCTCCAGAGCGGGAGGAAAGGACAATACCATGAGACATCAGTGTGGGGTCCAGCCGCAGTGGTTCAGTAAGCAAAAAGCATAAATAGTCATGAAGCAAGACCAGGACCCACAGGCACACTGGCACTCAGTTACCCTTCTCAGAGTAACTGCCCTCAAATACCTTGTTTGGGGCTTCACAACTATCACTGCATTGCCACCTTGGAAGCAATTCCAGGCATCAATCCAGGGTCATTGCCATGTATTTTATACGTCGCTGCTAAAAGGTTCCTGCAAATAAGTTTCTCTGGCGGAATTGTGGAATTATCTTCCAGTCATGGACCAAACCCACTGTCCTGCTGACAGGTAGTTTATCCCTGATCTCTGTAATGGGCACAGATGATGGCACAGGTCCAGCAGAGCGCTCTCCTGGTCCTGTCACACCACCTCCCAGCAGCACAGCCTCCTTCCTTCAATCACCTCAGTCGGAGCCTTTCAGAGCCTCTCTCCCTCCCCTGGGTGGCTCTTACGCACCTCTGTGACCAGACCGCATAGGCTCGAGCATTCAGGGCATATTCCAGCTCGAAGCGACTGCGCAGCGCAGCAACGTGGCTGCGGCCAGGACCTCCCCGGGCCACGAGGCAGTCCGAGGAGGAGGAGGGAGACAGGGACCCACTGCTGTTGCTGGAGGCTGGAGACATTAACTGGATTGAAAAAAAAAAAAGGTACTGTTATTGCATATTTACAAGTCCTTCCTCCTTTTTCTCATAAGCTATCCTCCACTTTTCCTTGAACTTTTCCAGCAGCTCCAAAGGCACTGCTGTCCTCAGCTGCTGGTGCTGTCCTTGTCCCCACTCATATACCCATCTGCTTGTACACACACAGACACCCCCCCTCCCCGCCCTCCTGGGAGCCAGGTCCTTACCTCAATATTGCACAGGCACTCCTCTAACTTTGTGACAACTTCTGAAAACTCTGGTCTCCCCTGGGAACACAGTAGGAAAAGAGCTGGGTTAAAAATGGAAGGAGGCAGATCTGCTGTGAATAGACTGACACACAGGAATGAGAATTCTCTGAATTTCATGGCATTGCTGTCAGTCTGGGAATCTGATGAGAACTGCAAGTTCAGTACTGAGCTACAAAACGAAGAGGAGTTTTATAACAACTTTAACTAAAATTCATACCTTTTTTTGGTAACAGTTACATTTGAGCTAATAATGACTAGATCATAAGATTACAAAAATACTATTAATAAATTCTTGGCTCTGCTTTTTAGGTTGTCTTCCTCTTTGCCCATGAACAGGACTTTGGACAAAACCACAGCAGTGACAAGCAGCAGACAAGCTCCTGACCAACCTGCCTGTGTGGCCATCCTCCACCTCCCCTTGTCCATGCACCTGTCCCCCCCACCAGCTGCTCCCCAGTACCTGCCCAGCCGATTGCTGGACAAGTGTGTACATCTTCATGTGTTTCATGTGGCACAGGGGTTTGTGGAGGCCACACTCGGGACAGGATTGGGCAAGTGTGAGGAGTGACAAGTAGCCTGTCCATGTCCTGCCCAGGCTCACACCTCAGCCTTCCCAGGAAGCTCAGGTGTGACAGAAGCAGTGCCTACAGCACTGTTGGACAGTGGAGGGCTGCAAATACCTTAATGAGGTAACTGGTAAATAAGCTCTTCCTTCCCATCACCACATTGTGCTGAACAGAATCACCTGCTAGAGGTAGGCTTGATTTAAGGGCTTTGCACCAAGCCCTGCTGCCCTCCCAGCAGTCCTCCATTCCAGCAGCAACAGCAGCGCTGCCATCCATGGAGGAAAACTTAATAAAGAGCAGGAGCAAAACACCTTTAATAAAGATAATTATAACAAGTTTTTGCTCACATCTTGTGCAAAGTTCTGGCCACTCGTGGGCTGACTGTACTATTAATTTCTTTATAATTCTATCCTGAAGCTCTAAAATGTTGGCAAGATGAAGTGATGTCGAAGTATCACTGATGAGTAACAAAGTGCACTGTGGCCCTGAAAAGAGGGTTTCTCCTTACTGGGGCTACGTGGGCCGTGGGAATGCTAATAAGACACAGGGACTGCATCCATCTTACTGCTTGCTTAAGTCAACAATTTATTATGACATCTTATTAATAAATTTAACCTGAATGTGTGTTACATGCTGTCAGTAGCAGTTACTTACAAAAGTCTGAGAGCAGCAAGGAGTTTTCTACTCATACTATGATAACTCAAGTAATAATCAAAGTTACATGATTAATTAGGTTTCGTTGAATGGCTAAGCATCAATTTACTTCCCTCCTAAATTCACCCATTCTCCTGTGTTTCCTGACACATCCCTTTGTCTGTCTGGGGGCTTTCTGCAGTGACCCTTCCCATGGAAACTGGGATTTTGGGGAGGGTCAGCCAGAGCAGACGCCTGTTTTCCTGCTGCCAGGGGCACTCACCTCAGGACAGGCGTTCCAGCCCCTAATCAGCAGGGCAGAGATAGGCTTGGGGATGGAGTAGCCGATGGGTGGGCGGATGTGGTGATAGGCCATGTCTGCTGCCGCTGCCGCTGCAAGGAACAAGCCCACAGAGAGCTGTTAGTGCCTGCACTAACACTGATCCTGGGTACACACCTGCTCACTGCTGAGACACCTGGCAGGCACAGGAACACTGAGCCATCCAACCTGTGGATAAAGGCGTGGAGGTTAAAGGAGGCTTTTCCAGTCAGGCTGAGAGCAGAGCGAGCTGCCCATCCCCATGGCCTCCCATTCACCTCCAGCCACAGGACAGACAGCAGTGGGGTCTCATTGGCAGAGGGGTCTGAGCCCTCCCTCCTTACCCAGTGCTGGCTCTGACCATGTCCTGCAGCACTCATGACCTCTAATAACGCCTTTCAGACATCCAGGCATCAGAATCTCAGGAGTGCCAAGTGCAGCCCTGGAAAGGTCACTCTGTTGTTGGTACCCTCCCATAGTTTGTGGCTGGTCTCTTGAGGCACATGAGGACAAGTACTGAGAAATGGCTTTGCAATCCCAAAAGCCATGTGAGAGATAAAACAGCCTGCAGTCAGAGCGACTTGTTCCTCATCCTAGACCTGGATAAAGAATTGTAGGTTATTTAGATCTGCAGTGAGTACTAAACATGATTTTAATGGGCTAGTTCTGTGCTTTTCACCAAATGCAGGATCTTGACACTTAACACACTTCAGTAAACTATTGGTTAAAATTACATAGTGTAGCTATTTCTCTAGTTCAGAAAAATTTAAAATACTAATCCATTGACCGTTTTACCTGGTTTCAGGTGAGCAAATGGAATTTCCCCTGTTAACAGCTCCCAGAGGCACAGAGCGTAGCTGAAGACGTCAGCTTTGATGGTATATCTCGTGCACTGGGTGAACACCTCGGGGGCCATCCAACGCAGGTTCTGTGCACCAGGAAACAGCAATCACACATTAGCAGTGTTTGCTTCCTCATACAGGCATCTATTCCTGTCTTTGTGTGTTTGTTTTCCTTTGTTTTCTTATTTCCTGCCTCCATCACTCCATAAAATAACTGGAAATTTACCAGGAAAAATTTTCAGCTGGCTTGCAAAATCTAGTCAGTGTGTTGCTGCACATGACATGTAACTGCATTAGCTTGGTGCTGTGTCTGCACCACAGAGCCAGGCTGAGCAGAAGTGAAACACGAGAGTAGGGTGAGAATAAAAGCAGAATCCCAGCCTCCAGGCCTGGAGACCACATCATAATGTCTGGTATATATATATATACACATATATATATATATGAATGTATACCATATATTAGGAATTAACTACTGCTCCAGCTGGGAGAAGTAAAAGCTGATGCCAGGCTGTGTTGGGCTGGGCCTGCTCTCTGGGGGTCTTGCTGCTCCCTGCAGATCCCCAGTTCTGAGGTTGCTTCACAAGGAACTGGCCTCTCCCTGGGGCGATGGGTTCAGGGTGATTTTCAGATGCCTTGTGCCTTAGCTCCTTACTCTGCTTATCCTTTACAGGGCAGGACAGTCCTCCTCAGGTCAGCTTTTCTCAGAACAGCCCTTCTCAGAGGGACAGCACCAAGGCCTGGCAAGGTCTCATTCTCCACACAGGGAGTGCCACTACAGGGTGTTAAAGTGCTGATTGCTGAGCCCTGGTGTAGTATTACCCATCTTTGGCATTGCCCATCCCATCCCACATTAGTAGTTAGGATGACGTGAACTTTCCTGGTCATGGAGTGACACACACGGGACATGTCTGGACCCAAACCCATGAAGACAACAATGACTGTCTTGTAAATCTGACTGTGAGCAACAGGCTGTTATGGAGAAAAGAACTGCGAAAGAAGGTAATCAGTGCCAAGGAACTGATTCCCTGTCAGAAAAAGGAATCACCTGCCAATAAATGTGTGTGTGAGTGGGGAAGGGTGTATTAAAAATGACTCTTTAGAAAGGAACTGAGGCAATAGAGCTCCCAAAATAACCTTATAAAGCATTGTTTTCCGTTGTAGATTTCATATATTTGATATTAATTATGTGGAACAAAGCAAGAAACAAACCCCAGGTTGTTTTGTCATGTTGTCTTCATCCAGAGATTGCAAAAATCGAGATTCTGAAACAGAACAAGAAAAATAATTGCTATCAGGCCAATAGAGGCACACAACTTATTATACAAAAGCCCTGCATTAAGTGCAATCCTGCAGGATCCTCTCAGCCAGCACATGTTTAGTTTTAGAGAATTTAGGGTTAATTTAGAAAAGTTTCATAAAAACTCCTTACCTCCAAAATCAGCAACTACAGCATGACCATCCTCATACAGGAGAATATTGTGACTGGGGAGAAAAAAAACAACTACAGGTAATTGATAGCGTCTGAAAGATGGTGAAAACGTTACAGTTTTTGGGTCATAAACAAACACTTGAGGAGTTCAAATTACCTGCTTAAGTAGTTAAATGTTTATAGCTACATCTTGTATTTATTGTTAGAAAGTGTACATTAATGCTGAGAGGGCAAACCCAAACCTTCAGAAGAACAGCTTCTAATCAATAGCAGAGCAAAACAGCTTCTGTAATTAATTATAGACCAAGTCTAATACTTTTATAAGTGCACAAAGTGACAAAGATGATATTTGAATATGAACACAGTGATAGCCTTCAAAGAAAACTGCCTGGGCTAATTCTTTTCTCTTCTAAGGCTTAGGTAGGTGTAAATTTGTGGTGGCAATCCCTAATTTATGCTGGTATATAAAGGGAAGCAGCAGATCTGAAAAGTCCACATAGAATGGATCATGCAAGCAAAATATCTTCTGCCTATTGCAAAACGTCATTTAGCAGGAAAAGTGTATATAGAATCTATTGAAAATTGATTTACTGATTCGAGGAGGTTCCAGCAACTCAATTTTCAGCAAAGAACACATAAAAGGAAGTAGAAAAAAGGCCATTTCATAAAACCATAGAATAACAGAATCATTAAGGTCGGAAAAGACCTCCAAGATCACAGAGTCAAACCTTTGACTGATAATCCAACCTTTGACGGAGGCTTTTAGAAATCAGCAACACAAACACAGGTTTTCAAACAAAGTGGGAACATGGGGAAGGACTCACAGGATGCTTTAGCTAGGTCACAAGCTTCTAGTACCTCTTGGGATGAAGGTTTCTCTACCCCAGTCACTATACCTTCATGGCCCAAGGCAGTCGTCACAGCACCAAGCCTGACAGTTCAAGAAGCATTTGGATGATCCTCTCAGGCACAGGGTGTGACTCCTGGGGATGGGCCTCTTCAGGACCAAGAGTTGGACTTGATGGTCCTTGTGGGTCCTTTCCAACTCAGCACATTCTGTGATTCTGTGACCTGTGTTTCTGCTTTGGAAGGGCTGAGCAAATCACAAACATAAAGTGTAGGAATGTGGACACAATGATCCTGACAGGATATTTATCAAATGCTGACTGATCCAAGTAAATTCAAAAGAATGAAATATGTATGTAAAAAAGAAATTAAAAAAATTGGCAAGGGCTTCCATGGGGAGAAAAAATGAAAGTGATATTGATGGTCTCAACAAAAAACACAATTTGCTCATATTAGAGCTGCACATAGAAAAAAGAACAGTCAAGTGAGGAACACAAATTTCACCAGATAACAGTTTTAGGACAGAAAAGTTTAAGCTCTCCCAACCAGGACTCCCACAAATCACTGTCTTTAAGATTTCTGGCTTCACCTAAAACCAGCCCTTGGGATGATAAATTTAATCATAAAAATGTAATCATGACTCTTCTGTTTTATATTTAGTCTGATTTTAGTTCCCATATGTACTTTCCATCAAAATATTGAAGTAATTTGAGTATGAAATGGGGAATTGTTTTGAGATCTCCACCATATGCCAAATGAAAATATAAATCAAACACAAAGCTGAACTAGAGAGACTCTTGAAGGCTGCACCGCGGGCTGAGTGTAGGTACATGACTCACACAAAGCTCCAGACTTTGCTGTGGTCTTCACTCAAAACTGGCTCCTGTCAGTAGGGACAAGAAATACCCCCATGTCTCATTTTCAATAAACTGCATCATCCTAGCTTCAACTTCAACCTTCTCCAGGATTGTGTACACCTTGAATAAATCTGACTTGAGAAGTCAAAGCATAATCAAGACCAGGGTTGACAGTATTTGTTGAGAAGCTGAGAAGTCAAATCATCAGGCCCTTTCTCCTCATGGCATGCATCAGTCTTTCATTGACTCACAGAATCATTTAGGTTGGAAAAGACCTGCAGGATGATCAAGTCCAACCTGTGACCCACCACATTGCCTACTAGATCAGAGCACTGAGTGCCATGTCTAGTTGTTCCTTGAACACCTCCAGGAATCGGGACTCCACCACCTCCCTGGGCAGCCCCTTCCAATTTTTGACAGCTCTTTCCATGAAGAAATTCTCCCTGGTGTCCTCCTTGAACCTTCCCTGGCCCAGAATCTGACAAACAATGCGGAAATGCTCATTTTGGTGCTGAGCACATGAATGGACATATCTGAGGGCAGGACACAGGCTTTGGAGGGTTTTGTCGGTCTGGTACCTCCAGTGAATGCTACAGCCACTGATTTTTCTTTTCTACAGTAAAAAATACAGCCCACAGAAATAACGCTTGGAAGGTACAGCTCAATTAATGCCTCAATGGCTCTGGAAAATTTGAAAACCTCGGATGAGAAAGGAACCCTTAAGCCTCTGTTTTGAGAAATACAGAAAAAAAACCCTGAGCTGAGTGGGCAGAAGGTTAATAATGAGTTCAGCAGAATCAGAAATTAATTGTCTTCTGTTAAGGTCACATAGGGATTGCAATGGTGAGAGCAAGCATCATTCCCTTCATGAAACCATGGAAGGAAGAAAAGGAGAGAAGAACGAGGAGTGTGCAATCACCCTGCCTTTGTGAAAGGACATGGTTCTTGGGTCTGCCAGCCATGAAGGCTTCTCCCTCCCATGGCAAGCAACAGGCACAGTGTGTCCCCTTCCCACGGATCAGGGCCATGAAAAGATCCTTCTGCCTTTAACATGCTGTGTGTTTAATGAAAAGCAACAGCTATTTTAAGATTTCACAAGGCATGTTTCAACAAAGAGGAGTCACAGGCTCTATCCCCATTACCACCAGGCTGCCATCCTCTCTTTCATCTCCCTCACCAAGCAGCTCTCAGAAGTGTTCACGGATAGTTAAAGCCATCCAATGCAGGTCAGTCACTCAAAGGCTTGCTCCAGCGCTCCAGCCACGTTCAGCTGTTATGGCTTAAATTAAATTGATACTAAAATGGTCTCTTTTTTATTAAAGTGCTATAATCATTGTGGCTGTCATCCCTCACCACGGTGTAAGTAGTAATAAGCTGATACATGTCACCATTGCTGATAGCTGTCAGAAGTGAAAAGCAAAATAAAGCTCCCAATTATTCTCCAAATGGAAGGATAACCCCTTTTCCAGGGTACAGTACATGAAAGATTCATTTCCTTCTCTATTCTGTCAAGCCATACTGCAGATTTATTTAATGCATTATGTGTGGTACATTAGATTTCAGAATTCACAAAGGGGGTTACAAGCTGTGTGAAAACTTAAGGTAAAAAATATGAGGCTCCTGTGAAGCCACTGGCAAAACTCAACATGGAATTTCACTCTTGGTCTTTCTCTTAAGTTGTTGCAAAAATTTTCACCTGCTAATTGTGCCTGTGGGCTGGCTGAGACTCACACTGCAAACATGACTCCTTCTCTCACACTGAATTTTCAGAAGCTGAGCTGCTCTCATCAGCATACATCAATGACAGCAGTGTCCCTACAGCAAATTATCTTCTGGCCCTCACAAATGCGATCTGTAAAAGTTCTGTGGGGCAATTACATGCTTTCCAGCTCTCTAGGAAGATATCGGTTTGGGTTTTCTTTTGTGGAAAATGTTATTTAAAATCCTTCAGTACAGAAATGTTCCTCTAAGAGCCACCAAGGCTTGGAGCTGAGCCATGAGGTCTTAATCATGGAGCTGAGCCAAGGGTTGGCTGCCCTAGTCTGAGCCTTGGCTGTCCCAGAGCAGTCCTGCAGACTGCAGTGGTCAGACAGAGCTCTCAGCTTGCACCACGGCTGAGGCAGCCTCGAAAACAAGGCTCGCCCTCGGGCACCATGGGCTGTGACCCAAAAGGAACCTGGGCAGCGATGCAGGGATGGGAAGGAGGCTCAGAGGGAAAGTGGAGGATGCCATCCCAGTGTGCCTGTTGCTCTCAAGGGTTGACAGAGCTAAGGAGCATGTTTTGCCTCTAGCAAAAGGATCATTTTCATCTCCAATCTTGCAGTCAATGCAGTTTAGGTACTTCACTCCTTGTTGCTGAAACATGCTTATCACAAGACTGTTCTCATAGCTAGAACAGCAAGAACAGGTGGTTTCTCCCTACAGACAGCAAGGACTAAGTGGTCCTACTCAGATACCACCAAAGAGAGGCATGAATGCCCAGCCCTGTGTGAGACCTCAGCTCTCCAAGGGGAGCAGTGAGAGCTGCTTTTAGCTGTAACAAACCAGCCAAGCAAATCAAGAAACACTTAAACTAGTGACTATAGGGAAATGCTTAGAGTGAGAGACACAGCAAAGGAGGGAGATGAAGTGATGAAGGAAAGTGACAACGTAGCCTTTGACAGCAGGCTGAAATACATGGTGTGCTCACAAATGGAAATTCTGAAAACTCCAAAAAAGCAGATGCAGGAAAACAGTTTTTCAGCTACTGCCACCTTTCAGAGCAATCACGGTTTGGCAACTGTGACTTGCAGGAGTTTGTATAAAACCTCTGAGAGTATTTTCAGTTCAGTGCTAATGAGACACTATGTGGTTACAGGAATCTGTGGAGGTCTCTGTGTCTGAGCTTTCATGTTCTGGGAATATTTAGGTTGCAGACAGAAACTGACCTGTTCAGATCCCGATGTATGATGGGCTGTGTGAGATTGTGAAGGTACTCCATGCCTTTGGCCACATCTACAGCAATGATTAATTTAGACTGCAGATCAAGAGTTCTGGATTTTGGGAAAAAAAACCCCAAAAATTCAACGTTAGTAAAAAGTAAAAAATTATCAGTTAATTATTCTTATGTGTAAATAACGGAATCTTTAAATTTGTTTACATATAAAATATTGTTATATAATCTATGTAACGTAAATATTTATACTGTAAAATAACGACAATAACAATGTTGTGATTATTTATCAATTTCTCTCATACACCAAATAAACGGAAGCAAAGCTCAACATTTTCTAGTGTGTTTCTTCCTCTGTTGTCTTATACTGAAATGCATATTTACATCAGCATAAATTCCCTACCCTTGCAAACGCAGGAAGCCCGAGCGGAGGCTGGGGGGAATACCTCTTCTGCTCATGAAGCAGGGAGAAGAGTGATCCCCCGGAGATGTACTGGGTGACGATGGCAAACTGGCTGGGGTCATCCAGGCATGCTCCCACAAACTGGATGACACATGGATGGTTCAGTCGGCAGAGAATGGAAACCTCCCGGCAGAACATGTCCACGTCAGATTTGGAGCAGTAGGTGTTGGCTCGATAGCTTAAGATTGACACAAGAGAAAACAGAAAGTCAAAAATATTTTAAAATACCTTGAAATACGGGCTTTCTTAATACTTCAGACTAGGCCATTGACCAAACAGGATGGAAAAGCCTGAGAAACATACCGTTTGATTGCAACAATTTTATTTCTGCATCGTCCCTTGTAGACTTTTCCAAAAGATCCTAAAATTATTTAAAATAAATAGGCACAGAGATGTTTGTCATGAACATCACACATTTAAAGAGGATGCACTTTTGTTTCTGGTACCTGAGCCAATAATCTCGTGGAACTCAATTTCAGAGAGCTGAAGGTGGAAGTGTGATGGCAAACCAGCGCGGAGCAGGAGAATGTCGGCCTTCTCTGCAAGAGAAACACTCATTCTGTTTGTAAAACATGGGTCAGGGGAGGGCAGAACGTAAAAGCGCTGAACTTCAGAGCCCTTGCACTGAGAAAGCTGATTTTCCCCCGTTAATTGACTGCTAATCCTGTCTCCATTTTTCCATTAACACAGCACATGCCAGTGACAGCCAAAGCCTTGCAATGCCACAGATGCCCTGGCGTTCCTGGCTTTAGCACCCCGTCACCACGAACACTTTCCCTCAACCCCAAACTCTGCCTGTGCCATGGGATGGTTGCACAAAATTCCTTACATGGAGAATTAGTCCCCTTCTTCTGTGCAGCCAGTGCTGATTGCTCCTGCTGGGGATGCTATTCCAGAACCAATTCCCAGTGACACGTGGAATCTAAATTTTGGAACTAAATTTAGCTGTCAGATGTCTCTATCATGTTATCTTTTTGGTTTATTACTATAAAGTTTATCAGAATATTTCTAAATGGAACATGCTGTTATGTAGAGGATGTAAGGATTTGAATATATCCAGAGTGAACATTTAAAGAGCTAAATTGAAAGCACAACCCCCCAAAAATCTAATACAAATATTTATTTGAATATTTTATCTGTATTTGTTTTAGAGTAACACAAAATATTTTTGAACTGAATTTTTCTTGTAAAGATAATCCAGGCATTTTATGGTAGGATTCAATATGATATTTATTTGCATTCATGAATAAGTGGGTATTTCATTAGTGCTAATTCACATGACAGCCTTTTATCAAAGAAATAAAAGTAAATATATTCTTTAAAGTAAATGAAAATAATGTAAATATAGGAATTATCATTATGCTGAGTAACAAAGCCAAATATACTGTTTCCTAAAATTATCCAAGGGAACTGGAACAAAGAACAATGAAAATTTCAGGAATAATGAATCTTGTGCAGGATGTTCAGGCTGACAAACTTGTTGGGTAAAAAGACCACAAAAGTTCAAATTTTCCCTCGCCATTGCAAATACCTTTTGTCAGGCTTTTAATCTTCCCCAGAGGGGACGGCACTGACACGTAGGAACCGTCTGAAATAAAGAACAGAGTGATATTTATGGAGCTCAATGACAGCATAAGTTTCTGTGCTGATAAACTAATGAGATGGCTGAGAGAATGAATAATAAAGGGTGAGTATTCAAATAAACACACAAACATATCAGATGTGAGCTGTTTGGGGCTGGAACACAGTTAATTTTCTTTACAGTGAGGGGCACGGCAGATCAGAGTGTTATATTGCTTTGCTGTCCATTTAACAATCAGCATTACAAAATTTCCCTGGGTGTGCTTATTGCTTGCCAAAATAATTTCCAAAGCATGCATAACCTTAGTCCACTAAAGATATACATACACTTGAACTATAATGCACCTAAATCCGACCCAGGCCAAAGCGTGCAGGGAGCAAGTTGCTGCTGCTGCTGGCTGTAGGTTCCTCCTGTTCCTACACCTGGAGCAGTACATGACCTGGAGAAGCCCCAGCATTGTAATCATCTCTGAGACAGCACTCCAACACACGGCCAAAGGTTTTGTTTAATTCCTCTTCCTGGTTCTTGTAATTTAGTTACGAATGCAAATGAGTCTTCTTGTGACAAAAGGGTAATTAATTCTTCCCAAGGGGGAATTAGATATACAGAGATATTAAAAAGTAGGAGGGGGGCTGAGTACAGAAATTAAAAATGTCAACAATCAAGGAAACATCAGGACTAAACAGCACAAAGAGAACAGCTGTGCAAGGCATTCAGGATGTGGAAAGGTGTGAGCAATGGTTGACAGGGACTGATCTTCAGCTCACAGCTTTGGGCTCCTCTTTCTAGGAGTAACATGAGCTGACAAGTCTAATTTAAGATAATGGAAAACTTTTGACATAAATTAAGGGTACCTGGAAAATGGCGAATCCCATGACACTGATTTTATTTGTGCCAGACAGATCTGACCCAAAGCACTCTGATATGGGTGGGACATTTCCAGAGACTTCATCATTCTCTGGATCAGCCCTTTGGGTAGAGAATAAAGTGATTGCTCAACCTGTACCTCCTCCAGGCTGGGAGTATTCATTGCAGGGGGATTCATCCTGAGGTCTCTTGTAATGCTTCAAGAGGGTCACAATGGCATCATGACCTAGGAAGGAAAGAGGAAATGTAAGGACTTGCAGGTAACTCAATAGCTTTTTTTTTTTTTTTAAATTGATTGGTTTATAGAAAATCAGGGGATTTTTTTAAATATGTAAACAAAGGAATAGTGGTGCTAATCTGAAACCTACTGTGATTCTTCAGTGCAGAAATATGGGAAATTACTGCCTGTAAAAACAAATGTTATTTTCATGAGTCCACCTACTCCTAAAATGTTAGATATAGCTAAGGAAAAACCTGCTGCAGAAATCCTGCAATGGGAGTTGACAATAGTCTCCAGTGGACCTGGCAAGGAAAATCAATGCCTGAAAAATTTGTTTTGGAATCCTAACCCAGACAAATTTGTCACTTATTGCTGTGGACAATTGTTTTAGCAGCACAGAAACACACCTCTGCTGGAGTTTGTGCTGAATTAAGCTGACATTTGACAGAGATCTGAGAAAAATCAAAGGGATGAGATTTATAATGCTTTGTGCCAGGACCTGGAGAGCAGACGGTGAGAGCTCTGTCTGCAGGCACTGAGGGGTTATTCTGCAGGGTTATCTCTTGCTGCACGGCTCCTATGGATTTTGTAGCAGAAACTAGAAAATTGAAATACCTTTCTCGTAAGCCCACATCAAACAAGTCTGCTCGTCCTTTTCTCCACTGGACCTGCTAGGATCACAAGCTACCAGATTCATATCAGCTCCGTTATCCAGCAGGAACTGCACGAGGCGAATGTGGCCATGGTAGCAAGCGCAGTGCAATCCTGGAACACCAGAGAAGTGTGGGGAGCACAACTGTCACAACATGGCAATATGACTGCAGCAACAACTGCAAAGTGCAGATTGATTTCCTTCATAAAGGAATATATTGTCAAAAAGATGCCAGAGGCAAGAGGTGAAAATTAAATATTAAGGCTACAAGAAGAAATCTATGGCCTCTGCACGACATGCCAGCATTTACTCTGCCACCTGCAAACCACATTTAATGACTCTGCATGTGAAGAAAAGCAAGTAGAGACAAAGGCAGCTCTCTTTAGTAGGAACAGGGAGGTGTGCAGCCCTTCAGACACTATATCCCAGAATGCCTCGCTCCTTGCAGAATAATTCCTAACACTACTTAGAAGCCTCACTATGGGATGAAGTGTTCACACCAGGTTTTGTTACTCATATACATGCTAAGAAGCCCAACACATCCTCACTGAAGTCTTATCAATTTTGTGCCTGCCTGTAAAAATATTTCAAAAAAGTTGTGCTCTGTCTGAAAGATACTTGAGTGCTGCTAATCCAATTACCCTGGAAATTCTGACGGTGTGTGGCTTCCTGATATTTCGGTGTTGGTATATGCCCTCATACACAATCAGGACAGTGATGTTACCTGTGTGCCCATCTCTTCCCTGGTGATTGATGCTTACAACATTCTGGTCAAGAAGAAATTTGACAAGTTCTATGTTCTTTCCATAGGTGCAAGCACTGTAGAAGTAAAGCGAGTGGTGAAGAATATAGTCCATAAAAGAAGTATTTTGGGTAGCAAAAAATTTACAAAGAATTACACAGAGATAAAAATACAGTAATAAAGGATCTTTAAAAATGTGCAAATGCACAATTAATCCACCAAAACATGTTCATTTTTATTGTTTGAGAAACAATCTAATTATTGCTGAATAAATTAATTTTGCACAGCTGTGCAAACAGTCTGTGTTGCAAAGTGCCTCTTAAATAGCCCTCTACAAACTCCCAGCATCCTGACCAAACCGTGTTCTGCCACCTGGTTTCTCACTCGGAGTGTTTGGCTCCAGCAGGCATGTGGGTGGAACTGAGGCTGGGCTCAGCTCCCAGGCTGGACAAGGGTAGGAACAGTTGTTCATCCAGGTGTTGGCAAACCTGGTGCCTTTCCTCCCTTTCTCGCTCTCACTTGCTCTCTCCTCATTCACTGGTTCTGCCTCTTCCTTTGTGCCCTCTCCTGTATCTCATGATGCAAATTCACCCTCCTCGCTGCGCTCTCTGCTTGCTCTGTCCCTGACCTGGCAGCTGGTGAGACATTGGTAATTTTGTGTGCTGTGCTGGAGGTGTAAGTGGAGCTCTATTGATAATGGTATTTGAACATCTCACCTGTGAAAAGCTGTTTCACTGAATATATTTTCTTTAGTGAGACTTTCTGTTCCTGAGAGATGAATTATTTCCTTGACAACTTCAAACTTCCCATTGTAGCAGGCACTGAAGAGGAAGCCAGTACAGAGTTGTTAGCAACGCCAGCTTTCCCATGAGCCCCAAATCCATCCAACAGCTGCTCCAGGGCACTCACAGGTGTAGGGGTGTGTCTCCGTAGATATTCACGACGTGGGGCTGCACTTCGAAGCTGCTCTGCAGTAAGAACTTCACAATTTCGTGATGCCCAAATCGAGAGCAGAAGTGCAGAGGAACGTGATCTTCATTGTCCTGAGCATTCACTGCCAGTTGACCCAGAAAGAGACCACAGAAAGGATTTTATACTTAACACAATATATTTAGTTACGCTCTATGTGTTACACACATAGAGCATTTTGAAACCTCCTGCTAAAATATTTATGGACCTATTTGTTTAAAATTGAAATTTCTGATAGAAATGACAAACCCAGTCTACTTTGTGCAACATTTAGCTCTCAGTTCAGCCTTTGCATCAAAGGCACCAGGTATTTTAGGCAGTTTACAAGAAATGAAAAGACTACATGGGAATATATGTCTGTTAGGGGTGTCCAAACTTATACTGCCAGGCTTTTGCACACAACTCTGACAAACATCCCTCAGGAATATCTTTCCTATAGCAGAGCCTCCTCAGGACAGAGACTAAACCAACCACATTCTGAGAGTCTGTCTTCTCTTTGGTTTTCTGTGAGTATAAAGAGCAATGAAAATGAAGATAAACCCCCGTTTTAAAACCTTTCTGAAGTAATGACAAATGCTCACAGAAATGTACAGTCCTTTGAGATGTGCTGAACTTACAACTTCCCAATGTCTAGGGGACAGAGCTCCAAAACTGGATACTGTATCAGGCTAAAACCAAAAAAAAAGTAATTCCTGTAACTTTAATCTTGTGGCCCACAAACTTCATTAACTGCCCCTGCTAACCTTCCTAGCAGTGTTGTATATAAGAAGTAAAGAAAAGTAAACTCTATCTTCCCTATTCTAAAATAATTTTCCAGTTTATAGATTCATGTGACATGTTGGCCTTTATTTTTTATTATGATGTGGTACCAGGCATTTTGGTACCATTTTGCCAGATACATTCAGAAGTGCAATAAATAAGAGGGGAATAATTGTCAAAATTTTATAATGATAAATGTCAGCATTTTATACTATGTCCCCACAGAATGTCCTGAAGGACATCAGGGGCCTCAGTCTACAACAAAACTAGGTGCAAGGTGGAGCAAAGAAGGACATCTCCTTTATATATACAGTTGGAACTGATGTCAAATGCCTTCAAACCATTTCCTTTGCCTCTAGAAGGATCTGTAACTATACCATGAGATGACTGTTGTTTGCTTTTTAATTGGTAGCTTTTTGATTTCTAAATGAAGCACCCCAGGTACACTGGAATATTGTCTTAAAAAAAAGGAGAGGTTTACATTCAAAACTAAAGAAAATTGGTCAAAAATATCTTAGAAGAGTATTATGGAGAAAAAGTACATCATATTGATTCAGGGATTACTAAAGAAGAGTATGGGAGAGTTCTTCAAACTGAGATTTTTAAAGTACATTTATATCAAATTGAAGATAGAGACTACAACTGTCATGGCAGTCAAGGACTGAAAACCGAGGCTGCCCTACAAGTAAATGAGAAAACTGAGAAAATGCCAGGTTCTTGCCTGTGGGAAAAAAAGGAATTCTGTAGAAATTATTCTTAGCACTGAGACATGACATTGGTAGAAAGTAAAGGTGAAACCATGACCATAAGTGAAAAGATGAAAAAAGGACAGTACTAGAAATGTGCCTGAAGGAGCTTATGGTATTTCTGAAAATACAGAGTTTCTTAGCCCTTCTCCAGAGTGTTTATGCTAAAACAAACGATGGGATTGGCATGTGGAGAACTGGCAGCACTTGTAACATTGGGTTTATACATGGGCCATAAAACATGAACATTTGCCATGGCACACATAGGAAGCATTTTTATTTGTTTTTCTCCTAATTTGTGGTTAGTCTGAAGAACTTTGGCCATTGTTAGGCTGAAAATATTCTTTATTTCAGCAGCATTCTGACCTTTTTCAGCCTGATTTAGTGGTCACTGCTTGCCTTCAGTTGCTGTGGTCTCAGAGCTGACTAACAAGTCAGGTTATGTAAAAGAAATAGTTCAGGTTTGTGACCCCAATTATTGGTCCATACTGAAAACTACCAAATTTATTCAGGTTCTTTCCACAATTCCTTTCATTCCTGGGCATTGAAGACCTGTTCCTCTGCTGTTGCATTTATAGCAAGTTTCAAAGTGTGCTGCTTTGAGAGCAAAAGACTTTCTGCTTCCAGACTCCCTTTTTCCTGAGCTGAAGATTGTGATTTTAAAGAAAAGGACCTGAAATGGTGCCCCAGTTTCCTTCTTTTTGGAATAAACTCTAAGAGAGAGCAAACCCCCTATTGCCTTGTTACGGTGAGCGAACGTCTCTTCTTTCCCCTCTTCATTATAATTATATCAGCTCAATGCACACACATCGAGGCTGCAACTCCCAGAACTCACTCCTGACAGCAGCTCGTGCAGACCTGGCTGTGCCACTTCCCTCCATGCTTTTTTACTGCGTGAGGAGGACATGTGACTGCAGGCAGGACTCACAGAGGACATGGCAAATTGATGTATTGTAGGGCAGTACTTTTCCAAGTAATGTTCCTTTCCAAAAACCATTTCTGTCTCTTATTCTGAGGATAAGAAATTAATTTTCAAATATTTTTAATATTTCTCAGTATTTAATAGAATCATAGAATGGCCTAATTTGAAAGGGACCATAAAGATCATCCAGTTCCAACTCTATGCCATGAGCATGAACACCTTCCACTATCCCAGATTGCTCAGAGCTTCATCCAACCTGGCCTTGAACACTCCCAGGGATGGGGCAGCCACAGCTTCTCTGGGCACCCTGTGCCAGGGCCTGCCCACCCTCCCAGGGAAGAATTTTTTCCTAATATCCAATCTAAACCTACTCTCTGTCAGGTTGAAGCCATTCCTCCTTGTCCTGTCCCTCCAGGCCTTTGTAAATAGTCTCTCCCCGTCTTTTTTGTAGACTTCCTTCAGGTACAGATTAGAATCTCTGCAGTAATAATCATAATACGCATAAAATGTGACCTTTAAAGTTTAATATTTATATGGCTTTGTAGGATGTGTCACCACTGTGTCTGATGTGTGCAATGGAAGAGCGTGGCATGTTTTGTGCCTTCAATGCTACTGAAACAGCAAAAGGAGAGGGAACAGAGCAAGAGGAAGGAGATGGCAGAACCAGCAGTGACACACTGACACCAGTCACTGACACCAGTCACAAGAGAAACTATTTTGGATCGCAAAGCGTGAAAAATATACAGCAATGAGGTGTAATATCACAGCCTGACTGACATCACTGTGAGGCCACCTGGATAAAGAACATGCAGACTCCTGACTCACAGAACACCCAAAGTGTGCTGAAAGGCTTTTGTATCTGTCCAGCCCATCACCTCTCCACACAGGCACTTTCTCTGACAGCAAATGTCCCACAGTGAAAGGTATGAAGCTTGTGCAGCATAATAAAGCATATGCTAAAGATCCCCTTTTCTGTGGAATTTCAACTGCCATATGAATTATTTTAAATTACTTGCTGTATAATTTTGACTTAAACCCCTTCACCTGTACCTCATTCACTAGTACCCTATGCATTTCTGCTCCTGTTTTTCACCTCTAACTTATTACTGGAAACAGAGTACATGTGAGATGACAAACCAGCATAATTAAATAAAAAAACTCTCCAACTGCTGGTTTTTTGTTTCGGTTGCCCAAAGATCACACACACCCACACACACAGAGTATGTGTTAGGAAACTCTGTCTCTATAAAACACAGTGTTAGAGCTGATTTTTAAATATCTTTCCTTACCATCAGCTTTACTTCCCTCTTCCATCAAGAGCTTTGTGATATTGAGAAAGCCTTTGGCAGCAGCCAGATGGAGAGGTCTGTCCCCAACTTCACCACTTGCGTTCACATCAGCTCCAAACTTCAGTAAGAGGTGGGTTACCTAAATATTTGATTAAGGTTAATTAAAATATCACATTAAAATAAAACTTTGAGAAAATCAGATGCAGTATTGTATTGGGTAATACTGCATGTGGGCATCTCTGTTAACTTTAAGCAGGGAGAGGAGATTCAATAGAAAAATAATTTTCAAGTTACGTGTCTATAAAAATATTAAAATTCTCAAAAGCAAGTGCTCATTCATGCTCTAAAATGTTCTCTATGGTGAATGGACACTAGACACGTTTGTTTGAATGACCAGCAGCATCAAAAAGGAAATGCCCTCAAAGCCACCAAAAACCAGAGCCGTGGCTCCTGCCAGATCAGCCTCTTACCCCAGAGCCCAACGGGAGCTGTCAGGATCATCTCACAGGACTGTGACTGTTCTGCAGTGGCTTGTGGCAAATGAACAAACTAATCTCAGCTGACACAGGAGTCTCTTCTGCATGATGAGGTGAACAGACATGAAAGCAGCACCCTGGGGACACACCCCTGGCTCACTCACACCCCTGTCTTGCCCAGTGCAGGGCAGAGCATTCCAGTCAGCAGTGCATCTGGACCCTCTGCTTTCAAAAGCTTTTCCTAGACAACTCCTCAATGCACTCAAAGTAACAGCTCACTGGAATGGAACAGACTCTGCCTAGAGGTCAGCCTTTGAAACTTTAAAACACCCCAGAACAAAAGGCTTTTAGCCAAAGCAAGGCACAGGGAATGACTTGCATAAGCCAAATAGACTCATTACTACAGTTCATATAAAAGAGCAGCTCAACGTTGTGGATTAGCCATGTGTCAATTGTACTGCCCAAATATACAGAAGAAAGAGAGTTGAGGGAGTCAATGTCAGCTTTGGTCAGAATTCTAGTCTGTGTTTCAGTAAGTCTGTGATCTGTGTGAATGGAGCAAGCTCAGCTGCACTGAGTGTGTGCACAGCACCTCAGGGAAAATCCTGCTCTCTGAATGCTAATTTTTTCCACTAATAGAAAAGTCTGTGAATTGCATGGAAAACCAATAGAATTGCCAATTAATTATTTCAGAGAAGTGATATTCACTTCCTTGGAGAGGTTCAGAAAGCACACTCACATTCCTTAGGCAATCTCTGATATGTGGGATGAATGAACAGCAGACCAAAAGTGCCTCTGAGCCCAAGCCTGCTTATCAAAGCTCACTAGAGAACCCTTTGTTTCAAGAGGTCTCAAGGGCAAAATCCCCAGGGTTTTTGGGATCTAGTACAGAGGATGGAAGTGTAGAAATTTCCTTTTGATATTCAGACTGTTAAGGCAACCAGAGATGTGTTACACAGAGTGTAACTTCAATGTATGAGGCCTTTGCATGGAAGAATCCTCTGGAATGTAAAGCAGAGAAATCTAACTCTGGCCCTACGGATGGCTCGGGGATCCCTTGCTCAGGTGTCTGAATCCCCCTTAGTTACCTGCTCATGGCCATAGTAAGCAGCAATGTGCAGGGGGGTGAAGAACACAGCGTCCTGCACGTTCACAAAGGCCCCGTGCTGCAGGAGAATTTCCACAGCCTGCAAGGAAACAACCACAGAATTCCAATTAGAGCCACTATATATACATACACATATTTATGTGGGTGTGCTCAGCCAGCAAAATAGGACTTTGAAACCTCATGTCACCAGTTGAAAAAAAAAGTCAAAGAGCCCCAAACAGGCATACATAAAGGTGCAGAGCTGCATACAGCACACAAAAGTGATTAACTTACAGTACTTTAACTGAACACTGAATGTCACTGATGCTTTATAAATAAGCTTGAAAAATCAGTGTGCCAGTAAACCCACCAATTTATGAAGAGGCACAGAAATGACTGGATTTTCTCAGAACAACCTTTCATTTTCTTCTAACCATCATGAACAAAGAGCTGTAAACATATCAGAGTTTTAAGATGTAAAATGTCCCACAAAATGAAATATCCTTTTAAATTTAAATGTGTGAAAGTAAATCCTCAAACATAATTCCCTCAGCATGTAAAGATTTCTTCATATTTTAGAAGATAATAGTTCTTTGGCTTCAATAAATAACCCGGAGTGTTTTCCTTCACATTTCCCCATTTTTGGTCCTTCAGGAGGTCCATGTTTTCCTGGACATCTATGAACTCTCAAGCATTGCCTTGCTGCATAGCTGCCAAAAGAGAAGCCTGAACGAAACCACTTTGGGTTCCTCACTGAAGCTCCTTTTAATGAAGCATGAGGAGCCTTTGGGCACCAAGTACTTGTGCCAGGAATTATTTCAGAAGTTCTACACACCATTTTGAAGAATGATCATTTTTGAGTCTAATGATGATGAAAAATACTGGACGACAAATCACCCACAGCACAATGAGAGACCGGGATGCACCTCTGCAGTGATAGGAAGGACTGACAAGGATGGGGAAGTGGCCAACCCCTGTGCCACGCTGTGTGTACCAGCACCTGTCCACTGAGACCACCCTGAGGACGCCCACCAATGCCAGCTGTGGTGATGCACAGGCCTGTCACCTGCTCTCTAGACTGAGAGCCCCAAATCAAGTCACATGTGCAACAAAAGGGCCAGACATTTCAAACCGTGTCGCTCCCAAGTGCTCAGAGAACACAAACTGTTTCCAAGCAACATCAGTGTACAGGGATTGTTCCTTTACACAGTTTAAATCAAAGTACTTGTTTCCATGTGACCACCTAAATACATTTTCTGCATCAGTTTTGTTTCCCAACGTATTTAAATATGTCCATTTCCCATTAGTTTTAACCACCTCTCTATGGCTTCAGCTGTAACCTCGCCTGGAAGTAGCGCTGCAGGGCCAGATCTGATTATTCCCTCAGATGGAGGTTCTGCATCTTCCCTGGAATGCTCTCAGTGCTGCACCGCTCTCATAGTGATCCCCTTGCCCCTTTTACATTCAGTCAGAATTTCCCTTGCTAAATCTCTCCTGCATTGGCATTGTTTTGCTGTGGATCCTTTCCTAATGAAAGATCCCCTGAGATCTTTGGAGAAGCTGCTGGCCTTTCTCTCAGCTGAAGGACAGCTCAGCAACAGGCACTCACTGGCTGGGTGTGAATGTGTTCAGGTAGTAAATAAAAAACACACTCAGATATTGGGTTAACACAAGTAGCTATCCTTAATGTCTTTGGAAGCTGGAATTCAAAATTTAGATTCATCTATGAGCTTCAAGATGGACCTCCAAGATTAAAAAACTGTGTTGAGCCATGCGGCTCCACCTCTGATGATGAACATAAACCCAGATGAATTTTGACATATTTTCCAGGCTGTAGCAATGGCAGCCATGCTCGCTGCTTTGTGATTGCCTGAGAAATGGAATTTTGTGCTCTGCATTAAGCAAACTCCACTCAAGTGTAAATGATGAGAAGGGTACAGAGACAGGCTTGATAGTCTCTCAGACAAGATATCTTTCTAAGAAAGGAAAGAGAAGTCTTAGAAAGCACTGAGAGCTGTCATAGGCATCACAAGTAGGAGGGGGATGCTGGAGGGATGTGCAAGGATAGAAATACTTCAGAAATAAGGGGAAAATTTCTGATGCAAAAAGAGCTTTGAATTCTTACAGAAGGACCAAAAAAAAAAAAAAAAGATTTTTCTCCTCAAGAGACAGACTGTGAGTGAAAGTTTGCTCATAACCCAGGAAACATTCCCAAGCTTCAGAGAAGGAAGCTGGATGGGCTGGTCATGAAGGTGGCTGGCAGTGTCCTGGTTGGATTCACCATGGAACAAATGCTCCCCTTTCTCTCCCACTACCAATTCTGAATTCAAAATGATATTTTGAGCACTTTGCACAAATCTCTTACTTTTCAACTTTTCTTAAAATTCTCTTATGAAAGGTTTATTCAGAGTCTTTTTGAACATTCAAGTCAATGATGTTCACTTCAAAGACAACTAATTAAGCCACTCTGAAAGTCAGAAGGAGTCAGCATATTAAAACATGAGGCAGACATAAGGACTTCGTGTTTTGGACAAGGGCAAAGGATAAGAACTCCTCTAAGAAAACATGCACAATTATTACTGACTTTTTATCAGGTAAAATTTAAATGAGAAGACAATTCAAAAATTTCAGCAATTAAGGCCATTGCACAGTGCCAGCCTCTATACAGTCATACACTGAAATATCTACAGAATCCCTGAGGATGGACTCACTCCCTTCTCCCCAACAGGTCCTTGGCACACCCCACACTCGCCTCCCAGGTCCCCAGGTGTGCAGATTCAGAAACTGAGTGGCACTGGTTCCCTCTGCCTGTGACCCTCGGTCCAGCTCCTGCATCTGCAGGTGTTGGAGTCTCACAGTGACAACTTGAATTTACCACATGAAATAGGCAGTGGCCCCGGCTTTTCAAGGTGCTCACACTGGACAACACATAAATGTGGATGGGGTACATGCATTATTTATTTAGCAACGACCTCACTGGGCTTGAAACATTTAATGTTTTCCAAATAATAGACTTAATGGGAGATTTATAGGACTTATTTGTGGATGTTTTTAATATGGTCATCAGTTTCTTTTATAATTTTTCATGTTTCATTTTTTATTTATTTTTAAATTTTTCATTAATTTTTAATTCTTCTCATTGAGAACTGCAATTTTCATTAACAAGTAAAATCAGCAACAGCATATTTTTGGTGAAGTAAAATACAGTCCTAAGTCATAGAGAACGTGAAATATTTATCCACCACACTGGCTCAAATGAGGTGCAACATCCCATTGGCACCGATGGCCTCATCCCAGAGAGCTGATCACTTCACTGGTTTCAGGTCTGGTGGTGGAGCAAAAGTATAGACTGACTCTTCAGGGAAATGGGGCAAAAAGGTTTTTTTCTCAGTTTTCTCTGTCTTTCTCCTAAATCTAGTCAGTCCTCTCCTGTAGTAAAAATCCATGCTGCATAGGCTGGAGTGTATATCTCTGCTATTTATTTAATGGTATAAATAATTATTTACCTTATTTGATTTGAGAAGACAATGGAAAATTGATTTCCTCTTTCTTAAACTTATTCTAGTTATTATAGGGGTTTGAAAAAATTATTCCATATTTCCATGAATATTAATGAAATTGTGAACAAAACAAGCTCCTTAATCTAGCAGAGGAGCTTCTAACCTGACTGAAAATTTCACAGCTATATAAAGAAGGAAAGCAAGAGCTTGCACTTGGACTATAAATCCTCAGTCCCCAGAGCAGCAGATGAACCGAATGAGTTATACAGAGTCCCACTCCAATTATGGAGAGGTTTCTGATACAGATCTGATCGTTCCCAAGGAAGAAATAAGGGACTTTTGAAAACAACTCATAGTTTATTTCTTTTGAAGTTAATGAGCTTATCCTTGTCAGGTTCAGAGCACCCTTATTTCTCCATAAGCTCAGCAGGAGCTCAGGACATGGGATGAATAGCAGACCTGTCTTTAGGGTTTAGGGTTTAAATGTCTTTAACATTTCCAAGAAAAGGCCCAAACATTTAAAAAATTAATTGAAACCCTGGATCAGAGAAGACCACTTTGCATTGCCCACAGAGGAGACAGTAAGTACCTGTGAATGAGGCAACCCCAGAGTTAACAGCCCCACCATTATTCTGCACAGAACTATTAGAATCAAAGGATCATTAAGATCGGAAAAGACCTCCCAAGATCATCAAGTCCAACCTTCGATGTGGTGGATGTGGAGGTTCCTTACCTGTGTTTTGGTAAGGGGACACACAAGGAAGGATGTGCACTAGGCCAGTAAGAGCTGTGTGTGCCCTAGAAGGGAATGGCAAGGTGTCCATGAGCTCCGGAGAGTGATGCTACAGCACAACCCCACTGTTTCACTTGCTCCCCAGCCTTGCTGGTGGGCAGACGCTGAGGGAGCTGTTGCCAGAGTGACAGGAATGAAATGGTGTGTGAAATGGCTAAACTGAGGTGGTATATGATGAGAGACCAGATTCATGAGTGACAGCACGTCTAGAAAGGGAAGGGCCTGTTTACAGGCACCTGGAGAATCTCATTCTCTCTTCCTTTCTCTGCTCCCCATAGTGAGAAGTCTCCAACCCATAGACGACTTACTAGTATGGATGTCTAAGACTCATGCCAGACTCACCCTGGCACCAGCTTTCTCTACACTAGTGTGAAGTATAAAATAGCTCTAAAACAAGAACCTCAGTCCCTTTCTGAAGTGAAAATCACAGAGCTGTGAAGCAGAGCCCGTGACACTTGGAAGAGGGGGTAAAACTCTCTTACTCTGCTTCCTTCACACTCATAAAGATAGTATTTGAAAGACCCTCTCCATATCCAGGTTCAGAAACCCTGACACGTATGAGTGAATATTTCATCATATATCTTCTGGTTAACATTTCTGATATTCAGAGAACAGCACCATTTATTCCCAACACTTCAAATATATTTATGGGAAAGTAAGAGATGTACAAACAGATCTGTGTTCTTTGTGCATGTTTGTTGAATGCAAAAATATATACACAGATGTTTTCCAAAAATACAGAAAAAAGTTAAATAAAATCCATCTGTACTTAAACAGTTCTGAGCGCTGTTTTGAAAGGCATCAATGTAAAATAGAATGAGCTGCTAATATTAGCACTCACCTATATAAATCCTGTACGGCAAAGAGAGACATACCTTGTGGTGCCCAGCGATGGTGGCAACATGCAGGGCTGTGAGTGCTCCGTACCCGACCTGCTGGATGTCAGCCCCGCCGTGCAGCAGTGCCGTGAGCAGCTCCACATTGTCCTAAAAGACATGGCCATAACCCACATCACTTCGGGGACACAGCTCTCACAGCTGAATCCAGCAGGACCCACTTTGGCTGTGACACTGCTGGCCTTGATGGAGAGGGACCAGCCATGGCCCAGCATGCACAGAGATGGGGTGAAGGTTTGTCCCAGCACCAGACATCTCTTCTGCTATACTAAAACCTGTATCTTAAAAATGCCTCTATCCTGATTTTATGGTGGCACCGGACAACTCCTCTATCTTGAGTTGCCCTGGATGATTGAATCAGTAATTCCAAAGTAGTATCCTACCCTATGGACAGCATTGCAAAAGCACAGGCTGATTTCTGTGCACGGACTCTTCCCTGTGCACCATAAACGGGAAATTTGCATTTTCACCAGAAGTAACAACCACTGAGCTCAGACAGTTCACACAAATCAGCTGCTCAATTCTGATTTCCTGTCATCAATGTGATTCAAAACAATTTACCTTATACGCTGCCAAGTGCAGAGCTGTAAATCCATTTCTTGTTAGCCTGGATGGGCGCAGCCCTTTCAGCATCAGAGTTCTGATGTGCGATTTGTTGCCTTTAGAGAGAAAAGTGGAAAACAAAGTCAGTTGCAGGAAACAAAGTGCAGATGAGGTAAGAAGCTCCTGTGTGAGTCTGAAAGCAGAGAATCAGATAGCTTGATTGCTGACCTAAGGCAAGTCAAAATATATCCTGTGAATCCTCCAGCTGAGAAATTCCCAGAAAATACAGTCCTCCTGACAGCTCTCAGCCATAACAACTCAGTAATCATCCAAATGAAGTGTTTAACCATCGTGTTTCAGATACCTACCCCCACATCCACAGCACAGGTGGAGCAGTGAGAGCCCGTTCTCCGTGCGGTAATTTAAATTGACTTTGCTGAAGGCTTCATCAGAGCTGAAAAAGGGATTTTACAGATGATTACTTCTCTCATTCTTCAGCACAGCTTCTTGCATTTAGGAAACGTTTAAAAGAGAAATCTCAAAATAATTTTTTTGAGACACAAGGCTGAATTTATACCCAGCTTACCGTTGTTTCAGTTTGTTTTCTTAATGATATTCAATTTTAATAATTGGAGTTCTTATAAACTGGCAAAATTTTCATGTTTTTGTGGGAAAATATTGCAAGGAAAGTTTTATATATTAAGAGCTCCAATTAAAAGGTCTGTATTGAAAATAAAAACTAGCTCAAAAAACTGCGATGATGGCCCAGCTTCAACCAGGTCTCCTCCTATCTCCTTCCTTTAGACTTCATTGCATGTTTTAGGGAAAAGAAATTCTGAGAGTTTATTGTTAGGGTAGCCTTTGTGAACCGCTGCACAAACAACTGTGAGACACAGGCACAGAACAGGGACACCCTTTACCCAACGAGTGCCAGTGCCGTGCTACTGGTACATGGGCTCTTCACTATTTGAACTGTTGTTTTATTTCTGTGGCACTGGACAATTCCCTCTGACCAGCACACGCATCCCCTGAGTATAAATGGGAAGTTAATAACTCATTTTTCTGCCAGGGTTTGTCACTTTTATAAACCTTCAGAGCAGGGACTTTACCAGCTACTTGTTTCATTTCCATCAGGGAAATGACCTTCCTTGCCTCAGTTCCCAACAACCATCCAGTCTCTCAGTCCTGAATTTTTAAAGGTTTAATGAGAAGCTTTTCAAAACCAATCACTGCTGCAGTAGAGGAGTTTTTCCTACAGACAAGAAGCCATATTTGGATTTTAGATACTCACAATACCAGACGGAACTCATTCCACATGGGTGAGGGCAGCTTTTGGGAATGAAATCACTGGCTGATTTCTCAAGGCTGACTTAAAAAGAAACGTTTTTGCACTGCAATGTCCCCGGGATCACTAATTCACACTCCTTCAGTGAGAGGAGCCGGGCTCTGTAGCTGAGAAGAGTTTGGCTGACACCGAGACTTACCTGAGCCTGACTGACCTGAGCTACCAGAGCTCTGCTAACCTTGAAAGGAGTGTTTAATCTATTCTTATGCCTAATTCAGCGATTCAGCACTTCCACCATATACTCCCTTGTCTTGCTTATCTAAAATAAAGAGTACTCTGGCTCCAGTTTGTTAAAATGATCACTTTTACTACTAAACAGGGTTAAAATGAGACAACTACTTAACTGGAGCATAGCCAAAGTGGTCAACACACTGCAGAGAAGCCCAGTGGCTCAAACTCTGACAGCTGA
Source organism: Dendrocincla tyrannina (assembly GCA_035047865.1). Classification (NCBI taxonomy): domain Eukaryota; kingdom Metazoa; phylum Chordata; class Aves; order Passeriformes; family Dendrocolaptidae; genus Dendrocincla; species Dendrocincla tyrannina. Next base: position 258,312 of record JAWWMP010000005.1, read on the forward strand.
GGCAGCAAAACTGAGCAAGAGGAATAATTCATATTGCCAAGTTGGCTTTTTTGAGCTGTTGACTTATTTCTGATTAGAATACTCTGTTTTAGTGGTTTTGATATCTGAAATGATCTGCCTGATTATTTTCTCAGCTTATTCCCAGTCTGTGACCCAGGGGTTTGATGCACTGGAGCTTTGAAGATAATGAAAATGCCAGTGTCTTACTTGCTTGGGTGAACCTGAATGTGAGCACATGCTATTCTGAGAAAACAATTCCAATCCTGAATTTGAATCCATTGCTTTTGTATTTGTTTACAGTGTGAAACTTCAGCAATATTCCTGCAGAAACGCATCAGCAAAACTGAAAAGTGCACAACAAAATCAGACATCCCACTAAAGCTAATTAATTTACAAAAGCATGTAGGTGTTTCTTATAAAATACTGCCATTAATAATCAGCAGCCACTAATTCTGGTACTCTGCTGTGGGGCTCTGCCCAGCCCGGTGATGATGTTTCCCAAAAATAGACATAAGAGCATGCATTCCATACATGAGAAACTCCGTCCATAAGAAACACCTGAAACTGAAAACACTGTTTGATAGCAAATACTTACTTGAAAGAAATTAATAAACAGGTTCCCAGAATATTTTACCTAAAAACATGCTTCAATTCTGCCAGCTCCTTTTCCTTGATTTGCAGGTCATCCTCCAACCGCTCTGTGACTGTGGCATAGGATTCACCAACTTTCTTCTTCCATTCATCTACAATAGAAACTCCTGACTGATACAACACTTCAAAACACACAAAACCCAGAAACTCATACCCACTTGATTTTAAAGCATCCAATTGTACAGTTTCATATATATTTCTATTAAATTTAAAGTATTACAGCCATGAAACTGTTCTTGCTGCAGCCAATGCAGACACACATATGTATTTGTTAGCTCTTATTTCCTAAATATACACACAGCAGAAAATGGAAGTGTAAACGTTTTTCTAATGAAGTACGAGTTAAATCAACATGATAATCTAAGTTAATATGATCTTATACAACTCCCCAAAGAAATTTAGTTTAGTAGCTTTTTGCCTTCTTTCACAGCCTGTGTCTGAGTTAATTTAAGAACAATACCTGAGCCTTGAACTCAGGAGTAAAGCAGCAATGAGTTATCTCCCGAAATACCATTTGCTCCTTGCCGAGGGATGGGTGGCACATGGCCTGTAAAAAAGGGACATTAGTTACCGGTGCAAGTCTGGGTTGGTCTAGATTTATAATTTCCCATTTGTCCAATATATCTTCTTTGTTTCAGCAAAGTTCTTGCAGTAATACGATTCCTTGTTCAGGGGCAGTGACAGTCCTGCTGAAAAATACTTGTGATAGTCTCTGGCTAAAAATAAACCCTGTGCCAAGAGGAATGTCATGCAACAATGGCACAGAGCAAAATAGTTCGTGCTGTCCACTGGGCTAAAATAATAGAAACAACTACTCAGCTTGCTTAAAAATCTCCTGTCTATTCTCACACAAACACCTGCCTTCATCTGTTGGATGGATGGGAAGTTGTAATTTGGCAGCTTGTTACTGATTTTGTGGAGAAAAGAGAATTTGAACAGCTGAATCCCAAGCGTGCTGTGAGGATCCCCAAGGAGTGCCAGGGGTCCCCAGCTCAGAGAGCTCAGGAATGATCTCAGCTCACAATGAATCCTGACAGGGAATGGCATTGGAGCATGTGGGTATGGCCTTTAGGAAGGCAATATATAATACAAAGTGAAATGCAAATATGCACACCTATTTATATATATAAATTTAAAGTGTGTTGATTAACTTTGGCAGCTGCGCTGTGTGTGAGTTTTCAGTTTTTTCTGAAGGATTTCAGGCAAGCAGGTATGTTACTAGAACATGCATCTATAAAACACATCTGTGAAACCTCCCATGTGCTGCATCCCACTGTAACAACCTCAGTGCCTCAACAGCTCCTGGCACTACCAGCTCATCCCTTTCCTCGCACAAATGAATCCAAGGATCTATTGCAGAAGAGTTTGAACTGCTGTGACCACATGCTCTGTGACATTTGACCAAATATTTGCAGAAAATCACCAGCCTGGCAACTGACCCCCATATCCAGTTGCCATACCATATTTCTACTCACCCTTTGCAAACCTTTGTGTGGGTGAAGATTTGTTCGTGGGGACACTCAGGGGAGGCCCCTGGGAAGGGCAGCTCCGAAGCTGATCCCATCAGCCAGCCCTGCCAACGCAGCAGCTTTGCTCACGCTGGCAGCAGGTGAAGTCCTGGAGCATTCACATCCTTGGCTGTGTGAAGCAGCTGCAGAATAATTGAAACGAGGAGGGAGGGAAAGACAAAAAGGAGTAATAATTGCACAGCCTGTTTGCAAACAGAAGATTGAGAAACTGCTTGTGAGGCCAGTTTGAATAAACATCTCCACAAGCAACATGGAAACATCATGAGCAATGTTTGTAAGCAAGTAAATTCTTCAGATGCGATGTTTACAGAATACTGAGCTGCACAAATTTCTTTGATTAATTTTTATGAGTTTTGCTGCAGTTTCCTGTTTGGAACATGCAGCTGTCATGGCCAATCTTACAGCAGAAATGTGTGAATAACTTTCTCTGTTTCTGGTTTTAAATGTCCTTCCAAGGGAAGCTTTACAGAAGCAATTATTTTGAAACTATATTTCAAATCAATTAGAACATACTGACAATTAGAACATATCCATATCTATCCTTTACTCGGAGAGGCTGTACTTTGCTCCTATAAATTTCAATTCCATTCTGGTGACATTCAGACACATTACAGGAAATGAAAAGGGTGCTAAAAGAAAATACATATTTATAAGAAGAAAGTGAAGGAGCTCTGTAGCCCTCAAAGGGAGCAGGTGTTTGCAGTGGCTCCTCCATGGCAGCAGAGGAACAGAGTGTACAGCAGAACAGCTCTGCTATTTTCGCTCTCACACCACCACAGAGGCCTTTGCACGGGGACTCATGTTCCATTTGTGCAGAGAGCAGAAAATGAAGCTCTTGCATTGGAGATTTAGGAACGAGAAGAGGCTGAAAGTGCAGAGCTCCAACACAAACACCCTGACAAGGCAGGAACATTGTCCACAGATCCAGCTGATCCTTGGAGCTTACTTCCTTTCGTCAGCTACCCAAACCTTTCTGGCACAAATTCCTCTCAGCTGCTCATTTTTATTTCAGCTGCCTTCCCTTGTGCTCTTAAGTGCCCAGTTTCTCAGATTTCAGTTTCCTGCCCCAAAAGTCAATGAATTCTGATTTTAGTGTAACACAGACAGTAGGGCCAAACCTCTGCTCATCATGGTGTGTGCTCAAGGCACTCAGGGAATCACTGCAACAATGTTCATTATGAGCCCTATTATTGCACTACACAGCGAGTCTAAATAAAGAAAGCTGACAGGAATAAGATCATTAAACACTCATCTTGCTTTCTTTGAGACTGTAGCAGGCCGAGTTGCATTTCGGGATAGATGGAGCCAGGCAATGATCTAGAGGACATACGAACACTGCATCCATCTGGGAAACCCTATGAGGCTTAACTAAAATCAAGCTCCAAGTTCTGGTAGATGACTCCTGCCCTCAGAAGTTCCTGCCTGCCTGGCACTGTCAGCACTGCATCCTTCATTACTCAGACTGGAAGAAAACCACGGGCCACGATGGTCTTGTTTTCAAAACCAAGTACTGGAAAACAGCAACCCAAAATTACTATGATCTTCTGCCAAGGTTTACTCGGTGGCCTTGCACAAGTCTCTCAATTTCCTTGGGACATGTTTATCCCAGCTGGCTGCATGAGAAAATTGTTGTCATCTACATTAACAGCAGACCATGGAATACAAAGATTACCTGGAGTTGTAAAAGCAATGTGGAGAAAATACATACACGGATCAAGAACATCAGATGAAGATCATTATTGTCAGGAAGGGTCTGGTCTGCAGGCTTTTTGATTTTAATAAGAGTTGGATCACACTATAACACAGCCCTGGCTGTAAGTACTGCAATTTGTTATAGCTAAAACGTACACACTTCATAGATAGCTACACAGAAGTGTAGGATCATAGAATCATTTGGGCTGGAAAAGCACTCCAAGACCATCGAGTCCAACTGTTTCCCCAGCACTGCCAAGGCCACCACTAACCCATGTCCCCAGGTGTCACATCTACATGGCTTTTAAATTCCTCCAGGAATGGGGACATGCAGGAAAGAGTTCCATTAAACAGGGGATTCATTCAGGCTCTCGGATTTTGGTCTGAAGCTGATACAGGAAACTCAACAGAATCAGCTGCTCTCTATAGCTGACACGTTAAAGCCACATTTCAGCATTTAAACCTCACAAAGAAGCCTGCAGAAAACAGGCCTTATGTCTACCAAAGCCTTTGGACAAAATTCACCAAAGTGCAATGGATGTGCATTTTAATTTTTAAATTGCCCCAGCCCACAGCCGTATGTCCAGAGTGCCAGCACCACTACCAACCTCCAGGCACTGACATTCCCTGCTGCACAGCCCATTTCCTCCAAATAGTTCCATAAACTTTCTAATCTCCAATTCCACAATGATCATTTTATTAAGAGCAAGAAAGACCACCAAGGATGACAGATGCATCAGAAATTTAAGGGGCAAATGTATGCTACCTTTGACTTACTTGAAATTAGTGGAAGCTGATATATGTAAAAGTGTTTAATGCCAAGTGTGGAGTCCATGAATGTGTGTGAACATGCACAGACAGAGTTCTATGCAAGACAAAAACACAGGAAAACAAATTAATATAGCTCTGTATAAATAAAATATATTTTGCAATGTTTTTCATAATATTTTTCATTACACTTAATTGCAGTTTAAAAAGAAAAATGGTATGAATCCAGATATTTCAATACCTGTGGAGTAAATCCATTAAGCCTGCTAACATTACCCAGGGCTAATATTGACCAAAATCCACCTTCTAAATTTAAGACAAAAATATTCTGTGTAAGAGGAAAGCATGAGGTGGCATAAAGACTTAAAGCAGTGCAACATTTCTTACCTGGTAAATCTACACTTATTCCAACAGATTTTTTTTCCTTCATTAAAACCTTTTTCTCAAGATCTGAATGTTTTATTTCCCAGCAGGTGATTCCTGACACCCTGGTCTGAGCTGTTCGTGGGGCTGGGTATCCCTTGCTTCACAGCTTTGCATCAGAAGCTCAGCTCACCAGGAGGGGAGAGCTGAGCAGCACCTCTCTCCTGTCCCAGTGCCCTCAGTGGGCTGGCAGAGCCCGGGGTACCCACTCACTCCAGGGCCAGCTGTGCTAGTCCATGGCGACCCCCAGGATAACTCCCCTCTGCTCTTTTATCTTGGAATGCACACTGCTCCCTAAACCGCAGCAGCTGCTGCTGGCCCAGCCTACCCCAACTTTTTTCAAAAGCTGTTCAATCCCTGTGCTTATCCTCATTCTCTTTTCCCAATACTTACCAGAAGCAAATCCATTTCCTATTTATATCCAGATTGCTTTCACTAAGGAAATCAATGCCCGTTGCTCAGGGAATTCAGAACAAACGCAGCTATAACAGTGAAAGTGGATAATCACGTTAAAAGGATGCATTTTGCTATTGGTGAAAACCCGGAGAGTTCTCCTGGCAGCACAGCAACCCTCAGGGAAGTGTGTGCTCAGCACAGTTTGGTCTCCAAGTGAAGATGCAAAGTCTGTGACAAACATTTGTTTCTCCTAAAATGTTTTGTCTAACAACAGATGCAACTGTGTAACAACCATGCAAACAGATGATACACAAACCACAATTCCATGCTCTAGGACTATTTTTACTTTGTGACTTTATGCATTTATCTTAGGTCCAAGTGTTCTCAAGCCTACTGCCATTTCCATTGTTAAACTAATATTTCATAATGACTTTTAGAACCTCTATTTTCTCAGAAATTCTCCTTATTTCTTTGAAGTCATCCACAGCAATTCCCAACCTCCACATCTAGCTTCTTTGTATTTCTTCTTGTCCAGAAGAAATCCTCAGGAAAAATACTGCCTCTTGGGAGGTTTCCTTTATCAAAAAGAAAGAAACCCAGTGCAGGTGAGTAATGCTCAGAGGATGTTAACACTGTTGCCTCATAGGTGGCATAAGAAAGGTGCCATTTGGGAATTCAGTCAGCAGGAAGATAAGCACTGTCACCATGAAACATTAAATAAAACATGAAAACCCACAGACAAATGCAAGAGAAAAAGATGCATCACGTTTGCAGTCAAATCATACTGTTATACAGTACAGAATATTCTTAAAAATAGCAGATCTAACTCTTTGGAGCTGGACCCTGGGCACCTAACCTAGAAAAAGGAGGACTGTATTATTACCTTTATTAGCAGAGGGTGGAGAAGGAAAGAGGGAAAAGCCACTGTGTGTTTCTCTGAGGACACAACGCTCATACCAGTGAACCTGTCCCATAGTCTGCTCCACCGCTCTGCACCAGGGTGAACCCTCATTCCAAGGCCTCCAGCAGTTCAGTTTAGAGAAATACAAGAAGCAGGTTTTCACTTGGCACACATCAGGCAATCTGTGGGTAACAAAAAGCTGGCAGCTGCCCAATGCCACTGCCAGCTTCCAAACAACCAGTAAAAAAAATAAATCAGTATGTCTTGATGACAGGTGCTGACCCCAGTAAAATGAGTCACAAGGGAGAGAATGATCTCTATGCCAATTGTTTTCTTCTGACGAAAAATAGGAAAGAATAAAAAAATTAAAAAAAAGAGAAAAAAATATTAATACTTAAGACAAGATATCTTGAATTAAATGCATTTTTAATGATTTTTACCTCTACCTAATTGAAACTGTACTGCAAAAAGGCAGCATGAAAAGAGAGAAACTTAATTTATTGTATTATTCCATGTTGTTAGAGCTAATATTCTACCCTTTAAAAGCTTTTAAAGCAGCTTTCAGTCAAATTTCTAATTAACTTGTTCCATATCATATTCCCACTGACAAGGGCTACAAGACATAATAACGTGCACCCCACAAAAAGTCACCCATTAGTGCTTTCAGATCTGAAATGTTTCACTACTTTCATCAAAAGAACAGTTTATCTGCATTTTCTCCATTATTAATGTAATGATACAATGACATTCTTAATTCAAGTTCTTTATTTTTACTTCAATGATATCAGAGAAAAGATCTGTGTATTTTTAACTTAGGATTCTTACATGCCAGGAGTAATGAATCACCCCCAAATGAAAAGAGGAGATTTGTTCAAGTACAGTTCATTCTACAATCAGACTTTTCCTTTTGTCTTTGTAGACAGATTTCATCATAAATTTGCTTCCTAAACTTTAGCATGTCTTCTACATCTTTGTAGGCAAGCATTTCTTCAACAGACAAGAGCCGAAAGCCACTCAGTTTGAAAGCTGACCTGTGCTGCACAGAATTCAACATCTTCAGTGACACCCTAACGGATTCACTTAGAGTAGAACAAACAGGGAAAATCCTCACAGTCCACAGCCCCAAACGTGTGTTCCCACTGGAGAAGAGCTGGTCTGAAGGCTTTATACTCCAGAGGTCAAGGCACTCTGCTAAACTAGCTCCAAAAAACTGAAGTGATTGTATATCTGACAGCAATTTCACACTCTTCTTCAAGTCATCTCCTACACCAAACACCATGGTTACATACTCAACCTGGTCCTTAATTTTCACAGTTACTGAACTCAGGAAGCAGTGTGAGGGTATGTCTACACTGAAATTTATGCAGGACCCACTAACAATGCTGCTCTCCCCTACTGAGACCGCAGGCCCAATTCTGGAGTATTCAATGACAGACCCAGGCCCTATCACACACCTGGGCTCGAGGATGCTCTGGATGACACTTGATCGATCCGAGGTCTTGGCTGTGTCAGGCAAGATGCTAAAAGCCAGAGGCAGCAAGTCAAGCTCAAATCTCAGTTTGTTCTCAGCAGTAAAATGAAACAAATACTCCTGAGTAGTTCCAATGTGGTAGAACTGGGAGTTGTTGAGGACTATGACATTGAGGGCAGTTCCTCGCAGCAGGGAGTACAACTGCTGCCGCACTTCCACCAACCCAGGGTCCTCCCTGGTGACATTACTCGTGTTTTTGGTGTAATCTGGAGTGGCTCTGGGTCCCAGCGCCTGGAGGAAGTCACCATATGCATCTATTTCACAGCAAAGTGTGCCCACCTGCTTGTAGAACATCAGTAGCTGCTCTGCTGTGTGGTGATCCATGTAGAATATGCTGTCCGTGTACACATACTCCGAGGCCATTCCCGAGTCACTGTGGTTCCCAGAGGAGCAATGTCCCCTCACACATACTGCACCACTCTGCCACATCATCCTCACGTCAGGCTTGTGCAGGAAACGTTGGCAAGATGCATATTCCAGTCCTCCTTTTCCTGAAAAACTGGATGGATCTAACACAAACACCCCGTGAGTTGTCCCGACTGCCAAATCTGAGGGGTGAGCAAATGCAGTAAACCCAGGTTTATCCAACCTGATGGTTTCTGCGACCCCAGTGCTGTACAGCTCTATGTCATCCGAACACGTGACAAGGATTCCTGGTTTCATGTGACGGGGGAAGTCGATGTACATGGCCAGCTTCAGCTCTAGCATCTGGTAAATGGGATCACCGAATGGCAGGGCCATGAAGACCTTCCCCAGGGCACTTGCACTTGGCAAACGTTGGCTGTAACCACCTGGAAGAGAGAGACAATTTTAGTTCCACACAGACACTGTGTGTAAGTAGGCAAAAAAATAAACCTGTACAGCCATTTCACATGTACAAACAGGCATTAAAAACCCCTCATCTTGGTCACATACCAAATATTCTTCAAAGAATGACAGATGTGAAGAAATCAATCATTCTTCTTCAAACATTTCCCAAAGGAGATCTGACCTTACCTCCAAAACCCAGTCTGTCTTAGGTAGCTCCTATCAAAACTGTGGTTGATTTTGTTACCTTTAGTTTGTTTCAGAGCTGTTTGTTGCTGAAGTGTTGAAAACAAACGACTCCTACTTTTTGCTTGGAGAAGATGAGGACCCCCACACTCCTGATGGGAATTTTACATCAGAGAGGAGTCAAACAAGCAGAGGTTTGATCAGGAGACTTATCACCTGATTTCTTTCTCCTCTACAGAACTGATGTTCTTCCACTCAAGGAAGTGTCCTGACTAACTGGATAAGAAGGCAAGTACTCAGCCTACCCAGCGGTACAAGGAGACCAAGGTCCCCCTTAGAGAGTGCCACATTCCTTAAAGGGGTATTTCAAGGGAGACACTTAAATTAGACACTCTGAATTACACCTCTTTCTCACTGTTTGATTGAACAACTTGAGTGCTGAGAAGAAATGCTGAAGCAATAGTAACATCTCCTAAGCACCAACCTAATTTCCAAGGATCACTGGAGTGACTTTTCTGAGGGAACTATATTTCGGAAGCCTGACTCCTCTGCAACCGTATTATTTTAAGGAAGGGAGAAAAAAGGGTCGGTTTTAGAGTGAGAAATGTAAAACTGAATTTACCAGAATGGATTAGCAGCACAGTGAAGGAAGTCCACTGATCACCATAGAGATTTTCCAAGTACTGAAGAACATGAAGAGTTGATCCACCATTTCCTAAAGAAGAAGTAGTTTAGTATCTGTGAGAAGAGCATCAGTAACATCTGCTCTGACAGGTGAGGTGTACTGGTGCCCAGCTGACACCTGCCACACCAGCGCTGACGGGACAGTCTTTCTACCCTTTGATGGTTGATAAGATCGTGCACAGAAGCTGATGGGCAGCTCCTCTGGAAGCCTGTGCTCTCCCAGGGCAGGGCATCCTGAGCAGACAGCTCTTGGAAAAACTGTTTTCCCTCTCAGCCACCTCTGCGCAGTCCAAACATCTGAAGCATTTAATCTATTAAACAGACCACAACCAGCCATAAAAACCAGCTCCTATAGGAAACAGGTCACACAAAAGCTCACTAGTGGCTTCAGGCAGCATTCAGAAGTACTTCTGACAGTTACAGTACGGAAATAAGGAAGGTTTGCAATACGAGGAAATGGTTTGGGATATTTTTTATGCTCCTACAAGTCAAAGCTGCCAGATTTCTGAGAATTAATATCTGCCTATTACTCTACACTGCAAATAATACTGATATTAGTTACTTTGTACATCAAAGGGAACAGGAATTAAGAATTACAGGATAGCATTATGGGCAGTCAGACTAGTTTCTTCTAGGGTTTTGCTGCCCACTCGGTGACATATTAAAACATAATCAAACTGTTTAAACCATCAGGTTAAGTACGACTTTCTAAAACACACGACTTAGTACTATTCTGTATCCATCGCACACGCTCCGAGGAGCTGCAGTGCCACCAACACAAGCTCATTCACAAGCACCACGATGAGCTCCAGGTGGACTCCTGACACGATCCCTTCCTGCCCGTTCCAGCCGCCCCGAGCCCCTCCCGGCCCCGAGCCCCTCCCGGCCCCGGCCGCGGCGCCCTCACCGATCCTGGGCCCCGGCGGGTCGGCGCACACGAGGAACCGGACGCCCCTGGGCAGCTCCCCCCGCCGCAGCTTCTCCGCCAGCTGCTCCCGGAACGCGCCCGCCTGCGCCTCGTCCGCCGCCGTCAGCACCACCGCGTCCCACAG
>JAWWMP010000005.1:272911-291637 GCA_035047865.1 Dendrocincla tyrannina
TATCTATCTATCTATCTATCTATCTATCTATCTATCTATCTATCTATCTATCTATCTATCTATCTATCTATCACAATCTGAAGATAAGTTGTGCTGCCTCCCCCCTTCTTTGGAGTGGGTGAGCTGGTTGGGGGTCAGCCCATCACAGTGTGATGGGGTTTGGGGAGTGGAGCTGGCCGAGTGGTCAGTCCTGCGGGGCTTGGGGAGTAGAGCTGGCTGGGATGTGATGGGTTGGTCTGGTGGGGTCTGGGGAGTGGAGCACCAGCTCTTAGGGGATTTTGTGGCTTTTGGTGGGATGGGGGTGCAGCTGGGTGGGCACTTCCACTACCTCCATACCCCTAAGTCTGCAGCCTGACCTGCTGCCTGTGGTAACTGGACTGGAATTGAATCCCACTGAGCAGCTGTACCTGTGAGTACAAAGTTGCTTACAGCTCCCTGAAGGACAGGCTCAGCTAATTTTCAGTGAAAAATAGTCATAACTGTAAGCTGGCTTTTTGCTCCTACAGTTTGGTTATGTCAGTCACTCAAGCCTTTCCCTGTGCATCCTGCATCTGGCCCCTTGACATCTTGGGGCTGGTCCATAGCTTAGACTTCCTGGTGATGAAAAACACGGGGAGGTGACAAACGTGGAGTGGTGACAAACGTGGGATGCTGCCAGCACAGTAGGCAAGAGATGGCGATTCTGGTGAGGACCGTGGTTCCATCAGAGCAGTTGGAGACTGTGCTCCCCTGGGAGGGGAGGTTTGGGCAGCGAGGGGTGCTCCTCCAGGGCAGCACTCTCATGGATTCATGGGAGGATTTGGGTTGTCCTTCCCATTGTCAGTGCAGGGCCAGGGCAGCACAGTGTGCTGACGCTGAAGCTCTCCAGAACCCCTCTCCTTGGAGGAGATCAGTCTCTGTAGTTTGCCTGTTAATAGCTACTTGCTCATAATGGTTTTCTTGGTCATATTTTTCCTTGAATTGTTCAGACCACAGTTTGTCTTTATCTTCCCAGTAAATCAAGTTACCTGGTAATGATATTTTAAGGCTAAATTGTGCCTAGTGTGTTCCGGTCGTCCACTGCTGCAGAGATAATTCCCTTTTTGAAGAGTGTTAGACCCAATGTTTGCCCAAACACTGCTTTCATCAGTCTGTATTCTCTCTCTGCATGTTGCTCTTCTGCAGTATAAGAGGATTTGTTCCTAAAGCTTGCTTTGGAATTCCCTTGCTGCTGGTCCCAGTCTCTTCATGTGGATACTTTCCAGACACTTTCACCTGGATTCCCTCTGTAACCACTTGGCTGTGGTTGCCAGCAGTGAACTCTCCAGTGAAGGACTCCTTTTACTTCCCTTTCCCTATTTGTGCCTCGTCCTCTTACTGTTTTCTTCCTAAATTTCGATGACAGAGAGGATTTTTTCTGCCCCAATGCTGTCCTTTCAGACATGTTGAATTTGCAGAGGCAGCTGTAGGCACCTCTGGTTTCTGTAAGCACTTTTTACTACATCTTATCTTGTGCTTTAGTTAGTGCTGGTCAGTTCTAGACCCTGTTGCTGTGCCTCTCATGTGCTCCATATGGTCTCTTGTAGTAAAGAGAGTTTTTATCCTGTGTCAAAAAACTGCATTCTTTTAATGGGGAAAGCTGGGTGGGCACTCCAGGGGTGGGCACCCCAGGGATGCTGGAGCACTGTGCCCAAGTCTGGGATCCTCAGCACAGGAAGAATGTGGAGCTGCTACAGCAGGTCTGGAGGAAGCCATGGGGTTGCTCCTCCAAGGGCTGGAATACTCTGCTTCAGAGACAGGCTGGAAAAGCTGGGGGTCTTCAGCCTGGAGGAGAGAAGGCTCTGGGGAGACCTTAGAGCCATTTCCAGTGCCTAAAGAGGCTTATAAAAAAGAGGGAGAGTGACTTTTTACATTTGCAGATAGTGATAGGAGAAGGGGTAATGGTTTTAAACTAAAAGAGGAGATATTTAGATGGAATATTAGGAAAAAATTCTTTCCTGTGAGGGTAGTAAGGCCCTGGCACAGGTTTTCCAGAGAAGTTGTGGCTGCCCCATCCCTGAAAGTGCCCAAGGCCAGGCTGGATGGGGCTTGGAGTAACCTGAGATAGTAGAAGGTGTCCCTGCCCATGGCAGGGGGTGGAATGAGATGAGCTTTAAGGCCTCTTTCAACCCAAACCAGTCTGGGATTCTATGAACTGCAGGAAAGCAAAGTCATTCCCCTCTCCAAGTTTTTTGGGAAAAACACTTAACTGTTGATGGACTAAGTTATACTCTCCAGGAGATGGCACCATACATTCAGCCTTTCTTAAAAAGCCCAACCAAACCCCAACTAAAGTAAAAATCTTCAGAAAGTATGAAGGAAATGCTTGCAGAAGTCCAATGTATGATCCTTAAAGTGCTGTGTTTCTATTTTTCTTGTAATCACCAAATATTTGATAACTATTAGTCCTAACATTAGTCTGTCGTTTGAAAAAATGGCAGATGGGAAGCAGAGTGGAGGAGCTCAGTAGGAGGACTCCAGTAGAGTGTGCAGGGAATGGGAGAAAATCTCTCTTTCTGACTGTAGGGTATTTTTTGGGCCTGAAACACAAAAGAGCAAGACAGGGACGTGGGTCCAGTTTGTTCCCACAGGAACATGAAGGCCTGTGACTCAGGATTTATTCTACAAGTGGTCATACAGATACTGTTGGATCCAAGTTCCTTGCAATCAAACACATCTGAGAAATGTCTGGGTTTTTTGGTGATTTTTTGGGGCGATATTTGGTGTGGGTTTTTTTGGTTTTGGTTGGGTTTTTTTTTGTTTGTTTGGGCGTTTTTTTGAGTGTTTTTTCTTTTTTTGTTGTTGCTTTTTGTTTTGTTGGGTTTTTTGTTTTGTTTTTTTGTTTACGTGTTTTAATGTTTGGGTGTTTCTTTGGTGGCTATTTGAAGCCACCTGAGGATCCCCCCTTGGGTTGCTGTGCTGAGTGCAGGGGGCTCAGGCTGTGGCTCAGCCCTGGGACTCACCTGGGCCCCACCTGGAGGGTACTCCTGGCCCCCAAGGAGGCCTGACCTTGTAGCTTTGTACTTGTATGGAAATGACGGGTTTGTAACAAAACCTGGTGTGCTTTGCATTCTCCAGGTGTGCTCCCTGAACAGTGATGATGATGCAGGAAGACAGGAATGATTATTTTGTACTGCTCTTGGCAGCAGTTTCAATGTTCTTATTTTCTGCTCATTGCCAGCACTTTCCCTTTTCAATACTGCACTTCTTTTCTTTAATGCATCACTTTTGTTTCTGTTGCACTTATTTGTTATAAATATATTATTGTTTACTGGTTGCACAAATGTCTTTTGGGAATTGTTTCCTTCAAAGACAGGGAAGGAAACAGGGAAAGAAGAGAGTTTTTATTTTGCTTTTGGGGCTCTTTGGTGCCCCCAGTCAAGCAGGGAGTCAACTGCTGCCCTTCCTTGCTGTTTACACAGGGAGTGGCTTGCAGCAATCCCAGGGCAGCCTGGGTACCAGGTGATGCTTGTGCTCTTCCCCAGCTCTGTTTTCCCCAGAATCCCTCACGGATAAAGGTGAGGTGTATTTCACACACCTGCTTGGAGGGGCTGTTGGCCTGGTGCTGCCACAGCTCCTGCTGTTGGTCTGTAGCTGTGGGACTCCTTCAGCTGGCGGGGCCCATGTGCAGCATCCTGAATGAGACAAGTAAGCCCAGGGCTTGCTGAGTCCTCCTCAAGCATTTCCCTAATGCATTAGGCATAAACAGTCTTTCTTTCAGAGTCAGGCATGCATGTCTCATCCTAATTATGTTTTTCCCCCTCTAACCCGTTTTGGTTCAAGTTGTTGCCACGAGCAGTGGTGATAATGTTCTCCTTCCATTGTTACTATAAAGAGGGAATCTGCTATAATTATTGCTTAAACTGAGTTTTTCATAATTGAAAATATTAAAATATCTATGGATGCATGATAATGGGTTCGTAGATGGACCAACTGTGTCATTTTGGGGCCAGGCTGTGGTGCTTCCTCTGTCTCCTTGCCATCCTGCCGTCAAGGGTGTGCAGGGCAGGCTCCAGGGTGCAGGCAGGAGGGGAGGCATGAGGCACAGAGCTGCCCATTTCAAACCTTTTGCTGAATCTCCTACTTATTTGAAAAAGTACGAATCTTACTTTTCTGTGACCAGCAGAGGAGATGGGTTAGGTCCATGTCCGTTGCCAGACAAGTGGAAACACTTTCACAGCATCTACTTTTCCCTTTAAAATTAGGAGAATGTAAAAAGAATGACAAATAATTCTCTCTTTTCCCAGTCCTGTCCTTAATAAAAATCTAATGCACCCATGCTGAAATGGGTGAATAAGTGTTAGATGTCTAATTAAGCCTCCTTGTGTAATCTGGAGCACTGCAAGATTGAATGAACGATGAGGTTTCCCTTCTGGATATGACCTCACCAAAAGCTGTCATTATTTTCTACCAAGAAAGACTAAAAGATGTGTGCTTTTCAAAGAATGGGGAAGCTGTAGGCTACAAAGTGGCCTCATATTTGCTCTGAAAGAAAAAGCAAAGTCTACACATAGCTATGTTGGTTGTATGGACATCCCAGAGCTGATGGGGGCAGGAGCTGACGGAGAATGGAACAACTTCAGTGTTATGTTGATGTTCTGAGACCCTTGTTTACAAGTTCATTGCCACGATTTAGTTATGTAATGGTTTCTGGTTCATAAAAAGATGAAGAATTTGATCAATTACACTTTAGATGCAAACAATGAATGCTTGATTTTCCCTCTTTATCACATCCTTAAGGGAAGAAGAAAGAGGCATGAGGAACCCTTGGCAGCCAGGGAAGGAAATGAGGCTTCAGGAAGACTTTTTAATGTGGCTCTAAAGAGATTCCAGACACTGCAAAAGAGCAAAGCACCTTTTAAAGTGCAGGGGAAAATAAATATTTTTAAAAGATTTCATCATATTTAACATAAAACATGTTGATTTATAAGAGTCTAATTATTACAATCATTAAAAGACCATGATTATCATTAAAAGGATATTATCAGAAATGAAATGCTAAAAACAAATGGTATACATTAAATAGGATCATACATATTTCATAGAATATATTATACTGCAAAATAAGTTGTCATGTAGCCATGGCAATGGCTTTTAAGTTACCCTTTTTGATGCCTTAATGCACTGCTCTGCATGTTTTAGTGTCAAGCCTCTGAACATGCCCAGCACTCAAAAGCTCCAGCTGAGAGTGAATATAAAGTGGCAATTATGTACCTAACTGGTCACTTGCATGGATAAATGGGGTTTGCAAGCACAGGCCACGTCCCTGGGAGCTGGAGGTGTGGAACAGGAGCTGGCAGGTGACACTCTGGCCCTGTGCCTGTGCCAGTGCCTGCTGGGGAAGGCAGTGCTGAACTCAGACTTAACTTCTGGCACAGCTGCAAAAAGAAAAAAAAAAATTTTCTTGACCTCTGCTGGTGAGAATTCAACCATTTGATGCCTCACAAACTTCGCTTCTAGTATTGGGTTGTCTGTAGCATTCCCAGCACTGAAACTGAAACGGTGTTATGTTCCCAGATCTCACAGACCACAAGGAAATGTTTTCTTCAGGACAGAGATTGTCTGCAATTCTAAATACCCTTGACAATTCTGAATGCCCATATCCATTCTAAATGTTCCTGACTAAAAACTTTTCAGAGTATAATTAAAACACCATGACCAATATTGACTCCCCAATGAAACTGAAGGTCAGGGGAGGTAGGAATGGGTCTGTTGTAGGCCATGGGACTCCTGATGATCTTTGCTTTGAACTGGACATCTCTCTGCAACAACTTTTTATTTTAAAAAGAAAGGGGATTCTGAAGTATCTTTGTGCATTTAAAATTCATAATATTTTATAGATAACCTCTTCCTCTCTCGTAGTATGTCTGTCTGCTTTTATTTTGAGTATTTTCTTTGATTCTGTGTCAAAGAGCTGATAGGTACAGCACAGCTGATAAGATCCAGCTGAGATTAAAATGACTTTGGGTTTGGGTAGAGAAGAGAACAGTTTTTACATAACGTGTCTCATAAAAACAGAAGGGATGGATGTGTGGTGGGTGCTGAACTCTCATTTAGCCTCTCATTACCTCGTCTGGGATGAGAGCTGGTCCTGGTCCAGATGCTGCAGAGGCCATTGAAGGCTTTTATTGCAGCCTTGCAATGCTGAGCTGTTTCTCTGAGGAGTCAGAGACCGAATTACTCATGTGAAGTCCATGCCAATGGTGTGGAATTCCTTGTGAAGAGTCTCTCCTTGTCACACCAGATGTTCATCGCTGTCTGGGCTTTCCTGCTTCCCCCTGGCTGGGGCTGCTGTTGGTGTTCTCTGGCTGCAGCACCTAACTGTGGCCTTCCAGTACCTGAAGGGAGCTGACAAGAAAGATGGAGAAAGACTATTTACAAGGGCCTGGAGTGGTAGGACAAGGGGGAATAGCTTCACACCGACAGAAAGTACATTTAGATAGGATATTAGGAAAAAATTCTTCTCTGGGAGGGTGGGCAGGCCCTGGCACAGGGTGCCCAGAGAAGCTGTGGCTGCCCCTGGATCCCTGGGAGTGCCCAAGGCCAGGTTGGACAGGGCTTGGAGCAACCCGAGAAAGTGGAAGGTGTCCCTGCCCATGGCAGGGAGTGGAGTGAGATGAGCTTTAAGGTCCCTTTCAACCCAAGCCAACCTGGCATTCTATGATTCCATGTTTGTTTGACTTCTAAATAGGCACTGTAGGAGAATATCCCAGGTTGTGCCCTCATTCTTCAGGGGGGCATTAATTAAGATGTTTGAGGCCAGAATTCATGCCCTCGCCTTGGCTGTTGGCTTTGTGACATGGTAGGTGAGACAGACTTATGCCCCTCCAGTGATCATGGGGTCTGCCTGCACCCACCCTGCAATCATGTCATCAGGGAGCCTTAAACAACGTCCAAAATGACACAGCAGTCACTCAGAAATTACACAGATGTGGCAGAGGGTGACATTCTTGTCATCCTGACACAATGGTGACATTAGCATCTAATTATCTTGTAGTCAATTTAACATCAGTCACATCCTGTAGATCACATATTGTACCACCTTGATTAACTCTCCCAGGGACATTAAATAAGTTTGGAGTCCTAAGAATTCAGGTGATCGAGGAAGCCTTACATGGATTCAATGGGTATGGCCATGGCGAGCCATGTTTGGAATGCTGGTTTTGCTGGTTTTGAGGCCAGGTTAAACAGCGATGCAATGTTGAAAATGAATGGAAAGGAAAATGAGAAGTTTAGACTGGAAAACCAGGTGGGAATGGTGTTATAGCAGGGCCTGATTCCTGTGGGATGTGGCAGCAGTCGTGGCTGTACAGGACACAGGAGCAGGCACAGGGAGCATGACAGAGACTCGGCTTTGCTGGGAAGGACCTGGAGAGTAGCACCTTCCTGTTGCCAGCGCCTCCCTAATTTCTCATTAGCCCCGGCTGCAGCCAGGGCTGTCAGAGCTTGTGTGAACTGGTGGAATGCAGCCTGGCAGAGCAGGGGACACTGTGATCATTGCTGTCATTACTGGAGACACCCAGAGATCTGAGACATCATTGAGGATGGCCAAGTAACCTGTGGAAACAGTGAGTAATGTATTCCACAGACATTCCAATGTGAGTGAGAGAAACAATCCGTGTTAAATGATTCTGCCAGTTGTGCAGCCCTGAAGTGTCCAAATTCTGCTGCTCTTGGCGATGCTTGTTGTCTCCCAAGGGTGAATGTTATTGAGTCCCGTTGAGCTCCTCTGGAATGGCACACAAGCTGTGCTAACACAACACGGCTCCTCTTGCTAATGAGCACTTCTGAACAACAACTGTCGTGGGTTCTGGGAGTCCAGCCACCGAGATGTTTTCCTCTATTTAATTAGATAACAGTCAACATATTTCAGAAATAATGTCTCTCTCTTAAGAACCGTTTGTTGTAGGCGTTGAGTTTTCTGTTTCTCAATTACCCTTTTTTCAGAAAGCATTTCTGATTTTGATTGATCCTCATTTGTTATTAATGCCTTCCCGGCTGTTTTATCAAGAAATAGGAACTATAAATTCATGTCCCTGGATGTAATCACACCTTTATTACAGTCCATCACAGAACAAACAACAAAAATTGAATACAGCTTTACATTTCAGTATTATTCAAATGAGTTCTGATTTTTTTTTTGTATGGGTGACCTGGTTTGGTGATAGTTTTATGCATGTTTATTGTAATGACACCTAAACATTACCTTGCTTAGCACTTGAGGTCACTTAAGGTAATTGCAAAATTAGTTTTAATGACATGGCTAGTCATGAATTGCTTTGGCCACCGAGAGCAGTTGTCCTCATGTTATCAGTCACTTCTTAGGTATTCACGATGGAAATGTTATCATTATGCACAGAGACAGAGAATTAACGTTGAATTTAATTGTACGACGGAGCACCAGAGTCATAATCTTTATATGACAGTTAATGTTTTCACTACTTATCAATTCACTTATGTTACTCTTTGAAAAGTGAAGTGTCAAACAAATAAGTAGATCCTTCTCTTCTATATATGTAAAGACAGAGTGTGATTGAGTAAGTATACTGAAAAATTGGATTTTATATGAATAGTGTTACTATTTCCTGATGACATCTCTCTATATCTCATTAAATACATTTCCCTTTCAAATTAAGGGAAAAGTTTTCATGCGTTTTGTGTTGGCTGTGTCTCAGCAGAGCCCACGGTACCTTGTTAGGCTGAGGCGGCTCCTGCAGCACATCCTTGTTCAGAGCATCCTTCGAAGCAGGCCTGACCCCTACAGCTGGGATTCAGTGTGCTGCTACATTCCAGTGGGAGTCCTGCAGGTGCAATTGGCATGACATACACGAGCAATCCCATGTCAGCTGTGTTTTGCACATCCAAAATTAGTCGTGTCTCTCAGTCCCCCCTGACTGCTTCCCTTGAATGCACTTCATTAAATGTCAGTTTAAATCTTTGGAAGAATAACATCTATAAGAGAATCAAGGAACAGCATGTAAGTTGCAAAATCAGATTGAAATTTTTGTGCATTTCTCCTATGTAGGAGCAAGCCATAGTGACCATTCCAAACTAGTATTATTCAAGAGCTGCTGATGTCTGATGTGTTTAATTGCCAACCTACAGCTGATAACAAAACCAGCCTGGGGCTGACCCTTCTGTGCGGACCCCTGTGGTGGCTGTTGTGGGGCATGTGGAGAGCAGCCCCATACCTGGGGGTTGGTGTTCATATGCTGCGGGCAGGGGAAGGAGGTGCCTTGCTGCAGTCTTGCTTCTTGATGTGTGCCTAAAAATTTCTGTTTGATTCCTGGAAAGAAATTAGATGTGGCCATATTTTCTACCAGCCATTTGGATATGTGTGACTGTTAGAGGCAAATATAAACAAAAATAGACCCTCCTACTGAGGTGCCTGCACAGTGCTGGGGGACACGGGTCATGCTGAGACTCTCTTTATTGTGCTGGCATCAGAAAAGCTATATTGAAATTTTTGCCTTCATTTAAATCCGGGGGTTAATTTGTTCTCTGCAATGGCATTGAAGATGTATCCACCAGCAGCACAGTGCATGCTGACTTCCTTCCCATTCAGTAACTCTTGCTGTGCTCCTCCACTTCAGCTCTGAAACCAAAACTCTTCAGCAGTCTCAGGCTTTAGCTTGTATTTATATCATTGTAATGCTGGCAGTAAAGCTTTCATGTGGAGCAAGAAGGAGAAGAATAGTAAAACAGGTTAAGTGGCCCAGTAATTGAACCTGATAACAAATGGGGGGAAGCCCTCTTTGTAATAATTTCTCTGCTTTGCATAATGTGTGAGTCTACAGCAAACAGGGTTTTCTGTGGGCTGTTGATGTGTGTGTACTCAATGTGCCACGTTAATAACGCACACAGAAATTGAGGAATCGGCAGGTTGTCCTCTCAGCACACAGATTGCTGTTACCCAGAGTGCAGCAAATGAGGAGTTCAATAATTCATCCAGGGCTGTGTGCTCAGCAGAACAGAGGGAGGGAGGGTAATCCTGTCTTAGAGCATGGGATCACCCCTAGTAAAGCCCTTTGGGAAGTGCAAACCTTCATAAACAAGCAGCATCTGAGCCATCACTCTGTGTGCTTCAGGCAGCTCCTCAGTTATTGCTTTTCAGGCTCAATGGATTGTTCTGGCTGCATCCTTGTGGCCTACCAGGATTTTGTCCCTATGTTCTCTTTTGCTGTGCTCCTGCTGCCCTTGGCAGGCACTGGGTGCTCTGCTCCCCAGCCCCAAGGTGCTGTGCAGGTGAGGGCTCTGAACACCTCTGTCTGTTTATGGGCTCCTTGTGCCCCCTTGGTCCAGGGTGACACAGTGCATTCAGAGAAGCGATGCACCTGTCTGAGGATGGCTCAGAATTGCTCCTCCAGAAGCAGCAGTGGAGCTCAGGACAGATCCCTGTGGGGATGTGCCTTCCTCAGTGTGCCCACTACCCCCTGCTCTGTCTGCTACCTGCTGCCCACTGCCCAGGGACCTGGTGCCACCTCACCTCATCCTCCTGCCCTGCTGCCACTGTCAGGTCAGGACCCTACTCCAACACACGCTGCAGCCACATAACCATTTCCCTTCGATTTCTATTCCTGTGGATTACTGAGCAGCATTGTGGCCTCCCAGTGTCTCTGTGTTGCTGTTACCTTCTACCTCGTTCCTCTGTGCAGGTGCTGAGATGCACGAATAGTGAAATCCCTCTCTCAGCACAGGACCCAAAGTGTTTCTGTCATTTTTAATACAGAACCCAATTTACAACCCTCAGCATACTGCTGGAGCAGCAAAAAGATAACAAATTACCAACCTCATTTATTTTGTTGCATAGTTTGTTTTGTAATTACAGGAGAGGGCAGTGGTGAATGGCAGGTCTGCTCTCAGGCTCTGGTGGGTGTGTGTCTGTCTCAGGAGCAGCGAATGATTCCAGCATGGCTCGGTCACCCTCGGAGGATGGCTGGCACAGCTACTTGGATGTCTCTGGTTCATAGAATCACAGACTGGTTTTGATTGGAAGGGATATTAAAGGTCTTCTCACTCTACCCCCTGCCATGGGCAGGGACACCTTCTACTAGAGCAGGTTGCTCCAAGCCCCATCCAACCTGGCCTTTACCACTGGTTGGAAAGAGGGCTGGCCATGCTGCCTCGTTCTGTGCTGCTTCAGGTGAATCCCCTGCCCACCAAGTGCAGAACTCACTCAGCCTGAAGGATTTTAACTGGTTTTTAAAATTGTCAGTGCAGCCGGGACTATTCCAGCAGCGTGGATGGGGCAGGATTTCCTCCCGACGTGGTGCCCAGTGCTGCTGAGGCCGTGTGATGTGACACACCAGTGCTATGCATCGTGAATCCACTTCTCATCTACAGGATTTAAATATGCCTCTTTATTGTGTGTAGGATCTATGAATGCAGTGGAAAAGTGCATGGCTGGGAGGGGTTTAAGAATAGTAAAATGTAAATTGCTGAGCTTTTCTAAAGTATGCGAACAAAATACTGATCTGTAGGTCTGTTGGTTTTCTACCGAAAGCCAACCAGGAGTACTGATCTGCCATCTGGGTGGGACACTGAGAGAAAATATCCAAATTAGCAATTAACATAGATTTCTTAATGTAAAAGCTTTCCTAGGCAGCACTATTTGGTTTTTTGCTGCCTCAGCCAGCCCTTTAACAGGCTCTGTTTCAGGACTCCTGAGGTTTGCTCAGATAGCAAGTCCAAGAGGATCCAGTTGCCCACAGCAGTGTGCAGTGTGCAGCTCCATCACCCCAACAGCTTTTAGGTGTCCCCAGATCCTATGAAGGCTGAAAACTGCCGCTGCACTGTAATACAATTTGTAAGGAAATTAAGTTTAAGGCAAATGGGAATTTTACTTCTGAATAAAAGTGTCCCCACACAGGCACAATGTCTCAGTAATCTCCTGTAGATCCACAGCTTGTGTTCATTTAAATGAGTTGTTGCTGAGCACCACGTTGAGGGTGAGCACATTGGTGCAGGGAGGGGTTGGGTTTGCTCATGTTTTGTCCACAGGGCATTTGCTGCCAGGAAGTTTCCAGCACTGAATGTGGCTATTGGAAATATCTTCTGCATGTCTGATCATGGTGCTGGTGCTCCCCTGCCTTCCTGGCATCGCCCTTTCAGTCCATGTGGGAGATGGAGTAGAGAGTCTCTGGTGTGGTACTGCCAACCTCGCCAGCAGGTGCCTGTTAAATAAACTCCTGCAAGGGGAACTGGTTGGCCCCCCCAACACCCTTGTCTATTCACTGACTTGCCAGACTCATAACACCACAGGGATGGACACACCTCCCAGCCCTGCCAGAGCACGGGGCCGACCCCAGGGCTGCAGGCTCTGTGTCCGTGGGGGACACAGGTGACTGAGCAGGTGAAACAGGAGCTCGGGGTCACACTGAGCTGCCCAGGGAGGTCCCACCTCTCTGACCAAGGCAGACCATGAGAGAGCTGGAGGGATTCTGTGCCACTGCCTGTGAGAGAGGTGGGAACTGGGGAGAACAGGACCCAGCCTGCCATTCAAACGGGAAATGCAGGAGGAAAAAAGTCACGTCTAATTTGTAACTGGCATATTTTTTTAATAAGTGTTAATATTGGATTCTTCAGCAAAATGCTTCCCTGTCCTTAATGAAGTTCCAGCCTGGCTGTGGTTTCAACCCGGTTTGTGAGTAATGCTAAAGGCTTAGAGGTTCAACAGTTGCCACATGCTGTGTATTGCCAGTGATAACTGGAGGTGAAGAAAATACCAGCAATCCCTGCATTAATCAGCAAATGAATTTGCTCTGCCTGGGCTAATATTGATGTTTTCCCTCCAGTATTGCAAATCCTGGCTTATGAATTTCCTGGCAAGAGTATTTGCCAAAAAAAGAAAAATTTGGTCAAATGTTGAATTTTGATGTCATATGACATGAGGGTAAAGATCCCAGATTATATTTGCCTGAACCCAGTTCTGAAGTTCATCTTGCCAAGAAAAAGACGAAATATTATCTAACTTGCTTGCAAGGAGGCAGCAGACAAAATTACTTCCAGAATGTATTCAGAGAATGGCTGAGAGCTCCATAAAAGAATGGTGGTCTCTGAGGCAAAGGCTGTTGAGGAGTTAGAACAGCTAGTCTCTGTATTTTATTTTCCCAGCTCTCAGTGCATGTTGTGACTGCTGAAAGGTCCCAGCTGAACACAGCTCAGTAGCTCTGGCTGCAATACTTGGTGCTTGAAGGCAAGCTAAAGAAAATTGTGTTTAACTCGGGCCCATCTCCGCTGTGGCTGAGCCACGGGAAGGCAGCGTGGCCAGCACGTGTCCAACAGGGGTGTGCCAGCTCGTTGGGTACCCCCTTCTCCCCGCCCTTGCTAGGAGGTCCTGGGATAGTTATCCTGTCTCCACAGCTGGGAGCAGCAGGAACAGGGGACCAGCGCTGTCTCCAGCACTTTCCAGCAGCACCTCTGCAGTGGCTCAGGGCAGTCCAGTGGTGTTATCCCTGTCCATTCCAGGTTGGAGGAACAGAAACATAGCCATGGGCTGAAAGAGCCTCTGTTGCATTTGGTGTCATTTGAGTTATTTTAATTTGAAGTGATTTTTTTTTGTTGTCAGACTCAATATCATCAGCGCCACCCCCACGCCTCTGCAGCACGGCCACTGCTGCTGCCACCACCACTGTGGCCACAGTGTCACTGCTGATAACTTCAGTCTGACATTAGAGAGATTAATTTACTATGAAAATGGCCCTCAGGAGATTCGTGCAGATGCAGGATGAATCATATTTGAAAAATTGGATGTCTCATTGTTTCAGAAGTTCTAATTAACTTTTTCTAGCCATTAAAAGTACTGGATATGGACACATCATGTCTGCCCCATCATTCCAATGGGATGGCTCATGGAATCAAAACCAAAATCCCTCCCTGTGGGAGGTGGGATGGCTGCTGTCTTGCACTGGAGCTGAATCAGGCTGTTTCCATCTTGTGCATTTTCACTGTGGAGGCAAAAGAATGTGTCTTGGATAAACGTAGAGCTAAGGTTTTTTCATCTTTTTCTGGAAAACTTAATAAAGTATCTCAAATAACCAAACAGAGACTTTGTTTGTGACCTGTGAGTCTGGAGAACAGGAGAAATTAAAACAAGCTTACATTTTAAATCTGTAACTCACTCACTTTTCTGATCATTAGCCTGCTTTTCTTTTTTTTTTTTTTCCTGAGGTTATTCTCATTTTCCTCACTGTTTCCCCTGTCTTCACCTTTATCCAATATTCTATAAAAGATGATAATACAAAACTCTCCAGACATGAGGCTGTAATAAGACCCAGCAGACACTCCAACTAGGAAACTTCTGCCATTTAAGCGATTTTGTCTTACTATTTACCCAATTTGATATGCCCAAGCAGCTTCTGACTGTAGCAAATCATGTGTCTCAGCTGTGCAGTCAAGCTGGGACGTCGCTGACACATGTTTGAGGTGAGTGAATACCCCTGCTTGCACCTGGGAGGAGGAGAAGGAAGAGGATATGCCACAACAGCAGCATGAACTCAGTCCGGTACTCTGCTGGTGGTAGATCAAAAGAAAAGGTGTTTCCCTCTTTCTTGTCTGGCCTTCTGTCTCCAAGTGGGCTACGCAGGGCCTCTGGAACACCCTTCCTGGCCTATCTTCAGCCTGAGATTTGGGTGCTCAGAGCACTTGGCAACAGAGCGCCAGGGTTTGCTCTGCCTGTCTCTGCAGGAAGCACCTGTACCTCACTCACCGTTTTCTCCACCATCACCCAGACATCAGGGATGGATTCTGAGTGAACCTCTGGAGCAGTAATAGAACGGAATAAACCCTACATCCCAGCACTTTACCTCTCTGTTCTCCCAGGAAAGGGTGGAGTGAGCTCAGCTCATGGTTTGAGCATCAGCCTGAAGGTGCAATTGCATGAGACTGCCGGGAACTTTCCTGACTTGAATTGCTGGGATGGTTTGGCAAGAGCTGAGGCTGGTTTTGGGAATTATCCTCTGAATTGCTGTGTTTATTGAGGAAATACAGTAACTGAAGACTACTTTCTGGGCTCAGATTTGAAGGTGCTGGAAGCAGTTCTTTCGGTTGGGAGGTCTCTGATGAGAAATCCCTAGTCTGAGAAGCAGCACTGGGATGAGGCAGTGCCAGTCAGTGTGACCAGTGTCTCTGCTGCTGGTTCACTGCAGGATGTGCAACGAGAGGGAGCTCTGAGCGTGGTGCCCCCAGAATGACTCTCCTGCTGCACGGCTGCAGCTCAGGCTTTGAGCTCCTGCTCTTCCCCACAGCTCTGGTGAGCAGTGAGGCAGTGCTGTGCCAGCACTGCCAGCCATGCCCGCAGCCTCCCCTCTCCCTGCTGCGCTGGGGCAGTGCTGGGATTTCTGTTTCATTTCATATGTAAAAGCTCTGTCTTGAGCATATATGGTTGAAAGCTTCCTGATGGCTCTTGTTTGAGGACTTGGCACTGATGAAGCTGGAGGACAGACAATTCATGCATTAGATTTCATGGAACAGCTTTCTTGCTTGAAAAGGAAAAAAAAAATAAACCAAAAATCTATATCTACAAAAAAGTGTTTAGTAGCATGTGTCAGACCCATCTGCACATGTAAAGCATGGAAGGGAGAGGAAAACTGTTATTAAAATGTAAATGCCAGAATTCCGTAATGGATGGAGATTCGAGTGACCTCGTTTCAACAATAACCAGACAGAAGATTCCTAACTTATCAGTCTGTGACTATAAGCTCATCCCATTTGGCAGAGGGGAGCTCTGGCTGCATTTGTGGGTCACCCTGTGCTCAGTGCCTGGGCCATTCACCCCCACTGCTCTGGACTGAACTGTGTGCTGGCAGCCAGGTGGTCTCAGCAACCTTCCAGGTCCATTGGCTGGTGTTCACTAAAGCCAAGCCACTCTGAATGCGGCTTTTCTCCCATCATCTTCTGTGGAATTTTATCTTGGCTTTTGTACCAGTGTGCTAAGGAAAAGAAGAGAGTTCTTGTCACTGAGAAACATGATGTAAAAGGTGATGGCCTCCTGAAGTACAGCCAGGTGGCCACTGGGATTTTCTCGAGGCTTACTTTTTCTGGAAATATATTTAATTCTTATTAATATCAGTGTTTTCATCAACTTTCTTTTAAGATGGGCATCTATCCAGTTTGAAAATTTATCTGAGGGGTTATAGGCAAGGATTATACCCCAAGCCCCTCAGAAGCCAGGCTTTGCATGCAGCTCTGAGGGACAGCAATGGTGAGTGCCCTGGGGGACTGACTGTTCATCCCCCGGCGGAGGCTTGGCCCCAGCTGGCTGCCTGAGCTGGCCCTGCATACCACGTTTGGAGACGGGAGAGAGGCAGCACTGCCCTGTGGGGAAGGAGAGCTGCTGGGAGTCTGGAGCTTCGTGGAGGCTGCAGAAATTCCTCCTGGGCTGGGGAATGTTGTTCGTGTTGCTGTCTGCTGAACAGAGAATCTGTTGCAGAAGGTCTCTGATCTTGGTGCCTGTTTGAGTTTCTTACTGTCAGAACAGCTGTTGCCCTGAAGCGTGTTGGACCCAGTGCTGCACAACCACAGCAGTGCAGGTATGAAGAGCAAAGGTATTATTGGGCAAAGTAATCAGCAAGCAAGCAAGTGAACACCCCAGGCCATTCATCGTGAGCCAGTTATGTGGGCAGAGCTCTCCTGCAGCTCCCTTAGAGAGAGAAACAGCTCCGTGACAACTTGTCTATCTGTGTCAAGGAGCTCTCTAATTTACTGGATCTGGAGAAGCTGCCTCCAAGGGATGGAGGGCTGTGGTGATATGCCAGGGCACCAGCCAGCACACGGGGTGGGATGGTATTGCTGAGGCCAGGAAAGAGCCTTGCCCGGTGCATGTGGGGCTGAACGTACCTTTCTTGAAATGCCTCCGAGGTCTGCCCAGATGGTGAGCTGCAGCCAGCTCTCCGAGGTACCAATTAGCACTTGAGCCTTGCCAAAGGTGCCTTGTGCTTTCTTAGTGGGTTTGGTATTGGGATTTTGCTACTTCAAAAAACTCCTCGGGTGCTGCTGGCCAGCTGGAGGGTGCCAACTGCAGCACCTGCCTGGCTGCTGCTGCCCGAGCGAGGAGCAGCCCGGGGCTGCTGGGCCATCTGCGGCACAGCACACGTGTGTGGCACTGGAGCGGAGAGGGGAGGCTCCCTGGAGGAAAGAAGCATGGCACTGGAGGCACTGGGATGCAAGTCCCCGCCTGCTGTGGTTTAAGGCTCCACACCCCGATGTCTCTCTCCAGCTCTGAGCTGGGAGGGCCATGTGCTGGTGCTGCCCCACAGCCCGGGCAGGAGCAGCCAGAGCTGACAGGCAGTGCCAGGCAAGGGAGGTGTTTGGGGTCTGCAAGTGCTTTAGTGAACGTGTTCACATGGGGAGAAGAGCATTTCAGTTTATGGTTACCTTTGATCAAAGGGCTCTCAGGAAGGTGGGCTCAAATGGTGGACATGATCCAGTAGTTGTGCTCTGAGGGGCTGGAATGTGTCCAGAGAAGGGCAATGGAGTCAGGGAGGGGTCTGGTTTCATGTCTGATGAGGAACAGCTGAGGGTGCTGGTGTGACTCAGCCTGGAGAAAAGGAGGCTCAGGGGGGACCTTCTCTATCTCTGCAAATCCCTGACAGGAGGGGGGAGCCTGGAGGGGTCAGGCTCTGCTCCCAGAGAACAAGGCACAGGACAAGAGGAAATGGCCTCAAGCTGTGCCAGGGGAGGTTTAGGTTGGATATGGGGGAAAGTTTCTTCCCTGAAAGATTTGCCCAACCCTGGCACAGCTGCCCAGGGCAGTGGTGGAGTCCCCATCCTTGCAGGGATTTAAAAGCTGTGCAGATGTGGCACTGGGGGACGTGGGCTAGTGGTGACCTTGACAGTGCTGGGGTAGTGGTTGGACTTGATGGCCTCAGAGGGCTTTTACAGCCTAAATCATTCTGTGATTCCAAGATGTTGTGAGGGGATGAGAATGTGCTGTGAAGTTGTTTTGGATTGACAATTCATGACAGCATGTTTATAGGTACAGTTGGGAGAAAAATCATCCACAAAGAGAACTCAGTTATATTTGTCATTAGTTCTGAGTTGCTTCAACAGATGTTTACTGGGAGCTGCTTTAACCTGCTTAATTTGTCTCTGAGTGAAGGGAAACAGATAGCCTTAATTAAGAGACTGATTAGAAAGTTCTTTAAGGACTTTCTATAGTTTCAGTCATTATTGCTGTACAGGATGCTGAATCCTGGGAAGTGGGATTTAGATATTATGTAAAAGCTGGAACTCATTGCAGTTGTGTTTGCACTGGGAATTTGCTCCTTGCCTGTCTCCCACTTGGCTGTGTGGGAAGTTGCCAGGTCTTCAATCGCTCAGTCCCTGAGCACAGCCCCTGCCCGGTGGGCACTGCCCACCCAGGGCTGCCCAGCAGTGTGGGACTCTACACCGTGGGTCACTGTGCAGCATGATCTCCAGCCATTGACTTTCACATTGTAAACAAAGTCTCTTTTTTTGACCTTTTAATGCTGTGTTGCAAAGTGCAGGGACAGCACATGTTGCCCTGCTGCCCTGCTGGGTGTGGTAGTCTTTGGCCCATCTTTGGCAGTGGTTACAGCAGTTTCTTCCTTTTAATTTTTATTCTTCCTGGTTTTGTGTTTTTTTTTTTTTTTTTTTTTTTTTTTTTGTTTTTTTTGGTTTTTGTTTGTTTTTTTTTTTTTTTTTTTTTTTTTTTTTTTTTTTTTTTTTTTTTTTTTTTTTTTTTTTTTT
>JAWWMP010000005.1:291768-310412 GCA_035047865.1 Dendrocincla tyrannina
CAGCACAGGTCACACTGGTGATTTTTTTTGTTTTGTTTTT
This sequence comes from Dendrocincla tyrannina, assembly GCA_035047865.1. NCBI lineage: Eukaryota > Metazoa > Chordata > Aves > Passeriformes > Dendrocolaptidae > Dendrocincla > Dendrocincla tyrannina. The sequence continues at coordinate 291,809 of JAWWMP010000005.1, forward strand.
TGTTTGTTTGGGTTTTTTTTGCCAAAGGATGGTGCCATGGTGTGTCCACCACTTACATGTTCAACTCTAATCCATTAATGGCATCCCTGGCTGCACTCCCAGCAGACACATCTCCAAGGCTGGAAGCAGTGACAGGCTTGTCATCTCAAAGGTGCATATACCAGCCTCCCACAAGCATTCCCTGCTTCCCTGCATGCCCAGCGCAGGTGCCAGGATGAACTTCTCTCCTGGGAGCTTATCTTTGGCAGCACAGTTGATTGACTTTTCCCTCTGTGCCATCCTGCTCCCCCACGTCACGCACCAGCTGAAGGCTGTTCTCTGCCACTGTTCTGAGCCCAGGCTGAGGGGGCTCTTTGACCTGTGTAACCTGGCTACGGTCTTGGAGCCATGGAGAGATCCAGCTGGGAAGGGTTGGTCTAGCCAGACACTCAATGCACACTTAATATGACTACTGTGGTGCTCAAAAATCAGTGAGTTCAAATACTGGGTTGGTGCTGCATTTTGCCCAGGCACAAACTGCTGGGCAGCAATTTTGATTGAATCAGATACAAGAGCTTGTGCTGTCCTTGCTCCTGCCTGTACTCTTGGGCACAGCTTTTCCCTGCACCTCCAGTGTGGGTTTTGGAACACTCTGATCCTGCAGTCCCGGGGACAGGAGCGCTGTGAACACGGTGCCTCCAGACTCAGTGATTCACTCTGTCCCCTGTGAAAGGCCAGGCCAGTGAATTCTTCCTTAAATGGTGACAACAAGTAACATTTACAGCTCCTGTCTCAGTTCTCAGGTGACAGTTCTGTGTATTTTTTTCCAGGTATACCAGAAGTAAATTATTCCTTGACTTACTGAAATTCATTACTTGTCCCTGCGTATCTGTCCTCCTTGTGCATCCTTTTGCCAGTGTGACTGCCCCACCAGCACTGGTGTGACTGGGCAGGTCGACAGGGCTCTTTCACTGCAGCCTGAATGCTGAAGAATCTGTTGCTTCTCTAAGGTTCACTGTGTCTGAGACTGCCCTTTTGTTTATGTTAAGGCTTATATTAAACATTTGCTTATGTTTCATATCTAGTGGAAACACTGCTTGCACGAAGAGGGCAACCAAATTCTTTTGAAAGAAATAATTATTTTGATGGCCACCATTTCAAAACAAACAGAAAAAAACATACTGAGAAATGACACGTTGAAAAGGTTGCAAGCCGACCACACAAAGCAGCCAGTCATTTCTGGAGACCTTGACTAGCAGGATTTTGGCCCATTTTGAGCCTTGTTTGGCCCCACTCAGCTTACACCTCTCAGTGCTGTGTCCTGAAGCCAATGTGTGCTTTGGTCACTGAGAATTGAGTCAATAAATGAGTGTAGAGAACTCAGCCAAGGGAAAAAATCAGTTCTTACAGCACCGTGAAAAGGTGTTATTTATTTATTTCTATTGTCACTCAGAGAATGTTGCCACAATCATGTTGAGAATAATGAACAATTTGTGGCTGAAAATTGCATTTTAGGCATTTGAGGCCAGTTTTTCTGCTAAAAAAGAACAATAAAGCAAACAGAGGACAGACCGTCTGGGAGAAAGAGCCATGGGAAGGCAGTAAATCTGCCAAACAGAAAGGTGAAGTGCACTGACCAAGCTGTCTCCGTGAAGATTGATGGTGAGCAGTAGTTTAGACCTGATGAACTGAGGCACTTGGTCTGTAGCTGATTTCGCTGGTGTTTAATGGTTCTAGTTTGGCTGCAAGATGAGACCCTAACGATATTAGTGTGTAGCTAAAAATTAACTTTGGTGATCTGTTCCCAAGCCTTTTTCTGCATGGGAAGCTCGAGAGGAATTTTGTGCTGCAGCAAGGGGAGAGTCTTTGGCAGCCCCCCAGTGGGATGGTCCAAGCCATGGTATTCAGCTCTGCAGCCCTTGGTGCTGCAAACAAGGAGTGACAGTGCTCCCACACAGGTGTTATTAAACTGTGCATGGGCTCAGGCTAGATTTAATTCAGGAAATGTTTATAGGATAGCCAAACCTTGTTTCAGTTGCATTTTAATGTGTGAAGCTCTTCCCTCTCTCTTGGCGAGCAAAGCTTGAGTATTTGCAAATGTGCAACGTGGACATAATGATCTCTGGAAATGAGTTTTTTGAGTAAATGGTTATTTTCAAGGATTACAGAAGAAACCAAGCCTTCAGTTCTGGTTTGGATTTTGGTTTCACCAGTCAAAGCTCCTCTTCCTCTAGAACATCACAATCAATCTGTTTGACTCTAGAAGGGCCTGTCAAGAGACATCTGTGAAGACATGAGGTAATGAGTGGAATAGCACACAGGGGCTGTTCCTCTGGCTGCTCTCGTTAAAAGGCTCCACTGTGTACAGGACAGGTTTTTGATAGAGAAGTTTTATTTGTAATTGTTACATCAACACCTATGATTGTTACAGCAGAAGAGAGACCCAGAGGATTGATTTCTTCTGCAGGCTTTGAGTCTATTTTGAGCAGTTAGGACTGTGAGTTTTCTGTCTCTCTGTCTCTCGGTGAGGCCATTGCTGTGCCTCACACACTTTGGGTGTCTCCTTCGTGTCCCTGAGTGGGTGGGATGGGCTGTTGGGGGTCTCTGCACAGCGTCACTCGCGGGAAGGAGCCGAGTCTGGAACAGGATGCTGGGGAGGGCTGCAGCTCCACGCTGCTTTTGCTTGTTTATCTGGTCAGTGCCAGCCTGTTGTGTGGGCAGCTTGTGCTTGTCTCAAGGTATTTGGAGTGGATAATCTTATCAGTGCCAGCCCGTTCTTGGCTTCTCTGTCCACCTGCTGACTCCCTTGTGCCACCCTTCTGGTGCTCCATCCATCTGTTAAGAATTTACTTACAAAATGCATTAAAATAAATCACTGTGATTTTATGTGCACAGGAGTCCTGTTTTTAAGTATCTCAAACCCCAATAAATAGGTATTTCTGTAGTAATAGTGTTACAAAGTCCTGCACTTCAGCATTAGTGATTTACAGGAATGCCGTGATGCCCAGGGAACAGCCTTTTAACATTCAGATTTGGTGGTTTTCAGAGTTCATTTTATATCTTGATGTTGGGAAATACAGATTTTCACACCAGGTGCACGTGCTGACCACTGTTATCAAAGAAATATATTCAGGTACAAAGCACAACAGCTTCCATCGAATTATTGCCTGACTGAAGAGTGTCACAGCTGAGACCTGGGGCTACAGAAACCCTACAGATTCAGGCATTTGTTAGTTTCTGGCCATTGATGTTTCATGGGAGAGAGCGAGGTGACCCTGCATGGAGAGAGTTGGTTGACCCAAGGATTAAGAACTTCAAATGATATGTACCAGATAGTGAGCAATGTGATACAAAAACATTCTAATGCATTCAGCACCACCCAGCACAGCAAGGCCTGAACAAACCCCTGAGGACACCAAGACAGCCAACCTAAAATATAGGTCAATGTTTTCAAATTTGGTTTAAGTTCTTTTTGCCTAATTAATCCATATCTACCAATATGCTAATGAGAGGAGATGCAGAAAGCTGACTGGTGCTGAAAGGTCCCCGAGGCTGAAAGAAAACACTTCCAGTTTGTGGCTAATTACTTTTTCTTAAAATTTATTACTCTGGAAGATAAGCAAATGTGGTGTTTATTTAACCTGTGCACCTTGTACCAGACTCTCTTTCCAAACAGTGTGCTTTAAGACAGCAATTAAAATGTTAGAAAAAGAGAAGAAAAAGCTGCTGGAAACAGCAGCACAGTGAGGAGGGAAGGGATGAACGGGGCCTGAAGTCACAGCTGTCTGCATGGAGTATTTCACTGCCCATGGCCTTGGCCCTGTGAGACCTGGGCTCAGTTTCCAGCCTTGCTGATTCTCCTCATGGGACTCATGACATCTGCTGTTTCCATCCCAAGAAGCCAAGCCTGGAAGTGTGTAGCTAAAGCAGGTGTCTGTGCCCTGTTTTCTGGGGCAGCCAGCCATGGCCATGGGATCCCAGGCTGGTCTGCAGGCATGGGGAGTTGGTACCACGTGCTGTGGTTGCCCCTGTCTCATTCACAGCTCCTCATCCCTCCTCAAGGTGAGCTGTAATCTTTGGAGAGCTATCAGGATATCTGATTTATGCAAGAGTCTGTAATAAACTGGCAACAGTTATTTCTGTAGCTAATGGGAATGTAAATTTTCAGATAACATATGTTAATAATGATAAGCAAAACCTCTGATAAGAGCATCCTCCACCAGAGAGGAAAACTGCTCTGCTCTGCCTGCTGTGGTGCCACTGCCCCGTGCTGTTAGGAGCTTCCCTGAAGGATGGATTTGCAGGATGGAAGTAGGCTATTGAGACCGAAAGTGTCTGTCTTGACACAGACCTTGCTCTTCCCAGGCAGCTGAGTTGCTTGTGCCTGTCTGTGGTGACTCTGTTTGGTCTGGGATGAGGCAAAGAAGGAGCCTTTCTGATTTACATTCTGATTTACATTCTCAGTTACCTTTCTGGTATACATTGTGATTTACCTTTCTGATGCATCTCCGGGAAACGAATCTGAAAATGTGATGCCCAGGCCATGCTCCCAGTGATGGTGGTGGGAGGCATGACCCACAGCTGCTTCCACCAGTGATGAACTGGGGTCTAAGGGCTCCAGATGGGGCTTTGATCATCTGTCGATGGTTCTGAAATGCACAGATTCCCTCCCTCTGTCCTAATGGCTTCATAACTGATTCATGATCTCACTCTTCTGAGTGAGGTTAAGATGCGGCTGACTGTGCTGCTGAGCATATGCCTTAGCTTTGTGGTGTTTCTACTAGACTTGAAAGCAAGTATCAGTGCCTGACCTAAGAAGAGGTTTATATTTCATGTAATAGAGGCTATACATCCCAATGTGCATGTGTTTGTAATGCACTGGTAGAATTTATCATAGGAACATCCAGACCTCTTAAACAAGCACCAAATATAACTTTAAAGCAATGTTAATTCAGGGGGGAAAAACCAGTGTGCATCATCTGTCGTCAATCTGATAGTCTGTGATATGTGTAACCAATTGTTCTTATTTACATTAATTTGCATTGTGGAAAGCAATTTTACAGTTTCAGTCAGACTTAATAGGCAATTTACAGCTTGCTGTCTAATGGCACAGTTACTTAAGCCTGCCCTGGGGTGCTTTCAAGACCTGAGAGGGGACTAAACCTTTTAAATGTTCAATTGAACAGCTTATAAAGTCAGGAAGTCCTCAGCTATTAGACCTGGTTCCTGCCTGCCTTGTCATATTTGACATTGTTGCTGCAGATGCCCTTTGATTTGGATATATTTTGCCCTAGACAGCTGAAACACTGATCTCACTCTGCAGAACATTGTGGCATGCATGGCTGGTGGCCCGCAGAGGCACGGAGCCCAAGGAAGGTGAAGGTAAAAGTGTCCCACGAGCCTTGCGTTGTGGCATTTGTAGGTCAGTGGATCTGCTACCTGCATTTAATGACCAACTTTCTGCCAACGCATCTCACCTCAAAGACCCATTTCTGCATTTCTAGATGCATGAACCATCTCAGGTAGGTGTGATAAAAGTGAATTCTACAAGATGGCTGAATGAAAGCCCTTAACTTGCTGCAGTTTTTATTCATGTTGGATGTTTAGGGACAAACTGTAAAACAAAATTACCCCCATTTGGGTGAGCAGCAGAGGCTCTAGTGATGTCAGCACTCTCTAGCAGTGCCTAAGAAAGGGTCTTTGCCTCTTCCAGGAGATTGTCATTCTTCTAAAAGTTGGTTTGATTGTGTCAGTGGTGCTTTGGGAAAGCTGTAAGCAGTCCCATAGGGACAGATGCTGACTCTGGGTGTTGCAGATGTGAGAGGAAGTAGCAAAGACCTTTTCAAAACTTGGAGCCTCACTTACATCCTTACTCTGGTAACAAGTGAAGTCTACAGGATGTTTGAAGTTATGTATTGTATGAAGAATACAAAGTACATGAGGCAGAAACAGGCCACTGGTGGTGGTCATTGATCATGACCGTGGCTGTTTCTCTGGCCTTTGTGCCTGGTGGGTCTTGGGGAATCACAAAATCATCAATGTTGGAAAAGACCTTCAAGTCCAAATGACAACCCAGAACCACCATAATCATCCCTAAACCACATCCCCAAGTGCCACTTGGCAGTTCAAATGGGACCGAGTTTTGTAAGAATTACACAAAAAATGTGCTGTATGGTCATCCTTGTACTAATAGTAGATGAAGCCAATGAAGAGCTGGGATGTTCACACAAACAGTGACAATATTGACATGTTTGAGTGTCACAGTGGCTCAATGACTGTGTTATTGCTGTAGTATGACAGTGATCCTCTGCCACACTTCCAGATGTTGGTTTCTTACCCATGCTGATGTCACATAAACATATGCCCCACTGAAGTAATGCAGTGCCCACATTCTGCTTCTTTAGGAGCTGCTTTATTCCTGCCAGAGGGTTTTCCTTCAAAGGATGTCACAGTTCCCTCCACAGGAGTGTACTAGAGAGATTCCAGAGCACTGCTGCAGCCGAGTGCTCCTGGGCAGATCTGGCATTGCAGCATTGTGCTGAGCATGGACACATAGTCAAGGGAAGTTCCCAATCAAATCACCTCGTGTCCTCATGCACAAAGTAAAGTCCCTCATATACAATAAGCTCAAAGGGTTTGAGGCTGTGTATATCCCTGCCAGTTTAGCGAAGAATAGCTAAAGTAGAGTTATGCTTTTATGATGTGTTTCAACTAGATCTGGCTAGTTTGAGGCCATCTGAGCTTTGTGATGGATGGAGGTGGTGTAGGTAGCCAAGGCAATCTGGCACTGTCTATATTTGTACTTTAGAATAGCAGAGATCCAACTGATTTTCAGTTTTAAACCTTTTTTTCAATTTTTTTTTGAGACGGCCTTTGCTGTTTTCTCACTGCTACATAGTTCCAAAGCACATATTTGCAGCATTAACATGAATCTTTACTGCCTTTTGGAGGTTCACTTGTAACACATTGGATATTTTTAGCTTTTTATGGAAAATAGTGACAATTGCAGCCACACACGATGTGACCTGTGTTTCGTGGCTGAGGGCAGTGTCAGACCCGGGGCAGGAAGATGGCTGGAGCTCCTCTTCCTCCACCCAGATCCTGGACAACCTTGGTCAAGGTCTGATATTCCGCACTGGTGTCTCAGAGCAACCCAGGCGACTTTGCTGCTGTCCCCACATCAGCTCCTTCGGCAATCCTACTGCAGGGTTTGTCACATAACCCACTAGGAATAATGATTTTTCTCAATCTGCTCCGTATTCTTTTCCTACACTAACCAAGAAGTTCCTACCTAGAGGTAAAGGCTGTCCCCCAAGACAGCCACCCACAACCAGGGTTTGGTTTGCTGCCCCCCCTCTCTGGTGTGTTCACTCACAGTCCCAAGGGTGTTGGGAGCAGTTTCTGCTGCGGCCACGTTTTAGGAGCAGGATCTGGAGGAGCTGCCCCTGCAGTGTGTGTTCTCCTTCTTGAGCACTCAGCCCTCTGCATGGGTCTGTAAATCAGTGGAGCTTTGTGTTTTGAAGTCTATAGTCTCCAAAATGCAGAGGCAGTGTTTAAGGCAAAAATCACAATAATTCAGCGTTTGGGTATAGTTGTGTTCTTTTACCTTTAAATCAATGACTGACAGGCACAATTTCTGATTTGCAGCACAGTGCAGATAAAAAGCTGTCCTGTACTGTTTGTTGATGTTTAATAACAGCAGCCTGCAGACATAGGATGGTACATTATGAAGTGATACTGCTGTTGCTGTGAATATGGCACTGCACCTCACCCTTCTGGTAATGGACACTGGGCTTTTCATCTTTCATTGATTTTTGAAGATGGGTTTCATCAGCTGAGCTGCAAACCCTCTGGTTCGTGCTGAACACCGAGTATACTCATTAAAGCATAGAGGAGAGCTCAGGAAAGACATTAGTCCATTAATCACTTGCACATATAATAACCTTCATGCCTGTCTCTGGCAGGGGCTGGCCACTGCAGCCCGCGTGGTGACAATGAAGCATGTTTGTTCCCAGCCTGCTTGAGAAGCAGACATGTGCTCTCTGAAGCTGGGCACAGAAGGAACAGTGCCCATGAGGAATGGGATGGATGTGCAGAGAGCATCCCAGAACGTAGAGTAGGACCAGAAGAAAAGAGCTGTGGAAGTGGGGCAGCAGACCCCAGCCGGTGGGTACTGGGAGAGGGCAGCCCCCATCACCATCTATGCCTGGCCCTGCCCTCGTTGAGGGAGCTGGGGATGCTGTGGGGTAATGCAGCACTGAGAGCTCTGCACCAGCTGGACAAGGGGATGTTGTTCTTTAAAACACTGATATACAGCGAGGAGTCTGGCATGTTGAGGGACTGAAATTAATCATGTACAGATTGCTCAGAACGGATCTTTATAGGCTGTTCTGTGTTCAGAGTCCTTTCCAGTGACTAGGAATGATCATTAAGGCAAATTGGAAATTAAATGTGCAGGCATGTTGTGTTTCAGGGAGTATGCCAGCGTTTTAAAGCTGTGGTTCCAACATAGTACAAGGCAGAACACGCTCCTTTAAAAGGAGTTATGTGCAAAAACTTGAAGGCTTTTCTGCAGCTATTGTGATACCAAGTGCAAAGACTGTCTGTGAAAACAGAACAAACAGCCCTCAGAGGATGCTACACCTGAAGTAACTTTGTGTTTGTGGTTCCCTATTTCTCCACTGCTGCAGCAGGGGGTGGCTTCCAATGCCATGGGACCCTGTGAAGAAGAGACTGTGGCCCCATCTTAGCTGCTGAAGCCAGCATCTGTGTGGCCATCATCAAGGACTCAACACTTGATGTTAAACAGCAATTTGATCCCCTGTCCCTTGGAGCAAGATCAAACCTTAAAGTTCAACACAACCTTCTGCCATCTCTCCCTTTTTTTTGTGAGTTTCCTTCTTTTCCCCTGCCATGGTGCTGTGGCAGGCGTGGGAGTTGTGATATCAGTGCACACCCCCAAGTAAATGGACTATCAGCCACCTTGTCTTAAGGGTTGCTGTTGTCAGTGGAGGTCCCATGGTCAGCCAGGCATGGCAGGGAGAAATGAGGGAAACATCACAAAATGCTGACCTGCCACTGTGCCCAAAAGGCACTGCCATGGCCATGTCCCAGCCGATCCCCGGAGGGCATAGCAGTACCCCGGGCACATGCAGGGCTCCAGTCAGGGGCACCAGTGGGCAGCAGGGCACAGACAATACCTGTGTACTAAAATAAGCTTGGCCTTGAGCACAGGGACACTGTCAGACAGGGCTGGCTGTGGCTGGACCACTTGTTTCCCTCTTGAGTAAGAATGGTTCAAGGTACTGCTGTGCTACAGTCTGTGAGCTGTGTGGTGACAGAAAAACTGGAATTTCTGCTGAGAGGGTTCTGATACACTGATAATCCTGGCCACACTGGCTGCCTTGGATTTACTTTTCTTTCCCATCCATGGTGCTGCATCCTTCCCAGATAACTCCAGTGTCTAATTTGTCAATTCTTTGTTTCCCTCCTTGTTTCTTCCCTGCTAGACTTTGAAACAAAGAGGCGCCTCCACCAGCTCCCTTGGCAAGGCTCCCTGCCTGTCCTCGGAACACCCACACCGAGCAGCTTGTCTGTGGGCTTTCAGTGAACTGCTGGGGAAGCTGTTTTGTGACAAAAGTATGATTAATGATTGCTTTTGCTTGTTTCTTATAAATGAGATGCTCTGTCACTAAATAAATACACAAATAAATGGTCTGGGTGTAAAAGAACATGTTTTTCACCAAAAATGACATCCTTAGTTGTAAATTTTAACAGATGTCATGAAACCAAAGATATTATAATCTATTACAAAAATCCTTTGAAGTTCTATTTTAATTAACTTGTAAAGCCATCAGAACTCTTGGAGAGAAAATGATATGTGCAGTGTATCTCAGGAATCGCTGGAATGTGATCAGGAGGATATGATGAGCAAGGCTGGAGGACGAAATACCAGGGAATAGAAGAAAAGAGCAGGCACTGCTGTCACAAAACAGACCTGGTATTTAGCAAAAGAACCCTGGCATGGAAAGCAACTCAGAAGAAATTGCTGCCACTCCCTTAAAAACACTTCACACTCCAATAGCAACAGGGGAAGGCTCTGCAGCTGAGCCAACACTTGGAGGACCTCTGCTCTGGAGACAAACTGGGAGAGTTGAGGGTGTTCAGCCTGGAGAAGAGAAGGCTCTAGGGGGAGCTTAGAGTCCCTTCCAGTGCCTAAAGGGACTCCAAGAATGCTGGAGAGGGACTATTGACAAGGGCCTGGAACATCAGGACAGGAGGGAATGACTTCCTACTGCTGGAGGGCAGGGGTAGATGGATATTGGGAAGGAATTCTTCCCTGTGAGAGTGGTGAGGCCCTGGCACAGGTTGGGCAGAAAAGCTGTGGCTGCCCCAGCCCTGGAAGTGCCCAAGGCCAGATTGGATGGGGCTTAGAGCAACTTGGGCTAGTGGAAGGTGTCCCTGCCCATGGCACAGGGTGGGACAAGATGAGCTTTAAAGTCCCCTCTAATCTAAACCTGGCTGTGATTCTCTGATTATCTGATAAGCTGAGCCTTAACAAGGGTAGACAGTGGTATATCCCAGGGTTGTACTATATTTACATGCAGAGGGTGAATTTCTCTTAAGTTATTTTCCCTGGATGTTCTTGCTTTCAATTGGTCTCAGTGGCTTGCAGCCCACTTGCAGTTCCCTGTCCCCACTCCCAGCTGCAGCGTGGGGTGTCGGGGGTTATGTGGGGTGCTGGGGTGATGCAGATTGCAGTGCCCCCCACCCAGACAGCTGCTCCTGCCCTGTGCTGGGGAGCACAGATGGGACGCCTCAAGAGTGCCGCAAAAATAAATGCTGTGGAGCAGCTCCAGAAGCAGCATCTTTCCAGTTCAAAGCCCATCTGGCCGCCAGAGCCAAGAGAAAGCACCCTGGCACCAAAAGAGAGCTCAGCATGCCTGTGCAAAAAGAATGCAAACATGTCCTGAACTCCTGATGTTGGTGATGCCTGTGAGCCTGACCCGCATACCTCAGGTGGAGCAAGTGTTCAACCAGGTAGAGCCAGGTCTGAGGCAGTTCCCAGCCTGCTCCTCCTGTGCTACTCAGGGCAGGCAGTCGCTCCATGGTGATCCATCCCTGCCCTCCACTGCCTTTGGACAAACTCTGGGGCTGCTCCTCAGTGAATGCAACAAATGCAGCCTGGCTGGTTCACTGGGCAAAAACTGGTGCCCTCATTGCACACTGCAGACACCTCTCAGCTTTCTCTTCCAGAAACCTCTGACTGAGTGACTGAGTGACAGGAGACTGGGACCACAGTGGATTCCTCCGAGTCCATTCCACTGGCTGGGGCTGGAGCTCCTGCTACCATTGCAGCATCACTGGGTTCTGATGGAAGGTGACCATTTGCTGTGTTTCCATAGCATGTGTTCCAAGGAGGTTTCCGTCCCAGAGCAGGTGGGTGTGCTCTGGTGCAGCGGGATTGTGTCTCTGGCATCACTGTGAATCCGGTGTGGAACTGTGGAGTAGAAGGCACTACACACTTGTGTATGATGAGCAGGTTTGAAATAGATTTGAAAGCTCAGGCTTTGTGTTTCCAGCTGCGTGTTCCATTTACTGTTGCCATCTGACTTGGGTATTCCGAGTGATGCCTTCAATACATTTTACTTTTAATGTTTCCTCATGTTAGGAAATATGTTTCTAGAGATGATCCCATCTTCTGCATGACTGTATCAGCTGCTTATCTGGGAAGTGAAATGCCTGGGAAAATGTACTTCTACAGCCTTTCAGGGAAATGGTGGCCAGTTCCTCCCTCCTGGATTGAGGCCACTCTCAGAAAACAACCTGGGTTTTAGCCTTGGATTTATCTCAGCAACACAAGGTCATTCCTAAAGCTTCCTGAGCTGCTGGCACTTTCAAGGAACATTTCTAATGTGACTTCAGAGCACCCAAGTAAACACGTCGAGCTTGGCAGATGGCTTGGAGAAACCTGCTCAGCTCAATTATTAGGTCAGACTGAAAAAATTTCAACCTTCTGTAAAGAAAATGGTGAGTGATTTTAACTTCACTGACAGGGAAGATTTAGTTACATCAAACAACAATAAGCAGTTGAAAGATGTAATTTTGGTTCTAAAAGAAGTGCAGCAAGTACATATTCAAAGACAAAATAATTCTTACTATTTACTGCACCATAATATTTAAATATTTGTGACATTAAATATTAGTAAGACTTATTTCCAGAGTCAGTTGATGGTTCTGAAACTTAATCCCCACTTGGTGTGTCAGATCCTTGAGCTCCCGAGGAAGGGCTGTGCAGGAAACCGTGCTCTCCGGCGGAGTTGTCGCTGCGTCCCGGAGCTGTGAGTGGCAGTAAGTGGAGCTCTGGTGGCAGGGAGGTTGCTGCAGGGCGTTTGGAAATGAAAGGACTATTTCGTGTCTGTTTGGAGACTTCTCTTTATTTATCGGTGTGTATTACCCAGCAGCTGGGTAATGAGCCTCAGAAAAAAGTGTTGTTTAAGGAAAATAGCAGTGGTTTGGGGAGGGGAATAACTGAATCAGAAGTTCTGAGAAGCCATGACCCTTTCTCAGGTAGTGAAATGTATCTACTGCTAAGAGCAAAGCAATTTTTTCTAATTCCAAAATCCCAGTTTGCAAGATGCTAAATCGTCCTTGGGCTCAACACAACAGTCTCTTGGCAACTGCAGATGCTTATCTTGAAAGATCTGCTTTAACAACAGATTGAATTCTCAGAAAAGAGGCCAAACATAAAGATGTTAGAAATCAAAGTGAAAATCCAAAAGGATTTTGAGGCTTGATTTGGTTAAGCATCCAAATGTTTGGATATTTATTTGAAACTTATTCAAGCTGCTCAAATCTAAAGCTGGGTAATAGGCTCTCTCCCCCTGCTCGGTGATGGGAGTCTTGGCACATACAGTTCCAAATTGCATTGACCTTTTGGGCTGCCAAATTCTATTGCATTTTCATTTCTAATGTACTGTCCAACCCAGCCCCAAGGTCTCCAGCTTTAATCCTTTTCTAGGTTCCCATTTCCTATCCAATATGTGCTTTCCCCCGTTACTTAATAGGTTTCATTTTTTCCCCGTTAAGTCTCATCTTATTACTCAAAAGTTTAGGGAGTGATACAGAAGATCAGACTGATGATCTCTCCCATTTGTTATTCTTTCTTCCATAATTTACCAGGCTCAGATGCTTCAGAAGGCACAGAAATAAACAAAAATGGATCATCATGGAAACCTTTGTCCACAGGAAAAATCCCTAGTGTGTTTCTGCACTATTGCAGGGGGGTTTATATCCTCTTCCATAAAACCCAGCTAAAAAAAGTATTTTTTTTTGGCACCAATCTATATATCCATGTTTTTTTGAATCCTGTTAAATGTTTGCCCTCAGCAATATCCATTAGCCATAAGTTCCACTGGTTTATTCTGGAAATTTTTGGGGTGTCTGTGCCCACATTGGAATTTCCTCTGATGATACTGGTATGATTTATCTTCTTTGCTGGTTTGCTAATTGCTCAAAGGGGTGTCACTTGTGATTGTCATTCATGTGGTGTCACTTCTTTTCGAGTGCCAGGAGGATGCTGTCCAATATGAGTTACAATGCACACCCTCCCTTGGATTTTAAAGTGTCTTTGCATAAAATATATTTTGAAATGTATTATAAAGTGTGTTGTGAAGGACAAGGAGCTCGAGTGGCTCCTTCCTTTGGGCAAGCCCTGGGGTGGGGTCCCCAGTGCCACTGACTTGCTCACCCAGCACCGTGCAGCTGGTGCTGGGGGCTGTGCAGGGGGACAGACAGGGCTGGGGACAGCAGTGGGGGCTCTGGGTGGGCAGCCAGAGCCAGACCCCACAGCCAGAGTTACCTGGCACTTTCCCCATTCCTTCTATTTGTTTCCTTGTTTCAGCCTTCGAGCATTGCCAGCCTTGCTGGGCTGCTGGGGCCTTTACAAATCTTCCTGGCAGCACTTCCTGGCTCCCACTCACTTTCTTTCTCTGTCTTGGGTGCTTTTGATCCGTGCTTGGGATTTACCAGTTTAATTAATCTAATCTCTGCAGTATCATCCGTGCTAACTGAAATAATTCCCGACAATGTTTTGTTGATCCCTGTGACTCCTGAATGCCAGCGAAGCGATGTGGCAGCATATGGCAGGATTTCTTATCTGTGATGGCTCAGTTTAGCATTTTAGAGGGTTTTTTTAAGTCCTTTTTCTTTTAATCAGAGTTGTCTACTTGCTTAGAGATTAGGCGAGTTTTGTGTGTTTCCTCTTTGATAAAACTATGGGATTTAATGTTCTGTGAAATCCTTTTGTTCTCAGGAAAAAACTTCACACACGAAATCACTGGGCATTGCTGCAGAGAGGTGCAGAATGCTGGGCTGCACGGGCTTGTTTTGAACTATTAAAAGCTGATACTTATTTTTAAATGTTTGCAGAAGAGACAATGCTCTTTAAGTACCTTTTTGGGTTATTTCATCTGTTCTTCCAGACCTACTGAAACTCATTGGCTGTGTCGCTCCAGTCCTGTTTGTCCCTTTGACTCCTGGTCCAAGGGCTTGGCCCCATCTCACATGGAGTCCAAGACAGAGCTCTCAGCCTCTGAGTCGAAGAGTGTCCTGGCCCTGCTGACAGTGATTCTTCCCTGAGCCCCCCAGCCCATAGCATGACACACAGTGCTCTGATGGAGATCTGCACTGGGGCTCTCAGGATATGTTGTGCTGCACCTGCAGACCCCTAGCTTTGCTTCCCACTGTCCTGCTTCTGGGGTGGGTGGTTGTGTTGCCTACAAAAGACCCAGTCACAGATTTACTGATTTATTTTTCATTGCAAAGCAGACACTCAGTCTGCATGTTTTTAATACCACTTTTTCCCAGGGCTGGACTGGTTTTATCCTGTGTCTCCTCTCTGGGATGCACAGAGAGCCCCACAGCACTACTGGAGATACTGTGTGGCAGAAACAGCCTCCAGAGAATTTTCTTCCATGCTTTATCTCAAAATGCTTATACCAGTGTTCAAGGGCCTTCCTCCAGTTATTAAAAAACCTTGTGCTCATTCAGTGTCCTGTGAGTGTGACTTGATGCACAGACTTAAAGCAGATTGCTTCCCTGGAGAAGATCCTGGCTGCCCGAGAGTGGCATTTTGGTTTGTTTTCCATAGAAATATTATTATTGCTGAGATGGAAGCTAGCCATCAGAAGCTGGTCACCCCTTTTGACAGCTTGTTCATATGAAATCCCAGTCAGATTGCACGAGGAGAGGGGTTAGGTTGCAACTCCTGATCCTGGTTTCCTGTTAAATGTAATTTTTTTTCTGGACATAATCAGAAATGATGTTGTCTGTGCTCACTAATTCCTTAAATTTTACAGGAAAGATAACTCAGAATAGCTGAGCCAGCCCTTTTATCTCAGATGTGGTTCACCCAGACAGTCATGTTCTCCCCTTCTCCAAAAGCAGCTGGGGCCAACCCCAGCTGTTTTGGTTACTGTGGTTTTTAAGTGATGGACCAAATACCTGGACAGTGTTTTGCTTTGGGCCATTAACCTGTGGCCACTTTTCCCCTGATGGCTGCCATGAAGTTACAGTGGTACCTTGGTGAGTATATCAGCTGAACTAGTTTAGGAGTCCAATAGGAGCTGAACTTGATGATCCTTGTGTGCCCCTTCCAACTCAGGATATTCTGTGTATCTGTGATTCTAGTTTTGAATCAGGCAAATTCAAAGTTCTTCTAAAATTAACATCTTGTTTTCTCCTCTCTAGCAGAACTGGGCAGAAAATGGTGGAAAGGTGCTGGTTGAGGCTGCAGCTCTGTCCTCCTGGCCCAGGCTCTGAGTGCTGGGGCCTGGGTGGGCAGAAGAGGGAGGAGCGAGGCTTGTGCCAGCGCTGGAGGAGTGATCAGCACGACATGGGCATGTCCAGGGCTGGGAGCACATCACTGATCCTGGGCACAACAGAGGAGCTGATATGAGACTTGATTAATGAATCATTAATTAGAATGCATTCTAATTAGTGTCAATCAACTTGCAGGTGTGGAGAATAGGGCCAGTACACAAGATTGACTTTTTTTATAATGAGATGACAAATGCAGTAGATGAGGAGAGCATTGACGCACCAGCTGTCTGCACGGTGTTTGTGGCACCGGGGGGCTCCGAGGGATCAATCTGCTGAGCTCAGGAATGGGGCAGGTAAGGATGGTTTACACTGTGGATATGAGCATGGGTTGCAGAAGTTTGACAGCAGAGAGCTGTTCAACTGAGTGGACAGGGATATAAGGAGATCTAAAACTGGTAGCTGTGATAAATGCACATTTTGGGTATGGTGAAGATCATTTGGGAGCTAGAGCATCCCACTGGATCTGCTGGTTGGCTCCTCATCTCCAATGAAGCTTGGTCTGGGGTTTCTGAAGGTCTCCTCCTTGGAAAGAAACTAATGCTGTAAAGTTTTATGTCCTAGCCACAAAGGATGCTCACAGCAGCCCATCCTGGTTATGGACCCACTGTTACTCACTCCAGTTAGTTTTGCTGGGAGCAAGATAAGGTCCTGACCTGCAGAGTGGTGCAGAGTGTCACCAGACATTGATGCTGCCCTGGCACTGCAGCTCATGGTGAGTGGCACTGGCATCTACAGCTCTGCAGCTCATCGACACGTCAGCTAAAGTGGATTTGATTTTGAGAAGTCTTATGGACCCCAATAGATCAGTAATCATTAAAATTAACCACATGCTGATTTAATCAACATATAGCTTTGTTAATTACCAGCTCTTTCTTTGTGTCCATCTGTTTTAAAGATTTTAGTGAACCTGCAGCAGATGTTCATGTAAATATAATAAGCTGGTTGCCATGTAAATATAAAATTTTCAGGAGTGTTTGTGTATCAAACACCCCATTTATTTGTGCTGTTGTCAGGATCATATCTTCAGTGGCTTAGACACAAAATTGATGACTTTGTTATAACCCACATTGGAGCCAATGTCTGCTGCTGGGCTGTCCTCCCTCCTGGCCTCACTCTGACCTGGGATTTGTGTTCCACGGCTGGGCCTTGCATTACAGCATTCCGGCACTCCGAAGTTGCCCTGTGAACCTACACCCAAGTATGAAATAGGCCCCATCTATTCATGCTCCCTTTCAGGGTATAAACAGTAATTTCTGCACTTGCAGTGAGCATGATCCATGGCGTAGGGAGAGCAGGTCCTGCACTGAGCATCATGGGTGCAGTTGGAATTCCAGCGTGGGTCACCACTCCCTGGGCACCAGTAGCTCTGCAACACAAGCAAGGGGCTCCCAGCATAGTGCTGGTGAGAGCAAGGGAAGGCGCCAGCCCAGCCTGAGGCACAGACATGTCCACAGTTTGGTGTTTTCATCCCAACAGAGCATCTTCATCCTGGTACTCATCCCTCTCTCTCGCACGGATTTACCTTTGCAAGGCATTATCCAGAGGCTAATCCTGCATGCTGGCTGAAGGTGACCTGAAGAATGCAGTGTATGTTTTGGTGCTGGTCGAGGGAAGCAGAGGGAAAGGTGTACCTTAACTCCCAGTGTCCTGCAGAGAGCTGGGGCTGGAGTCATTTTTCCTTTACATCTGCATTGGAAAACAGCTCCACCCTCTGATATCTGCTTTCATTTTGTAGCTTCTAAGGATCCTGGTTTTCACTGAGCTCTGCACTGACAGTGACCCCAGGAGCCTGAAAAGTGGGTGAGCAAGAGGAGACAGATCATTGAACAGCTCCCTTGGATGCCTGTTGCTCTGTGCAATCCCTCAGACTGGCCAGAGAGGCCACTGCTGGCAGGGAATTCCACCTGTGCAAGAGCATTTGCAGGTCTTCGGGGAAGGAAGCACAAAAACCTTTGAGTCACTGGAACATCCCCAGAGCAGAGACTGCAGCCCCAAACCAGGCACGAGGGGAGGAGAGAGGAGCAGCATGATGGGGGTCACACAAACCTGATGTCTCAGCAGGGGCAAATCCATGTCAGCAACAAAAAAGGGATTTGAAGATGAGAGAAAAAAGTAAAAATAGTCAGCAATGTGAGTGAAAGTTCATCCAATGCAAGGGCATTAATCTTTTATATAAAGCAATATTTTTTACAATTTTTACTAATCTTGGTATAATATTTGCTAATATTTTTACTGTTCAATACTAAAACCATGTTCTTTACTGAACACAGAAGTTGGTAGAGAAGCTTCTATTTCTCACCACAATTGAGTCTTACTATGTCAAATCTTTAGATTTCAGATGACAGTGGGAATTAATAGCAAGAATAAAGTCTTATAATTGAAACTGAAATGAAACTAAATCTTACAGCTGGGATAGCTGTAATCTTACAGCTGGCTTGGACTTCAGTTTGAGTGCCTAAGGAATCACTGCTTGTTCTTTAATTTTTTGACTCTTCTCCATAAATGTTTTGACGTGCTCAGAAATTTATCTTCATGATTAAGACTGCTGATCATCACAGACTGATGAATCCAAAGTCAAAATTTTTACTTACCATTTACTCAGGCATAAATTTTCCACTGGAAATTTACAGTAAGGACTTACTGCTCCCATTAGTCACACGAGGCGATTGTTGTATACAGATAACACACACAAAAGGTAATTAATATTCCGACATCCTATTAGTGGAACAAACATCCAAAGCCT
>JAWWMP010000005.1:314963-332567 GCA_035047865.1 Dendrocincla tyrannina
CTCCCCTCCCCTCCCCTCCCCTCCCCTCCTCTCCTCTCCTCTCCTCGTCCTTTACTGAAATATTTCATTCTCAGTTGCACTCAAACAGCAACTCACCTCCTTGAGTGTGTTTTAGTTCATTACAGAAATAAAGGAGTGCATGAAAAAAGATTACATGCTATGGAATCCCAGCAGAATTCCTGATAAAGTCTGTGTTTGTATTAGATTTTTCTTTTTTTTCCCTCTCACATCTTTAGATGGTGACAGATGCACATAACAAAGAAAATGGAGGAATATGTACTGCATCTCTCTGTGCCTGTATTTTGATAAGATTTTGAATGTCATTAAGCCCAAACCCCCCAGATCTTGAGCTGCAGTAGAGGCTGACATCAGCTGCTTTTGAAATCATAAATCTGAAAAGTACAGCTGGGGAAGCAGCATTTGAAATCAGAAAATATTGTGCCTGTAGGACTAATTAAGCATTTGCAAACTTTATCAAAGCATTGCTGCTTATTCACAGTCAGAAGCACAAGAACGTGGCAATGGATGGTGACAGCTCCGAATCCTGCACACAAACACCCGTTTTCTGGGGAAAGGGGCAATTAAGGGCTTCTCCTGGATTTTGGTTGTGCCAATCTCTCTGCCAGGACAATGTAGAATTAGAGACACTGTAAGCATGAAAGATGCTGGAATCCTGTTCCCCAGATTTCCCCGACCCCTTTCCAGTTCCTCCAGGGTGTGCTGAGGGTTGGCTCTCTGCACAGAGTTTACTGGGACCCCTGGAAGGGAGATGCTGCTGCCACAAACCTATCCAAGGGACGGGAATCAGAAGTGCATATTTCAAAAGTTCCCTCTACTTCAACCCTTGCAGGGAAAACCCCCCACCAGATTCCACTGACACATGTCAGGTTTTTCTCAGGCATGTGCAGAAGTGCTGGTGCCTCTCCCATCAGGTTCCCACATGAGGTAAAATACTGGAATTATTCAAACTGCTGAGTCAAGCACGAGGAGGAGAATGTCACACTTCAGCACAACAGTCCCTTGGAAGGAAATGTACATTTGGAGCTATTTTTCTTGCCTAATAAAAGTAAAGATGTGAAAAAAGCTTTTTTCTGTCTCCTTGTTCATGTCTCTGATCTCAGCCAGTGTGATCAGCCTGCAGCGCAGGCTCCAGCTCCTGTTTCAATGAGAATAATTTGGAATTTATTGATGCTCTGCTAATTTACTTCATGAGGTTTGTCTTCTTGCCTACTTGATGGCACCTTGTTCTTCTTATGTTCAGGCAGTTTTTCCCTGTGTCTGTGGATAAACCACCCTGGGACAGATCGTACCTACGCTGTTTCCAGCCACCAGGATTATTCTGAAATGAAGGGGAAGCTCCTCCCTGCCCAAGGCATGGGTGCTGCTGTGGAGAGCCCGTGTGGAGCCCGGCAGGGTGAGCTCGGCTGCAGGGGCTGTGTCACCCCTTCTGTGTTGGGGAGTCACCCCTCAGCTGTGACAGGCTCTCTCTCTTGGCTGGGCAGGTGCTTCCAAACCACTATTTCATCTCAGATGAGACTCAGGTCAGAAATGCTGGGTCAGCGGCAGCTGCAAGAACCGCCCCCCTGTCCCCCACCTGCTCCCCATGCCAAGGCTGCTTTGGCAAACAGTGTCCAGAAAGCTGAGAGGAAAAAAGCAGGTTTTTATTTGTACACTCATGAGTGTATTGCATAGTGATTTGACACTACTCAGATGGAGGTCACAAGCTGTGCCCAGATGAAGTGAGAAAACTGTGCTGGCAAATGCTTTTAAAAGCTCAAAACTATTAAATTAGAGGCAGAAGATCCTCAAGAGAGGATGGTAGTATCTTTATTATTTTCTCACTTAACCGTTTGGTTGCCTCTTGCACAGACATCATTAGAAATTAACTTTCACAGTTTTCCAGTTTTCGAAAGTTTTTTTGAGTTAGAAGCATCTTATGATGTTCTGATATCAGATTACCTCAGCCAGTGTTATGTGTAAGTATGAAAAAAACCCTCTCGGTAAGAGGGAGGTGGGGATGCCTGAAGAGCTGGGGAGCAGCGTGGGTAGCCCTGTCCCCACAAGAGAAGGCTCACACTCTGCTGCCCACATGTGGCCGTGCCCAGCCTGTAAACCTGAGTGCATGATACAAGTCTGCCAAGCCAGCCCAGGGACAGACAGAGTCCTAGTAGCTTTATATCTGCACAGTTAATTTTGATTTTAATTTTGGTGCTTCCATGGGGAGCAGAGGGGCTGTTTGTGAGCACTGATGCAGTTCTTTCAAACTGCCCTGGTCTGGCACTGCCATTGCTTTATCACTTGTGCAGCTGCAGTGAGTTGCAGAGTTGGAGACATCTCCAGGTTCAAAGCAGACCTCCAGAGCAGAGGATGTGGCAAAGTTTAAATAGAGAGCTGATCCCCTTGGCAGGAGCTCAGGGAAGCATCTCGATAGCTGCAAAGCCATGTAGGACACAGGATTTAGTCTCGTGCTTTAAATAAATATCCTGATGCCAGATCTGGGCTAGCTGCACTTAAAGTCCTTCCCTTTAATGCCATCTCATGTTTAATTATTGAGCTCAACTCACAATGGTTTGAGTCTCTTTGAAGTGCAGCCACTGGCCATGGACTCTGCAAGAAGGGCTGTGTTGGAGAATCAGGCTAAGGAAAATGCTGGTGGAAATGGAAAATTGAATCTGTTCTTCCTGCAGACAGTAAGAGCACTGCTGTGTTCACAGTGCCACCAATGATCCGTATGCTGCCACAGTGCTCTGTGCTGGAGAGACCTGGGGCAACCTGGAGGGATGGGAATATCCCTCACACCTGCAGAAGTCCTGGATACACAGCAGCCATATGGGAACCTCAGCATTTATCCCCCCCAGCTCTCTGTCCCAGCCTGTGGACAACACACTGCAAACATATCCCAGGCAGTGAGGGAGTGACAAATCAGGAGCAAGCCAAGGAAATGGAGGCTGGAGAGAGCTTGTGCTGCAGGGAGGGATTGTGCTGGATATCTCACCTTCCTGGTGGGAGGGAAGGAGAATGCATCTCCCTAGTGGGTTGATTTTGCACATTTATTCTTAATTTTGTCTCAGGATCCAGTTTTTTGTTGCTAGGCTGGGGTGATGCTCTGACTCTACCAATACCTGTTAGATACAAATTTTAATGTTATTTAGATGGGAGAAGAGTGAGCAGTTTCTACTCTGCTGACCCAGTCTCATGTTTGCTGGGAGAAGCAAAACAGCCACATTTCCTTGGAGCAACACTGATTTGCCCCAGCAGCTTCACTGCCCTTGTGACAGTAGGATCCTAGTTCCTTTCTTCCTTTCGATATTCATTTCTTAAGCTCAGCATCCCTGGAGAAAACACTGTCTACTCTGTAGAGCAGCAGTTCTCCTTCTGATGGACAATAGAGATGAACCCCACATTCCTGACACAGCAAATCCATCATGGCAGGAAGAGGCACTGGCTGAAGCTGAGCACCTTCCTTGAGCCCATCTGCACCAACCTGCAGAGGCACCAATCTGCATCTGCCTCTCTTGGGTGGTAGACAGGTTTGAGGAGGGGACACGTGCCTTACTGAGGACATCAAGGGCTTCATGCTTCACATGTTGTTGGTATGGCCTTCCTATGAAATGTTGTTTAGGTAAAATGACATTTTGGGCCAAATCACCAAAACTTGCATTTAGGATTGCCTTGAGAGAGCAAAGAATTGTAGAATCATAGAATGGTTTAGGTTTGAAGGAACCTTAAAGATTATTTCTAGTATTTTTTACAGTTGGTCAGAAATTTTGTCATGCAGAAGTCTTGCTCTTGTCATGGGCTTGGAGCTCAGTAAAATGGAACAGGATGATGTCCCTGGTCAGGTATGATTGCTGCTCAGGGAGTGCTTGGTGTGGCCAGGGGAGAAATGAGACGAATCTGAATATCAGTTACAGAGATGATACTGGACTCCCATGGCGATTTTCTATGGTAATAAACACCTAGGAGGATATTAAAAATGTCATTTGTGCTTTAAAAGTAATAATAATTGGAATAGATTCTGGCATCTTTTATAACAAGAGGGCCAACTGTTATTACTGAGGACATTTTAAAAGAAAACAAACACATTCAATAATTAGTTAATTGAATTACCAATATGCTGATGCTATTGAAATTAATTTGAAAAATATGAGTTTAGCAGTGTGGTTTTGCACAATTATAGTTGGAGATAACACTAAGAGGAGGACTGGAATGTGTTGGGAACACAGACTGTGAGTGTGGTCTGTGGCATGGCATGGGGTCCTTGGGATCCTGGTGCCCAGGGTCCCTTCCCTAAGGGAGCTTGGGGAAGGGGCTGGGGTGGTTCTCCTGCTGGCCAGGAGCTCCTCCACAGGCACACTGAGCAGGGCTGGCGATGCCATCACAATCAGAGAGCTGAGCTCCACCACCGGGTCCTGAGCTTGCCTCTGTGAGCAACATCCTTTTTATTGAGAGTGGTAAAGTTACTACTCCAGAAGCAAGCTAAGCTATGGATTTATTTTAATTCCTGTTTTTAGAACTATAGAAGTACAAGTTTAATGTACATTTTGAAAAATTAACTCCTTGAATGAGAATAGGACAAATGCGAGCCAGGAGGCCACATTTAGTCAGGAGCCTCTGATCCGAGCCTGCAGAATGCTGTTTGGGGACAGGCTTTTACTGGGATCAATAACTCAGAGAGAAGTCCTTTCTTTCCTTGCAAACAGGCAGGAAAGCCAGTCCATGGCCATGCACGATGTGTGTGGGGCCAGTCCAGCACCAACCAAGCTGTACTGTCAGGGGGATTCTTCACACAAAACAAAATGTCTGATGAAAACTTCTTCTGCCCCACTTGCCTGGCTCTGAATGTGTCTGTAGGAGCACAGAGACCTGAGACCATGTCCATCACAAAGCACCAGGTAATGCCTGTTGTGTGTGGTCCTAGTTGGAATAGAAATGCTAATATTTTGAAATGGGTGTTTCTTGCCTCAGCCTTGACTCCTGTGTCACCATTGTTTCTTCACCTCTCCCCTTTCATGAAGCAGAACATTCTCCTCAGTGTTATCAGTGAAACTGAACCTTTAGGTGTTTGAAATCCTGCTCACATGTCCAACAGTGCGGGGTGAGAGGGACTGGGACATGCCTGGGGAAGCACAAGGACTCGAGAAACAGCAGCATCTGTATGAGCAGCATCTTAGTGAGAAGCCTGTGGTAGGAAGGTCCCCAAACACTGAACATGGGTTGACTGTGGGAACCACAGGACGCCGGGAGACGAAGCTCTTGGAAGGGCAGCAAGTCAGAGCGTGCTGGTGCTCCAGCCCCACAGGGTTGCCCCTCTCCCTGTGGTTATTCCATTAACTCCTCTGCCTATGGTTCACAAGCCACTGTGAGGCGAATCTACTGATCTTGTGCTGTGGTCAGAGAAGAAAGACCGTTTCTGGAAGCAATGACATTTCACGTGGACAGCCCAGTCACAGGGAACACGGCTTTTTTATGTTGCCACTCTGTATCCTGCTTACTTTTTCCCCTGGGTTAAATAAAGCACCGACATGCTCGGAGCTCAGCAGCAGAGAGCTTTCCCAGGCACCACTGTGCTCCTAATGGTGCTTTTTATTTTTATTCATCAGCAGCAAGTCTGTCTCAAGAGAGTTTCACCTTTTACTCTTTTTCCCAGTGTTTTCCCTCACACACATTCTCAAAAATGACTCACTAACACGCCCAGACCTGTGCTGAATGGCTCATTCCCACTGTCACCTCCAGGCAGCCTTCCCCGCATACTGCTGCTCTCCCCTTTATACAAATGATGAGACATATCATACCCATTTGCTGTTGGAAGTCTCAAGACATAACCATCAGTTCTGCCTGGCATTCAGAGCAAACAAAATGTCTTTATTGAGACTTATCCAGCCACACCACTTGTCAATTTTATGAGTTTTTAAAATAACATCTAATGGTAACTTGGCAATGAATCTGTCTTAAGAGACAAACCCTACTCATGTTTTATTTCCTCTATGAAAGGAAATGATGTATGAACTCTACAGCAAAGCATAGACCAAACTTTTTACTATCCCCTAGAGTACAAAGATACAGGAGCCGGAGGAACCAAAGGGTGGGGGAATGCCAGGCACATGTTCCTCTGGACTACAGCAACCAACAAGTGTTTTATCTTGATCCAGCTGCACAGTAAATGGGAACCAACACCCTGCTGTGGAGAGCCTTTCTATTTGGTTTCACCATGTTTATAGAGCATGGTTATCAGTCACCTTAAAAAGCAGGTTTAGGTCAGGTGGTTATACTTTAACGTTTATGTTATTTCTGGAGCTTTATTGCACTGCTAGAACCCGTTTCATGGGTGACCTTCATGCATGAACCCAACTTAAGGCATATAAATAGTCCTATTGATCTGAATTTTAACATTGATTACAGTGGGGTGAGGTGGAAGTCAGTATGACTAAAAGTAATATGCAGTGTGCCCCCATCACTCTGAGAATGTAATAATGGAACTACAATCACCTCTTGCTGGAAAACTTGTTGTGACATGATACGGATTTTAACCACTTGTGAAGTTCAGTGGATTTATTTTGTCCTTACAAATACACACAAAAAGTATGTATTTTTTCCATTTCTAGAGTAGAGAATGTCAGTGGTTCATCTTAATTCTCTCCTTGAAAACCAGATATCTGGAGTGGGTTCAGCACCCACTCCTGATGATTTTTCTCTCTGTAGCCACACGCATTGTCATTCACACCAACAATGTGTTAACCTCTCACTTCAGAAGAGATTCTTATGCAACATGGAGTCTGATCAGTTGTGACACAAACTATGCTATCTATATAATGAAGTGCACTTGTGGGTTAGCTGTGTTGGGAAGATATTCTCCTTAATGAGGAGAGCAGACAAGCAAAGAAGCCTGGCCTGAGGAGGAGGTGAAGTCTCCTGTGTCTGCCTGGTTTGATGCAGTGGAAGATGCCAACAATGTAGAGGAATTTACTTTTTCCAAAGTGCTCAGAAAGCACTAATTATTCCCGCAACCCCTCAGCAAGATGTGCATTATGAGATGTCATGTGGTTCCCGCCTAGGTTCGCTGCGATATGGTGGACTGATCCTAACCCAAAACCTTAAAGATCATCTCATTCCACCTCCCTGGCGTGGGCAAGGACACCTTTTACGTGTTCTGTTCAGCCTGGTCTTGAGCTTGGTCTGAATAGTGAGTCTTCCTGTGACCGGAGAGGTCAGCACTGCCGGGACACTGCTGGGAACTTGGGGGCCACTGGTGGGCCGCTGTTGTGGCACTGCTGGCACAGTGCTGGGATGTTGCTGGGGCAGCACTGCTGGGACACTGCTGGGACAGAGATGTGCATGAAACTGGGGAGGTGATCCTCGTTTTGAACACTGCTTCAGCCTTGAGTCACATTTGCGAGGCTTTCATGCCTGAGTGTTTGGAGGATGGCAGTACAAAAGTAGGGTAAACACAGCTGAAGCAAATTCATTAAACATTAACGCAAATATTTGCAGAGATTTTGGTTCACAGCCTTTACAGATTTCCAGAATTACAGTAATGGAACATGGGCACGCGTTCAGCTGGCAATGGCAAGATGAAGGAAACCAGCACGAGCCCCAAAGGGACAGAGGAGAGTGGTAGGAGGTGATTCCTGAAGTCACTACAGACAGATTGTCCTGCTGCCCCCGGGGAAACAGCCCCCTCAGCAACAGGTCACCCCTCCTCAGTCCTCAGCTTTTGTTCACTGCAAATGGGAGACCATCCCTGGGAGCAGCCCAGGAGCAACCTGACCCTTTCAAAGCTTGGAAAGGCAGCTGTGTGGTGGAAGGCGAATTGAAGCAGGCTCTGAGGAGCAGGGCAGGGGATGACAAGGCTCCAGTGAGGTGGGAGCCCTGGACTCCCTTCTCTCAGGACAGAGAGCTGGTGGATAGGGAGAGGCAGAAGAGTGAGAGGGGAAAGTTACAGGAAAAAGACGAAAGAGAAAATTTACTGAAAACATACAGATAAGTATAAATTTATTTACCTAATCTTTAGGCATTGAATCAGCTGGGAATCACTTGCTCCATCATTTCACCCAGCAGCTGGTCAGATGATTTTACTTGTGCTCTGATGGAACGACTGAAAGCTCTGAAGCAGGAGTACAATGGCCAACATTAACCCAAAGGTTTTGCTGTTTGTTTGTTTTTTCTTTCTTTTTTTTCCCTCAGCTCCTGATTGCTTGATTTGAAAACATTTGCAGGAACATTGAGATTGCCTCAAAATCCCAAGTAAGAGATGGGGAGGGAGAAGCATCATACCATGACTCACCAAAATACCACCAAGGCAAAGAATGATTTTTCATTTCTTTTGCACAAGCCTTGCCAAATTTGGGTGAACAACCATAAATGATGTAGTAGGGGCTGGAAGGAAGGTTAAATCCAGGGCATGCACATCTCCCACTGTTTATCTCTCTGCCATCATACAGGGCTGGAGGATCACTCTTGGCATTACAAGAGATCAACCTTAACATTACAAGGTGGCCTTTGTCCCAGAGCAAGCAATGCCCATGTGTAAGGACAACTCCTATGTGTCTTACTTCTACCATGTCAGTCAATTTTTTAAAAATATATTCATCCTTGGAGCACCTACCAGTGCCTGAAAGGGCTCCAAGAGAACAGGAAAGGGACTTTGGACAAGAGCCCGGAGTGACAGGACAAGGGGGAATGGCTTCCCCCTGCCAGAGGGCAGGGCTAGATGGGATAGTGGGGAGAAATTCTTCTCTGGGAGGGTGGGAAGACCTGGCACAAGTTGCCCAGAGAAGCTGTGGCTGCCCCATCCCTGAAAGCATTCAAGGCCAGGTTGGACGGGGCTTGGAGCACCCTGGGCTAGTGGAAGGTGTCCATGAGTGGCAGGGGGTGGAACTGGGTGGGCTTGAGATACATTTTGGTCCCCTCAGCTGCAGCCTGGATCCTTCCTGTTGCAGTTTGTTCAGTGTGTATCTTTTGCCAGGCTGTAAATAAAGCTGTTTCTAACGTTGTACTCCTGGCTGGGGGGAGAGGCTGGGACTTCTCTGGCCTGCACAACCAGGCACTGTGATGGGAACTAACAGAAATCTCTTGGGCGTGTGAGGGAGGGATGTTCTCAGAGCCTGTGATCCGATATTTCCCAAGTAAATCACACAAGACCAGAATTATATATTCTATGACTCTATGTTTCTAAGAGAGATGCAAATAGAGACATAAGACTTTTCTCTGTAATGTACAATAAAAATTCAATGGCTGGCAGTTGATACAAAGCTTATAAATATGTTTTCAAATAAGTACAACAGCCATGAAATCAGGAACCAGTAAGTCATAATGCATTTCAGCACAGTACTGATGAACCCATTTTTCTGGCACATGTGAAACAATGAGCTCATTTTAATTCTTTATAGATAACAGAT
Organism: Dendrocincla tyrannina; assembly: GCA_035047865.1. Classification (NCBI taxonomy): domain Eukaryota; kingdom Metazoa; phylum Chordata; class Aves; order Passeriformes; family Dendrocolaptidae; genus Dendrocincla; species Dendrocincla tyrannina. The sequence goes on from JAWWMP010000005.1 coordinate 324,362, forward strand.
AACAGCTTGAGAGGCATGTGCTGTGCCATTCACTTTTATGTCTCCATCTCTTCCACACTTGATGCTCCCATGACATTAGGGTCAGGAGCAGAGGGTGGGTTATACATTCTTGCTTGCTTTCTTACTCCTCGCCACTTTACAATGTGGCTATCATTTAAAACCCAACAAAACAAAGCAGCAATTTAGTGCATCAGAGCAGCAGCTGACTGATGTGGCCACAGATTATGTTGTTAGCAACTTCTCTGGAATTTATTTCATTTGTCTCTGCTTTATATCTCTGTTGTTACTCTCTAATCATCACTCCCACAAGGCATTGTGTTTCTATCGAGGCAGCAGCTAAATGAGCTGAGAATTAGATCTATATTACATCAGCAGTGGGCATTGCAGATATTACCAACACATTAAAAGAGAAATTCAAATGAAACAAACAGGAACATGTTCTTTCCTATTTCAGAAATTGATCCTGATTCCACAGCTGAGCAGTGTTCAGGAGGCAGAGATGAGCTTTGTCACAAACAAGCCGTTATATGAGATCATTAACTGCAATAGCATTACTGCCGCTCTGCAATTTCATTTTTCTTTGTCCTTAGAAGATTGACTAGGCAGGGAAAGCATGGATGCTTCGTTGGGGCAGCACTTTAGGGCTCTGAACCATAGAAGTCTCAGTTGTCCAGGGATCGTACTTTTGCACATCAGGCAGGGTAGCAAATGCAGAGCTGCTCCAGAGCTCGTGGAGGCAGCCCCTGTTCTCCTCACAGGCACTGGGCCCTGCCTGCTCTGGTCATTCTGGAGGGAACCTGGGAGGGAATTATCTGTTCCTCCCTCCCAAAGGGAATTGCCAGAGCAGCTGCAGCCTCTGTTCAGCCCTGCTGCTCCTCAGCAATCCTGAAAGAAAAGTTTGGATTTTGAGGAATTTTGTTTCTTCTGATGGGTGACATTAAAGCTACTCTGTGTTAAGTGTCCTATAATTTGATTTGATGATTAATTCTTCTCATTGCTTGAAATCCAAATAAACCCTGGAGAAGAGGTAAATTGGAGAACCAGTCAAAATGTGCATTATTTGAGCAGTCAGGTGTGCAAGGGATTGAGCAGTCTTCCTGCAGCTCTCATGGTGAGAGCCCTGCTAGTGAGGTTTGGGATTTCACATCATTGTACCCTTTCAGAAAGACATGGTGATCCTGTGAACTCAGCTGGGAATGACCAAATGAGAATTATTGTGAATGGCCAAATCCTCACTGCAGAGGGGTGAGGGAAAGCAGCTTCGCTGTGTACAGCTGAATGTGTGAGACTTCAGATCTAGTCCATTCCAAAGTCCAGCTGGCTGTACTGGCTGTAATCACTATAAATCACTCAAATCAGCCCAATTCCAGCCAGGACTCTGAGGTAATCCTTGCTCTGGATCTCACCTTGCAGAGGAAGGCGGGACACAGAAAATCCAGGAGTGCAGAGACTTGGAGGAGCAGGCTCTGGGCAGGGCTCCCATCAGCTGTGTGATATCGCTCTGATCTGTTGTACTCAAGCAAAAATGACTGGAGAAACAAATGCTTTTATATAAACCATTTCCATATTGTAAGAAAAATACACTCAAAAGAAAGTTAACATTCCAAGTCTTCTGTTACCCTGGCTCTTCAATTGTGCCAGTGTTCACGCCACTTGCTTCAGCCTCTGTAACCCTTTCCCCTCTGCTGAAATAGCCATACCCTCTGTGGAGAAAGGGGTGGTATATCCAGATGCACAAGTGCTCCACTCTGTTACCTTGGGTTTATACCTGAGAAATATTTTTTTTTTTTTTAAAGTGAACATGATTGCTACTCTGCTAACAAGGGAGGTCCCACCTGACTGGGGGTTCAAAAATGCAATGTACATCTACAAGAAGGGTCAGAAGGAGGATCTGGGCAACTTCGCTTGGTTCACAACAACCCCCGGCAGTGCTCCAGGCTTGGGGCAGGGTGGATGGAAGGCTGCTGGTGGAGAAGGACCCAGGAGTGCTGATCTACAGCAGCTGAACGTGAGCCAGTGTGGGATTAGCAGTGGGACTTAAGGGTCTTAGAGGTCTTTCCCAACCTAATTATTTTATGATTCTATGATTCTACTTCCCCTTGATACATAAAGAAGCTAATGGACCAGACCCTTCCATTGATTTATGCTGTGGCTGACTTTGGTTTAACAACTTCTCCTGGTAATTGGAATGACCCCTGAAATCAAAAGGAAGAAAAATATTCACCTTTGTTTTGGTAGAGTAATAAATGTAAAGGTCCAGAGATGGTCAGGCACAAGTTTATGTCTCATAAAGGTGGAAACTAACTTAAAACTACTCTTACTTTACATCAAGAATGAATATCTGTTGAATTCAACTCCTGAAAACTGTCATCTGGGTCATTATTGGCCTTCAAAATTCATGATAAATACTAAGAATTTTTGTATAGCTGTGGAAAAGATGAAAAATGTTTAATAATATTTAAAATTATTAGATAGATGTTGCAGAGCATAGTTTAGCATGTCATGACAGTAAGGTTTTTGTACATTTTTAATTTGTTAACTGTCAGCTGAGGGGGTTTGTCCCCTTTCATACCCCATCTGATGTTGAACACTTCAGGAAACAAGCGCTGGAGCAGGTGTGTTGGTTTTGCCAATCCAGCATGGAAATTGGGATGGCCCTGCATTACAACACCGTGCTGGGCTTGGGTTTCAATGCCAGCACGGAGAGCATTTTGCTGGGCTGGGCAGGAACAAGGGCTGCTGGCACAAAAGCAGTCAGTAGATGTGTGGTCCTCCTTTGCCTGTGCCGTGGCTGATCCACGTGGGCTGATGCTGAGCGGGGGATTTCCACTCCCAGGCTGGCCACTCACTGCACCGGGGGGGTCACGTTAGCACTGCAGAGCTGCCGTGAAAGAAGGTAAGCCCAGTACTTACACAAAGCCTTAGAGCAGTGCCAATAGTGCACAGGTGAGAGGTGATCGCTGGGAAACAGTGCTGGGGGTTTTCCAGCTCTGGTGGCAGGCAGTGAGAGGCGGCTGCAGCCTTTGCAACTCCAGGGCTGTCCAAGGAACTGGTAATGTTTCAGGCTCTGCCGGCTGTCCTGCTTTGGACAACTATTATTTCTAACAGGACAAATCCGTGATGTTCTATCACACCCCTGAATCTCCACTTTTGAACTACAACAAAACCATCATTTTGTTTATGTTTACTGACTTTAGCAGCCAGGAAATCCTGAGAGTTGGAGCATGTCTTGATAAGCTTAAATAGCATCCTCTATAGAGACTGCACATTTAATTCAGTTTTGGTGTGAATTCAGTAATGGTGTACAATAAATCTGACCTGAATGTGACAGAAAGTAAGAGAATTCTGTATTAATGCTTTATAATAGGTTTATAGTTAAATAAATTTTGTGAAAGCATAGGGGTCTCATTGTTACCCAGCCAGCTTTCCCCATAGCAGTATTTTCCCATGATTAAGTTGGAGATCAGATAACCACCTTATGCGGTATATACCCAATAGCAATTTAAAAAATTCAATATCAGCTGTATTATTCTAAAGACTCATTCCATTTTCAATGCAAAATAAGTACAAAATAAAGAGATAAACTACATATAAAATGTAAAACATGAGAAAATTTATCACTTGCAAACATAAAAGCAAAAAGGATAAAAAAAAGAGAACAAAAGCAAATGGAGGCTATAAAAGAATACAGCAAAAAAAGATAAATCCACAGCATTACCTTTTCTATATGCATTTGGCTGGGGTTTATTAAGGTGCATTCACTCTAGTACAGAATATAATCACCTCTGTAATGCACTTTGCTGCCGCAGGCTAAATTAATTTATGCCGTGCTGGAAATATTCAGCCCCACTGGATCTGAAAGGACAGGAAGTGCCAGTCAGGCAGTGCAGCTGCTGAGCCAGAGGGGCCGAGCAAGGCAGGGTGTGGGAGAGGAGATGCCGGGATGGAGTGGAGTCAGGGCTGGCATCATGCTGGGGATGGCACCAGCAGCAGCCCAAAGCACCCCGTCCCGCAGACCAGCGGGTTTCACTGGGCCGTGCTGGACCTGGTGTTTGTTGCACTACTGGGCAGGAGCCAAACTGAAAATCCCACTGGCCATCACTTCAGTCAAGAAGATGGTTGCAGGCACTCAATAAATCTTCACCCATTCTGTGGCAGAGGGGAGTGTGCGCTGTGTGACTGGGACATCCTTTCAATCCAGTGGCCCCACATCCAGCCTGAAGTATAGAGAGATGAAAACATCCATGAGGAGGGAAAGAAGGAAAACTGAGCTTCAGCTCCCTGTCCACGGTCCAAGCAAGCCATGTCCCTGCCTCCCCTCTTTCCTGTGGGAACACCTGTCCCACAGTGCTGCATTTGGGCTGTTCCCCTCCCTGGGGTGGGGCTGTGGGAGCCCCAGCCCAGCCTTGCCCACATGTAGCATGGTCCCCATGCTCTGAGCACTGGCTCTTCCATCCCTCCAGCTGCTGACAGGCAGCTGGTGTTAATATCCTCATCCCTCTGATTCTGGAAAGCCAGCACAAAACCTTCTGTTCCTTAATCCATTGTAGCAAACACCTAATGACTTCTTCCTATCACTGGTTAAGGTCGTGCCAATGACTCCATTATGAACATGTTCTCAGTTATAATTACTGTATTTTCTCTGTAAAAAGTTGCCCTAAGCTGACAGTTTGCAGACTTGGTTCCGCCCAGGCACAGACGGTTTGTTTCTCTCCCTTTGCTAAATTTCTATTCATGTCACAAGCTCTGGCCCATTGTACAGTTCATAAACACAACAACAAATTTTCCAGCGGGCACTCTGGGTTCACATAGCCTTTTTCTCAGGAAATAAAAAGGCTGTTTGTGGGAAAATAAGCCCACCAAAACCCAGAAAATATTTCAGATAGAAACTGGACTCATGCATGATCCAGTGACCCTTGTTTCAAAGAACATCATCATTTCTCTCCCAAAGTCACCCATTTCCTACTCACTTTTGGTCTTAAAAATTTGCTGTGTCAGAAATAAGGAATCATGAAACCGAGGCAATGGAATGAAGTATTTATCCTAAAAATAAACAGCATGATATAAAGTTTCTTGTGTGAATAACAGTCTGAAAGGGGAGACTTTCCTGGAGGAATTATAACTTCCAGTGTCTTGCAAAGGTTTGTATCATCGTGGTTACACCTGAAGATGTCCCTTAACACTCATGAATAGGAGCACATTAGAAGAGGGAAAGGTCAGTGGAACCACAGAACAAACGCCAGGAAGGCAACATAGGACCACGTTCCAGGGGCCTTTGTTCCTTCTCTCTCATTCCTACAGTAAAGCTTCATGGATTAATGGGGTCTAAATTTGAAGGATTGCTGAGGGGCTGCCATGGCTGCATTATTCTAGAGGTGACTAGCTCATTTTCTTGTTGGCAAGCAGCAATGGAATGGGAAGGAGCTGAGTTTGGCGAGAACCCCCGAGGGAGAGCCAGCCCTTGCTCATGGGACAGGCCAACACGAACGTCACAGGGAACCTTCCTCCTCGCTGCGCTGCTTGTAGAGTGGTTGGTCTTGGGGGGGGCTACCCTGAATTTTCCAGGTTTTTCCTTTGCCACCAGTTTAAGACAGTTCTGAACTGGTGCTTATCGATGTGGCAGCTTTCCATGAATCATAAAGATGACACTGGAAGCAAGGCAGGAGAACAGGACTAAGAGGAGTTTGGTTTTCTGTTGATCCCATTCCCTTCCTGGGCTGCCTGTGGAGCCAGGGGGCAGGGGCTGCCCCCTCTGCAGCGAGCTGGGGGGCTCCTCCCTCCTAACAAATTCCAAAATACACCAAACAGCAAGACACCTAATTGGCAATAAGTAATAAACTTAATATTTGTGAAAATATGCATGAAAAACTCTGCCCTTAACAGTACTAGCCTTTTTAAAATTTCCATAATGCTAAGTAGTGTCTTGCTCACATACCCACGGATCACGGTGGCTTTGTTGTCATGGATACCAGCACATACCTTGTTTGCTTTCAGAGATCTATCAAAAATGTGCATTTGGATGTTCGCTAGATTTGCCTGAATGTTCTAAGTACATTTTTACACTAGTAAATAATATTAAGCAACTGTGTAATTTATGCTGGAAGACTGAACACACTCCAGCTCAGTATTTTAACACCCTTTTTTCACCCTTGTGATTTCCAATCCAAACACCCAGCCTGATGCTATTCTTGTCGAGACAAAGCATGACTTGCAAGAAACTGTATTTTTAATGTAGGGTTTTACTATGAAGGACCCCTCCATGTGCTAACCCCTCCCAACCCACCCACAGGCAGGGGAAGGAGTCACCAGCCTGGTTTTCAAGCATGAGCTGATTCTTTCATGATAATGTTTCAAAAGATACAACCAGTCTAAAAAAAAAAAATATCTAGCAGACTTCTGTGCTGCATCTACTTCATCCTTTTAGTGGAGGCAATGAGAATGCTGCAGGCTACAGGCACTGTGGGGACATCTTGGAAGCAGGTTCCTGATTGCTCCCCTCTGGAAAACCTAGTGTTACATCCAAAGGTGGTGTGCACCCAAAATGAAAGTTTAAAGTCTCAGCAATTGCAGAAAATCCAGACTTGTTCCTTTTGCCTCAATATGTACTCATCAGTCCACAGTCACCTTCATGGCACCTTTGGGCTTGACAGCATGAAGCAGAAGATCTCATTAGCAATGAGTCCTAAAAGTGTCCATTAATACCATAAATAATATGCCAGAGCTGAAGACTTAATATCCTGGGTCTGGGGATGGTAAAATAAACAAGAAGATATCTTAGTCTCTGTTGAGTCAGCAAGTCAGTGTGCACTCCCTTGTTATCTACTTAGTGACTTTACACCAATGAGTACAACTCAAGTAGCTCAGGCTGGGTAATGGGCTTGCACCTATGATTTACAGTATTAAATTCAATTAAGTTTGGTTTATCAGCAGCAAAGAAAGAAGATTTTGAAATAATGACAAGGGAATAATAATATTCTTAGTACAGAAGTAAAATTTGTCATGATTAAAGAACAAAATTGCAATAGAATCAACTCCCTTATCTGCAGTTTGTGAAGTTGGGAGTATATAAAATAAACATGGGATAAATATTTGAGATACACACACACAAAAAACCCTGCCTCCGAGAGAAAACAACATTTACCTTTGTACAGTGACTCATTACATGCTTCAGATTTGCTCTTACATTGCACCCAAGTCTGAGGCTTCTCCTCCTGTGGCAAATAGCTGGAATAAATCCATGGCTCAAAACGTGAAACTAGAAAGCCTTAAACGACAGGACATGACCAGGGAGACTTGGTCACCAGGGGTTAGCTCCCAAAGAAGACCAGACAAAACAAGGGGCAATATACAAATCTCTCTGGACACTGAGATTTTGTAGTTTTATTGTCTCTTTCAAGGTGGCAGAAACACCAGCTTTGAAATCTACCAGGAGACTGGAAATAATGAAGTTTCCAAAAGCAAGAAATCTGTCCAGAAAACTTGACTGCCAGCCCACAGCTGCCCCCTGCCCACATCCACCCATGCCCGTAGCTGCCCCCTGCCCATGGCACTGAGCTCCTGGCCCCTCTGATGGCAATTGTGGGAACGCATGCTGGGAAAGACACAGGTTGTCCCGCTGCCAAAGCCTGCCTGCTGGAGGCAAACAGTGCTCAGATTAAGAGACACCAGTGTCTCTCCCAATATATTGTATTGGCTTTCAGAGGAATTGACTGGTTTGGCTTTGCACTGTGACTTGCAGACTGAGCAAGAGCCACGCCTGGCAGTTCTTGGCAGATGTAAAGTACACAAAATGCAGGAACACCTCAGTCTGGGCTACCACAAGGAGCAAGAGGAGAGCAAGGAAGCCAATAATCAATCTTTTCTTACTCATACCCCCAGCACTCTTTGAAGCCTCATCCCCAGGGGCCTCTGCTGCATATGAGAGCACCAGATCAACCCAGCCAGTGCAGGCACTAACAGGACACACAAAGTTATTCTTAGAGAACAGCATGTGTCAACTCTGCTCGCTGGCAAGGTGCTGATCAGGTGTAATGTGGGCACTTGTAGCAGCTCATCCTTCCAAGCTGCCGATGCCTCTTCTTCAGCATGTCATGGGTGAGCAGACACTCCTGCCTGCCATCCACAGTGGAGTGTGCAGGTGTGAGTGTGGGGCACACCTACCCACCCACAGCAGTGTGCAGGTGTGAGTGTGGGGCACACCTACCCA
>JAWWMP010000005.1:332667-365938 GCA_035047865.1 Dendrocincla tyrannina
GTGTGAGTGTGGGGCACACCTACCCACCCACAGCAGTGTGCAGGTGTGAGTGTGGGGCACACCTACCCACCCACAGCGGTGTGCAGGTGTGAGTGTGGGGCACATCTGCTGGCAGCTCCAGGCCTGTGGCTGAACCAGTGTCTGGGCTGCACCTTCACAAGGTGTCAAGTTTGGTCTCTGCTGACTCAACAAGGCCCTTGGCGAGCAAATTTCAAAGAGGACCAACACCTGAGCAAAACTATGGTATTCAAAGGAGGCCAGTGTCTCCTCTTTCCTTTGTACCAAAAAAAATAATGAAAAAAAAAAAGAAAAAAAGGGAGAGAAAAGGGAAATGTAATTCTGTTTCATTTGTGTGTGCATGAGGAAATTAGTTTCAGAAGCAATTTTACAGTAATTATGACCATCTCCAATGGATTACATTTTCAGAAATATTCACTCTAATGTCATGATGAGAACTCTCACGTCCTGATTTTTTTATTTGATGTTCTAGCAATTTAAGGGTTCCAATAATTTGTGTGCATGACTATACTAGAACAAAAACACATTTATGGCTTCTGAGTTTTGTGACACTGAAAATTTTATGGTGAAGTGATTTTGACCTTTGGAGGATATAAAAAATTCAATGGTAACATGATCTTTATCTCTCAGCATGGCATGTTGATATAGTCTGTAGTTTCAGCTCCTATTCCCTGATAAAGAGGTGTGTTTGATCTTTTATTCCTCATAATACTGTAAGTGTATCATAATTATACATTTATTTGGTAATCACTATGATGGTGCTGATACAAGAATCAATTTAGCATTTCTGTGTCTGTGGTACTTCCTTCCACTGGGGATACGCTGTGAATCCATCAAGGTAAAATACAAAGCTTTCTAATTTTCTTTTATATGGCATTTAAGGTAAATAAACTTCAGGGAATTTTGGTGAGTTTTGAGGAATTCTGCATGAAAGATATCTAGTGCCTTTTTTGATGGTTTCTTTGTCCAGTTTGAAGGGCTTTTGTAGCCAGTCATCAGTGCCAGCCTGTCAGAACTGTGGCTTCCTGGGATGAAGCTTCATGTCTTCGTGTGGAGAGTGGCCGAGTCAACCATTACAAATGATCCATTTCATGTTCTGCATGATCTCATCCATCACTAGGCACTGCTAAGTGGGTCTGGTAACATTAAAACCATGTTTAATAAAGTTGTAACTTCCCAGCATCAAAAATGGGAACACACCTGTTGGGTCTCCTTCTCAAAACTGGAGAAGGAAAATGGTCAGGAAGACGGAGACAGATGGGTGGGGTGTTCTGCTGGAGACCCTTCCAAGGCCTCTCTGAATCAATGAATGGGCATCATGGGCATGTGCATAGTTGTGTGCACATACGAGTTTAAGTGTGTGCTGGGGGGGCAGTGGCTACTGTATGACTTCCCTCAGCCCGGTGATATTCCTGTGTCAGGAACACATCCATCGCCTGTTCTGAGCTGAATTGTCAGTGATTAATAACCCAATTTCTGGCTATTTGTGGTGTGACAGGAAACAAAACCCTGCTTCACAAATTCACCATCAAGAATCCGGGGGGAAGCAGCCCCTCTGCTAAAGCTCTGACTGGCAGGGGGATGAAGGCTCCTGTGCCAAAACTGCAGCCCCTGTTTGGCTGAGATCGAGCAGAGTGAAGCGCTCTCCTCACTGTGCCTCACTCCACACACTGACAGAGCAACAAGAGCCTCCCTGGCTGCTGAAGGCAGCTCAGGAGTCAGACTCAAGACTGTATCAAAGGCTGCTGAGACATCTGGACTGAAGTGACTCAGAACAGAGAGCGTGTTTTAATTCATGGGCTGTTTAATCTGGAGTGCGCAGCCAGTCTGTGTGAGATGTTCTGCCTGGCAGGGGCTGTGCTGGGTGGGTCTCCAAGCCACCCCCACAGCCAGGCACATCCATGAACGGATGAACATTCCACCATATCCCAGGAATACTTTAATTTATATGCATCTGATAACCCAGCAAAGGGAAAATGGGAATGAGTTGGCAGGTGGCCTTTCGAATGAAAGGGCACATGGTAAACTGTCTGTTTGCTGCTGTCACACCCTGGAATACTAAGGGTGTCACACTGTATGCATATGCCTTTTCATTGTCCTGCTGTTCTGTCTTTTTATTGTTCATATTCCAAAATAAAATATAATTTCAAAAGACATAGATGAGTAAGATGCGTTTGGTCTGGTTTATTACATTTGCAGATGTAAGTTCTGCTTTTATCCTAATGGTCCATAGTAAAACACCATGAGGATTGCAGCCTTAGACTTCATGCCTTTGTAAAACATACAAACGAGACTAAGTCTTTGTTCTCTAAGCAGGATGGGAAACCAAAATTAGTGCTGTGTCTTGAAGCAATTACCTTGAGGTACTGTCACTCCCTAACCACTAACAAGCCGATTCCTTTAAATTTAAACATACTCGCTGATCTTACGAGCAGCTGTGCCTAGACATGAAAAAGCATTAGGCACCAACATTCATGTTTTAACAATTAATTATTTAGTTATCAGCTCAAAGCAAAGTCAGCATATGGGAACTTCAATTGTCTACCCTCCTCAGGCTTGAAGCCACCTGTGCAGGTGGTGCCTTCTGGGGGACAAAGCCACCTAAAAAAGCCCTGAGGTTCTCAAGGGTTTGTCCTGCACTAGCACCCAGCAGGCTGGTCCTCATGAGGAAGTTAGGTGATGGACTTTGTTAATACCCTCTACCCAGACCTTCTATGGATTTTCTTGCACAGGAAAAGGCCAAAATACAGCAAAATCTTCATTTTCTTTGGCATCCAGTTCTCCTGTACGTGCATCCAACAGCTCCCACCACTAAACTCAGCAAATTGCACTAACTAGTCTCTTTGAGTTTGTTGCACTTCTGACAAATTTTAACTGTTCAGTTTGAAATGTTCTTAGGGTCCATCTTGTACTAAATATTTTATGCATTTCACCAGAAACAGACATATCTCCAGGTTTGTAAAGAAGTGCACACACACACACACACACACACACACTGAACATGCAATTAGACTAAATTAGTGACCAACTGACTGTGGATTATCACCACGCTGGAAGTGAACTGGGGCAGTGGCTGAAATTGGTGGAATTGTTTGGTATTTCAGTCACATAGAACAGATGTGAATTGAATTCTGTATTTTTTGATGTCTGGAATATTTCTGAGCTCTGAGTGATTACTTCTTGCGACCCCCCAGTCAGTGGGTGGCTGCTCAGAGCTGGAAATGATGGAGTTAAGCTGTGGCAAAGAGTTGATAAGAAATGGCAGAAATTACATCAAGAATAGTGGTCAGGGCTCCTCTGGCATGAACAGTTGATATTCATTTGCTGATAAGGTCTCTGGGAGCAGGGGGAGTTCATTGTGGGGGAGAAGGCGGATCACGAGCGTGGGGTCAGTGAGGAAGGAACCGAATATCGGTCCTGACCTCTCTGAAGCCGTGATCATAGCAGTGGTTCTGTGGTCAGTGAGAGAAAACATGATGAGCTCAGGGTCCACTTGCTGCAGCAGCTGCACAGGGATGAGGATGGCCCGGTTTGGGCTTGGTGCAGTTACAGGTCCCTGGTAACTCAGAGAAAGACCTAATTTGTCAAAATGGTTTGCTTTTTACTTCCACCAGAGTACAGAAAGTTTAGTCAGAGCAGGCACCCTGTGGGAAGGTGTTGACTTTGCTTTGTTGTCTTAGCGCATGATGACCATAGAATCATAGTATGGTTTGGGTTGGAAGGGACCCTTACGGGCCGTCTCCTCCTATCCCTCTGCAACAAGCAAGGACTCCTCCCACTAGATCAGGTTGCTCAGAGCTTGTTGGACCAATGCTGTCTCCAGAACAACCTTGTACAGGATTTAGTCTGCAGGGTATTTTTTCTGACCTGAGATGTTGGTGTTTGAGAGCCATCTTTATTCTGGCACAAGAGGGATGCATTTCCTCCTTCCGTTCTTGGAAGCTTTTGCTTATTAAATAACAGAAATTAGTTTTGGAAGAAGCTGAAGGGAAACCTCTTACTTTCCTCCTTGTTCTTGAGCCAGTCCTGCCGCAGTGCATTCAGCTGGGTTTGAAAAGCAGGTGCTGGCCAAGGTGACCTTTCCTGGAGGACATGCACCAGGCTGTGCTGCTGGGGGGAGAAATATTTGTACATGTGTTGTCTGCTGAGTAAATACATTGCGAGGTTTGATTTACAGCATGTAGCATTGTTATAGTCAGACTTTGGAAGAGTAAGCCAAAATAGCTGTTAATTTGTGGTCACCTTCAAGGTACCCAAGCTCAGGAACCTTGACAATGCGTTTAGAAAAGTAGCAATAACCACGAGCACAGGGTAACGACCACAGGTTTTACAGGCAGATCATTTAAACATTCTGAGCAAAGAGATGGCAGGAGAACATTGTTAGTGAGCTCATTAGTCATCTGAAACTGCCAAGCAAAGCCTTTAATGGGGAGAATCAGATTTGATAGGAACGGGATTTGCAAAGGCAATCTTTGAAGACATGGAAAATGTGAACATTTAGAGAGGCTGCTTTCCCTGGTTGGCTGTAAAACGTGGACCGAGGATCCCCTGGCCTCAGCTGTGCCTCTGTGACTGGTGCTCCCCTGGTCCCTGCGTGGCTGTCACCAGATGAGCTCTGCGAGGTGTTGGCATTTCCTTGGATACCTCTATTGCAGGTCAGCAGTGAATGAGGCACTCAACAAAAATAAATAAACAAATGCTAATTTGAGCCTCTCTTTCCTTCCACTATTTATTTTCCATCCTGTTTTTATTAACCTTATTCTCTAAATTTCCCTGGGCTCATACTGGCTGTGTGTGATAAAATTTTTGCTGCTACTTCTGTCACCTCATTCTTCACTTTTATAGGCTGTCGTTGTACTGTGGAAAGCTCCCTCCTCCACTGCAATTCAGCTTTTAGTGGGTGTTGCATGAGCTGTACTGGGTTCTTTGTGTGGAAGTCAAGGGACATTCCAGAAACTCTTTGCCAGGAATCTGGAACCGCAGCTCATGTGAAGAACACAAAGCCAAGAACAGGAGAAAGGTGCAAATTGCTTGATGTGGTTGTATGTGGGCTCTTCTTCCAGTAAATACAGCCTTACAGTGAGGTACCAGGTGTGCCTGGGGACTCAGAGGGCACTCACAGCCAGTGGCTGGAAGTAACACGTTCAGCCCTGAAAGCAAGAGGCCTAAATAATCTCCAGCATTTAATATTTGCTGTATTTGCACAGTGCCAGTGTTACTAATGTTAGGTGTGATTGAGTGTGAAAGCAATGAGTAAAGTGATGTTATGAGCAATATGATAGTAAGAGATTGCATATCTAATGCTGGAGTCAGGGCCCCAGACACAGGGGAAAATGGTTACCTTCATTTATTTATTTGTGGACACTTTTATTTGTTTATTTATGGTAAGTCTGTCTGTTTCTCTTTCATGGCACAGGATCCAGCTTAGACCCTGCTATTTCTTTTAAAACTGAACTGCTTTGTGCTTAATTTCTTCACCAGAAAAGCTGCTGGCTGTGGCCTCTGCTGAGAGGCTGTGCAGCCTTGGTGCAGGGATGCTGCCCATCTCACTGTGCCTGGCACTGCCCATCTCACTGCCCCGTGCCACTGCATGCCCTGTGGCCACTGGCAGAACAGGAATGCCTGCAGTTCACAGTCAGTGCTGTGTGTTTGGGATGGAGAGGGGCTGTAAAAAAACAGTGCCAGGTGGATCACACACTCCTGGGTCTCATCCAGGCAAACTGCAGAAGTTAAGCCACAAACCTGTAACACAATTTTCCACTGAGCCTGAGGCAGAGGGTGGGGGCAGACACTGCTGTAAGCCACGGTCTGTGTTTCTGTACACATGCACAAGCACTTGCTATGCATATTAACTGGTTCAAAAGGCTTTTGACATCTGCTCTTCAACTGGGGAGCACGGGAATGTTGGAAAGCAGGTGAGTGATGAGCTGCAGAGCACTCTCACATCAGCCTGTGGTTGGATTTCAGGTCTGGGAGGTAAGAGACAACAGCTGCCTTGGGAAAACAGCTCAGGCTGGTTCCCTCTCCACATCAGGGCAGTGAAAGGTGGTGCATACTCTACCTTCGTTGCTGGGGGATTTAATACCGGGGTGCAATTAGCCCGTAACTAACATGTGCCCCTTCCAGGACACATTTGTGTGTGCTGTTCACAATCACGGCTGTGATTGTGCTTTGCGAAGAGCCTCTGGGGGGGCTTCTGTGGGTGTTTCCCCCTCCACTGTCCCAGGGTGATTCTCAGGCAAAGGGGGTCCCATTCCCAGCACTCACCAGATCTTTGTATTTTCCCATCTGGGACTTTAAAACGTGCTGCAACTTTGGTTTCACATCGCACATACTAATTCAAGTATAACAAAATAAGATGCTAAAACTAAAAGTCTAGAATGTTAAAAATAAATATGTTCATTCCAGTTGGAATATTGAAGTTCTGACTTTACGTATTTCCCTTCTGTCCTGGGAATGGGAGAGGGGAGGGAAACTCGAGGGTCCTGGTTTGTAGCAGCCCTTTGCATCCCTCCCTCCTGCCTCTTCTCAGGGCTCAGGCAGCAGCAGCATGAGGAGATTGGGAGCTCTGCTCCTGGAATTATCAGTGCTCAGCCAGATCTGGGAGTCGTGCTGAGCTCCCTGACCCTGCGGCATTATCATAAAATAATCTTTATGCAGGATACAGCTGCCTCAGCAGTTCCCACAGGATGTCATACTCCAAGTGTCTGGGGGTTTGCTGTTGTTTATAACTATTTTCACTTAAACTCTTGCAAATTTTGTGTAGTTTTTGCTTATGGATTGAAGTCAGGTTTGGGCAACACCTCAGTTGAATTGACTTTTTTCACATTTTTTCGTTGCTTCCAGAATAGCCCAAGGGAAGGGTTTCCCTGAGAGCTGAAGCCCTCCCGATCACAATATTGTGTATGATCCTGCTCTCCTGCATCTTCCTGGTGGTCCCCAGCCTCTGGGAGCTTGGGGACTCCCACCAGCACCAGCTGCCCACAGGGCTGAAAAGCACCCCAGGATCGGCAACCTCAGACACCTCAGGGAGTGGAAAGAGATAAACTTTAAGGTCTCTTCCAACCCAGGACTCCATGACACACACATGCACACCCCTCCCTGCTCCCCCAGACCTGGGCAGTGTGAGGAGCCCACTGGACCTGCTCCCCCCCCGCCCCCCGTGACTGCCCCACACCATTTAAAAGCTGAGAAGTTGTGAGCGTATTGAGCACTGAGTTTTCACAGCCCCGAGTTGGCAGAGCTACTTCTGTAACCGATAAAGTGGGAAACTTCACAGCACCGACTGGTCCTCGGATTCACACCTCCACATGTGTCACAGTCTGGTGTTAATGTACTTTGAGCAATAACATAAAACATGGGAGAGCATTGGCTGGGCAGCACAACCTGCCGGTTTCCCCCATGCTGGCTATGCCATTTGTTTGCCTTGGGGTTCTCACCTCACTGACAGGGATGAGGCTATTTGTAATGACAGAGAGGGAAAGGTGGCAGTGCCCTGCTCCAGCAGCAGCACCCCCATCACCTGCAGAAGAGCCTCTTAACCTGGTGCATGTGAGGCTCATGCTCCTCCCTTCCTCCCTTCCTTTCTTCCTGCTCATCTGTGGCTTTGGAATCTCTGCTTGGGAATGGTGCAAGAGGACTTATATTTAGAGTGGAAAATGGCTTTAGGCTGAAGGAGGGTAGATTTTAACTAGATAGTAGAAAGAAATCCTTCCCTGTGAGGGTGGGCAGGCCCTGGCACAGGGTGCCCAGAGAAGCTGGGGCTGCACCTGGATTGCTGGAAGTGTCCAAGGCCAGGTTGGATGGGGCTTGGAGCACCCTGGGCTGGTGGAACATGTCCCTGTCCATGGCACAAGTTGGAATGAGGTGGGCTTTAAGGTCCGTCTCAACCCAAACCAGTCTGGGATTCTATGAAAATACATCCAAATCCAAGTAGATGGGAACAGGTTTCACCCTCAGGAGACTGGGCACATGGAGGAAGCAGCACACCCCAGGTGCCGTGGCCTCCAGGCTGCCAAAGGCTGTGGCTGGAGCATCGTTTGGTACAGCAACATCTTTGTGAAAGAGCCCAGTGCTGGTGCTCAGGGCAGCTGCCAAAGCCCCTCTGAGGGGATTGTGGGGGCAGGGGCTCACAGCAGCCACCTTGGGAGCCCAATCACACCAGGGTGTCCTGGGAAAATAAATATTTATGAGGAAAAGCCACAAATTGCCAAGTTATTCTGCAAATTATCAGAGAGCTGGAACATATTGTGGAAGGAAAAGGTATTTTCTGAAAAGACCTTTCAAGCACAATGCCTCATTCTCTGCAATGTTCATCTTCAAAAACCAAGAATGGGGAAGGATTAATGGTCCAGGACCCTGTGAATTCGCACTTCCCAGAACAAAGAACAAAGATGTAAAGCCTGTCTTCAAATGTCCCTGTTTTCTACAAAGGAATATAATTTTGCTTCTGTCATCATTTCAAGAAATACTTTCTCCACGATGATTTCCCTTCCAAAGTCAAAGAGTTGAAGTCTTGCAAAAAAAAAAAAAAAAGAAAAAGAAAAGAAAAGAAAAGTAAAAAAAAACCCTTGCATTTTCTGGGGGGAAAAAAAAAGAAGCAAAAAAAAAGAAATGCAAGAACACAGGCTCTTATTTTGCTGGCAGAGGCAGAAATCACTTGAAACAAGAAGAAAGCACGAGAAGCTGAACATGTTTCAATTAAAAAAACATTATTAGCTCACAGAGGAAGAGATAAAAAAGGCTTTGCCCTTCAGGAGAGAAATGGGGCTGCCAGTGGGTATGCCAGAGGGGCTGGAGGGGCCAGGGGGAGTGATGCCACTGCCTGCCAGGACACGGCTGCCTTGGCACTGGGGATGCTCCAGCCTGTGTCCCGGCCCTTCCCCAGCATGCCCCCCTGCCCAGGCAGGAGAAGGAAGGGAAGCAGCACCCGAGTGGGGGCTGCCCCCATAATCTTCATTTCCTTGGTCACTGATGAGCCCCTGTGTCACTGAACCTGCCACTGGCTGTGGCCTGACATGCTGCTTGACTGGAAATGAAGTTGTCAGCTTGTCTGCATTTGGAGTTTGATTCCAAACACCGATTGCCTGGCAGAGGCCAGGGGTCTGGAGACATGCTTTGGTGTGTTCCTCAGGCAGCTGTGGAGAGGATGCTGTGGGGTGGCCCCACTGCCACTGTGATGATTGAGCCCTGTGGTGGGGATAGGCAGAGCAGTAAAACACTCCTTACATGTGCGCAGGTGGATGAACCTTGAACCCGTGTGGCTTCGACCCTTGAACGTGTGTGGCTTTGATGTGTTGACAAAGCCAAGTCTTGCTGCCAGGCAGAGCCCCTCTCAATCACTTGGTGCACATTCAGGAGCACAATTATTGGGACTGAAAGGAAATTCAGATGAATGACAAAAAACTTGTAAGAAATTAATCCAAATTGTATTTACTGCTCACAATAAGAACAAACATGACACAAGAAGATGATCTGGCAGAATCACATGGTTGACGGTCACCAGAGATCTGATTTTTGTGAGTATCTGTTCATTTCCAGGCACTTGTTGTGGGCATATAAATAAGTAATAGCATCTCGTCTGGAAACAGACACTTAGGAAGCAGCATTTCTGAGGCTGTAACATTGCTATGCAGAAAACACACTCTGAGGGCAACAGCCTGACAAGTTAAAACACCTGGCAATGTCCGTGGCTGTCCTGACTGCCCATGAACTCCACGGCTTTTGGACTGTATTTATTATGGATGAAAAAATGAGCCTGATTTTCCCGAACAGCAAGGCACTGCTGAACGTAATGAGCACCAGTGCATCTAACCAGGGTGACCTGCTCAACTACCAGACTGTTGCTGTTCAGGTGTTTTCCATACAAGAGCCACCATGTTAATCCATCATTCTGGACAGTGGCACTTTCAGGGATGACACTGTCATGGTGTCATACAACACTAAATTACTGTCACTGCCACATTACTCTTGGAGCTGTTATCTCATGGAGGTGGCACATCCAGGAGGATGTGAGGAGAAAGCAGTCAAAGCCCCTTGTTCTCAGGAAGGTCTGGATTGGTGTTGGTGTGCAGGAGCACCTGAGGAGGCACAAGAGGGACACCTTCTTTCTGCTGGTTTGCCAGTGAAATGTTGGGCTGTGCTGTCGAGATGGGAAGCTCTGTGCCTTGTTCCCTTTTATCTGCCTTCCTTCCCAGAGAGCCTCCTCCTTCACAGTCACGTGTAGGGCTGTTCCCTCTTGTGTGAGTCACAAGTCCAAACACTACATGTGCCCCATGGATGGTCATGTCTGGCTGGGGAATGAGTGCTGGGTGGCTGCTGACTGATGTGAGCCACGGAATGTGGCGTCGGTGGCATCCTCCTTGCCTGTCTGTGAAGGACTCAGGGGGAGACTGAGCACGAATTGTGGCATTTGGTATAATAAATATGATTTTAATTCCGCTTTCCCTGTCCCATTGCAATGAGAAATCCCCTGGACTTTTTTCCCAAAGAATATTTTAACCACGGCTCTGCATATTTTCCCTGGTGTATCTTAATACGATTTTTCACTGTTTTGGGTTTCTGAAAAGGTCATTATAAACTTAGGCCTCAAGCTATAAGATAAATAATCCTACACCTCCCTCTCCCCCTGTCTCCTATGACTGACCTGGCAGGTTCATTTTAATGCTTTTTCTGAAAAATTAGTGATAGGTCTCACTCAAATTTCAGAAACGGCAACACTTTTCAGGGCAAGAAAGGTGGACCTGTCCCCTGTGTAGATGGTAAACAGGACTTTTGTCTGCTGTCCCAGTACCTGGGCATAAATTAATCATCAGCCTGCAGTGGTGGAAATGTTCCCATTTGCTCAGCATCAGAGGGATTCAACTTCTGCTTCATGAATTCTTTATCGCTAAATCTTATACATCATGTAAATTAACTATAAGTGCCTGCAGCTTACTAACGAGACTGGGGCAGGATTTCATGGTCAGTTTTCACACCCCTGAGAACCTGTGGGCAACAGACAGGTGAGGAAATTTAGACACTTTCTGAACTTCAGTTTGGATCACTAGTTCTTCCTGCAGCTTCTCTGGAATTTCATCCAGCTGTGACCTGTTCAGACTCTTTGCCACAGTTCTTTCTGTGGAACCAGATGGTTCTGAGAGCTGGAACGGCCAGGAAGGTGACAGGGCATGTCCCAGGTTGAGCTGGAATATCAGATGGAGCTCAGGCAAGACCAAGACCCCCCATTCTGGGTTGAAGGGGGCTCTTAGGCCCTGGATGGGAGAGGCATGGAGGTGGATTGGGGCAATTATGGTCTATTTGTTGTGCTCTCGGGGTCCTGAGATTTTGGGGTACAGAATGGGGTGTCACATCACAGCATCCCCACCTGGCTAAGGTTGGCAGGACATCTGGCTGGTCCCTGAGCTACTTGGGGAGTTGACTTCATACAGAAGAGCTCCAACAGCATGTTATAAACCATTGCCCCACTGAAATACGGGACATGAGGTGCTGTGTGCAGTTACAGCAGCAGGTCTGTATGACGATTAAAGTCAGAGACACCTACATATGCTGATGAGCAAAATTTTTAAATGGTGAAGCCCATGAAAAGTGGCAAAACTGCCCTTGATTTGGCTCCTTTCTTGAGGTGGATGTCCAGGTACCTGCTGTGAACATCACAGGGCTCGATGAAATTAGTAAATTGTCCAGGCAAGTACGTCTCCAAGGCACAGCCTGCTGAGTGCCCAGGTGTGAGGCTGTTGGAGGATGTGAAACAGAATTCAGCTTCATGAAGTCTTGGGGTGTTTGTTGGCACAGAGAAAGAACTCTGCCTTCTGGCTTGCTGTTAACCCACTGCTCCTGCAGATCCGCCTCTCACTCTGGGGTGCACCAACATTTGCTCTGTGTATGGTGTTTAATGCACCTGAGGGGAACAGTTTTAAACTAAAGGGGGGGAGATTCAGATTAGGGATTAGGAAGAAATCCTTCCTTGTGAGGGTAGGCAGGCCCTGGCACAGGTTGGGCAGGGAAGCTGGGGCTGCTCTAGCCCTGGAAGTGTCCAAAACCAGACTGGACGGGGCCTGGAGCAACCTGGGCCAGTGGAAGGTGTCCCTGCCCATGGCAGGGGCTGGGATGAGTTGAGGTTTAAGGTCCCTCACAACCCAGACTAGTCTGTGGCTGTCATCAGACATTTTGCCACCTTCTCAAAACCTCATCTCCGTGTTTCACTCCCCAAGTCTGGATTCAGCTCCAGCTCTGTAGTAGGAGGACAATTTCAAGGATGCAGATAATAATCTCCCTCCTTTTGCTTATTGTTGGTTTTTCTAACCGCCAACTCCATCTCCTCTCTGTACAGATAATTTCTATACAATAAGCCTTGTAGAGCAGCTTCAAGTGTTCAGTGTAATGACAAGAGCACTGAGGCAGCTAGGTAGATAATTTATTTGATTTCAAACTGCTGCCACATTTATACATGGAAAACTTTAAAGAAAATTAAACTCATTAAAACCCCCCACATAAATTGTATTTGCAACAAAGCAATTAAGAAATCTCGCCTCTCCAGCACGGTGGGCAACATTCTAAATAAAATAAAGCCCAAATTACCTTTTACTGGAAACAAAGTAAAAGCTATCTCTTGCGACTTAATAAGAATGGAGGCTTTAGAATTAATACAAAGATTTAGCAGCTTCCTTCTGTATGTGTTGCTAAGCATTTTGCTGAAATTGCCTTAGAAAAAAAAAAAACAAACAGTGCAGAAGGATCACATCCATGAGAGGGTTTGGAGGTTTTTTCCCAACTAAATTACAGCACTTTACAGAATGAAGAAAAAGGAGTCAAGGATTTTATTTTCTTCCCCCAACACATGTGTGGACAGAGGTTTGCCAGGGTTTTGTTTGGGTTTATTTTCATTGTCTTAGCTCCAGACTACTCCTTAAAGTCCCCTGTTTCTATGGGAACACAAGAAATAATGCCGAATCAATGGACTACAAAATATGGAGCCTGTCCCATAAATGCCAGGGAGCAAGTTTTACTCATCCCAGCGGTCCCTCTGAATGCTGAAACAGCTCCCATGGATGGGGGTTTTCGGGACAGGGCCCAGCCTGAGAGAGGAACACTCTGGCTGTGCTCGATGTGCCTGAACTGCCTGTGGGTGGGAGGGAGGAGATGCTGAGATGGACGGAGGGACAGGGTGTGCTGCTGGGAGCCAGGGAATGTTTGCTGCCCATGTGCCTCCCTGGGGTGCAGAGCTGCTTCTCTCCTCTCCCTGCTGAGGGCACACCGGGAGTGGAGGGGGCTCTGCCACGATGCACCTCAGGACGGGTCACAGGATCACAGAATTGTTCAGGTTGGAAAAGCCCTCTGAGGTCATCGAGTCCAACTGCTGACCCAGCACTGCCAAGGGCACCACTAACCCATGTCCCTAGGGCTGTTTCCATCCCCTCTCTTGTCCCAGGGCTGGGTGCTGTGGAAGGCCGGGGTGTCACCACCCAGCCCGGTGGCACTGTTGGAGCACCTCCCTGGGCTGTATGAGCAAAGGCAGGGGGAGCCTGCTGAAAACACCCCTTACAAACTGTAGCTACCTTGAGGAAATATGGATCTACTGAGATGCTGCCACTGGATCAAGCTGTCCCTGCCCCTCCTGGGGGGAACCTGATGGAGGCCCCCTCTCTTCTTGTCAGGGGCTCTGATGTTCTAAAAAGAGCTGAAGAAGGGCAGGATACATTTGATTCATCCACGGGTAGCCCTGCTCTCCACCAATGGCCCTGCCGGACACATTGTCTGTCTCAGCACCTGGGGGACAGTGCCATTGTGGGACCACTGGATGCTCTGTCCAGCCCTGGAGGTCTGCAGACCTGATCTGTGCAGAAAACTCTTCGTTTGGCTCTGTATGACAAGGAAAAAAGCTCCACAGGATGGGGTGTCCGGCTGTGGAGCTGAAGCTGTGCAGCCCAGGCTGTGCAAGCCTTTGGAAGATGGCCAGTCCTGTAGGGTCCCTCCCGAGCCTACTTAATTGCATGAAATAAGATGAAAAGACAGGCTAATGAGAAACCCCATCTGCCAGCCAGCTAAAATTAAGGCTGCCTTCTTCAGTGAAATGTGCTCAAATATCTGTATTCCTTTAATATCTCTTCAGATGGCCGAGCAGGTTTCAGATACAGAACGGTGCTGCTCTCAGCTCTGATTTTTTCCTTAGTTTTCCTAGTTTGCCCCTGAACAGCAGGGGAAGTGGAAAAAAATTGGCTGAAGGATTCTGTTTCAGCGTGAACTTATTTAAGAGAGCACCAGCTCATAAAGCTGCTGTCCAACCTGCTCATTATTACATTATATTACGGATTCAATGATTCATAGTATCAAATTGGTTACGGATGGATATAGCAGGTGGTCTCAGGGCACTTTTGAACTTGCTAGAAAAAACTGGGACAGAAATTCGAAAGAAGAGAATTTTCAGAACAATCCTGAGGGTATTTGTTTGGGGAAAGGAAATATATAGGGGAAGGTCTTTAATTTCACCCGTTCTGCCTGATGCCCCTATGCAACATCTGCACCCTGAAGTAGCTGATTTGTTCAGTTTCCTTACTAATCACTCTGACAGTGTTCAAGGGAAGATACGTCTTGCTGCAAAGGATTGACCACCAAGTGCCCACACCCTGAAGGCTTGGTGGGAGAGGGTCCAGCCACAGAGGGGGCATGGCACAGTGGGTACATAGGGAAACCGTGTTACCTCTGTGATGTTCACAGCGATGAGAGCACTAGCAAAAGGCTGAGTAGGGGAGCAGGACCTCGGCATGTCATCTGGAAGAAGGATGCAACTCTCTGCTGAAGACTGACACACGCCCAGACTTGTCCCCTGCAGCTGGATACGAGTGTGGGTTGGAGGTGCTACCATGCACACATATTCCCTCTTCCTCAAACCAGCTCATGAATGAAAGGGCATCTTGACTTCCCTTTAACCATCCAGGGTTGTAAATCAGCAACCACTTGGCAAGCTGGCAAAAGTTCCAGCAATGTGAAGTCATGGACAAGAATGGAGACTCCATCAAAACCTAGAAACAAATAATTACCAAACAATTTGTAGTACTGAAGACCATGCAAGGACAAGTTCTTAAAGCAAATTGCACACATCTTTGGAAAACATGTATTGATTTCTACCATGTCAATTGAGAAATAAATGTCTAATCACTGTTTCATGGATTAAGACTGAAGGAAAATGTATTTTTTCTCTCTCCACAACCTATTGTTCAAGCAAAGTAGTATCAGTTAATCAATCTTGTGATAATAGCTTTCAGGGTAACTGCGTGATTGAAATTCATCTTTCTTTATTTTTCCACACAGCAATGCAAAAATAGCTGTGTAGGCAAGAACACAATTACAGCAGCTTCTTTTGAAATGGCAATTATTTTAGGGCTGGGGTTTTGGAGGTTTTGGTGGTTCTCTTTCAGAATACAGACTTTGTGCCCCCTGAAAAGGTGTCTTTGAAAGCGATTTAGCCTAATTACCAACTGCAGACCTGACATCAAAGGTTCTGTCAGCTCTGGTGAATGACTGAAGTGATGAATGGGTGTGTACCAGTGACTAGAGAATGATGTATCTGCCTGCCCAAGCAGTGGGAACTGACGTTAAGCATCTGACTCTACTTCGTGTGGAAGCAGGAGCAGCAGAAGGGAGGGACCTGAACTCAGGGCAAACTGCTCAGTTGCCAGACTTTTCCTGGGCTACCGCCCTTGTGTCCTTCCCTTTGCCCCAGGACAGACCATGCAAATGGAGCCCCCTCTGCTCACTGAAGGAGTCCACCCCTTGGAGGGGCTGGCCACAGGGAAGGGAGAAGACTTGGCCCCTGCAGATGGAGAGAACTGCTGGGGGAAAAATAAAGACCAAAAAACCCCACTTAAAAATGAAAGCTGAGGTTAAAGTGAAGAACACTGGTAGAACTGAGAGAGCCTGCATGATACGATAAGAGCATGTTTTTAAGGAGTTCTCATTTTGGTGAAAATTAGTTTTGGATCCTCATCAGTGTATTCAGGAGAAAAATATGACTGTAATGTCTATTGAAGAGAGATAAAAAGGAGATCTGCTGAAGGAGAAGTAATGAATTTACACTTCCAACATCCATTCTGAGGTGCAGAAGATACATTACTCTACATTATGCCTATATTAGACTTAAATAAATTTCATTATGAAAACAAGATCAGAGGAGAGCAGTGCAATTTGAAAACAGCCAGTAATTATATGATTGCTTAAAATAAAGAGCTTTCAGGGTTGTAATACATGCACTTTTGGATAACAATATATAAAATACATATTAAAATGATGTAAAGGGACTGCATTAAATATCCCACAGTGGAGGGCTCAGGGCTGCCTTTAACCCCTCCTGTCCCTCTCTGTCTGGACACAGTCCAGCTTGCCTCATGGGAAACAATGAGGATGAATCCCATTTATTGGGGGAACAGAGTGATACACAGGGAAACATTTAGCACAGTGACAGATGTTGTGATTGCAAACTGCCACCATGAGAGGATTGTTGTGCTGTGGCTCCATGCTCAGTGCTCTGACAGTGCTCACACAACACTGAGCTCATACCCTGCCCATCAATAGCTGTTATTTCACTGAAGCCCCTCCATCCACAGCAAGGAAGCTTCTGCTGTCAAAATAATGAGCAGCCACAACTGTTTCCACACAGATAATTCCTTCATGTGGTTCCACCAGCCATCTTCTTCCCCAAAATGTGTTGCCTTGCAGAATTAATTCACATTCTTGCTCTGCAAAGTTCCTTGGTACCAGCATTGCACAGTGCTGTCTGCCTTTTGGCTGAGATCTTTGGTTACCAAAAAATACCTGGAATTGTGTGGTAGAACATCTTCCGTAGGATGTGCATTTGTTAGTAATGCACGGGGAACTTTTTAGCTCATTTTTAGTCATCACTTTATGCAACCTGTTTGTATAAACAGGGTAGAAAATGCAACCTGTTAATTTCTAAAATATTGCTCTCAGTGTTACAAATCTTGGGTCATTAGTGAAACAGACTGGCAGTCATTGCTTAAACACTGGGAAAGGAGGAGGGTGCTGGGCTGGACCAGGGAGAGACTGGGCAGGGCCAGGGCAGGGGCTGTTCTGCCACTGGGGATGGGGACACGGGTCCCTACAGGGCATGGGGGATCCCAGCTGTGGGGAGGGGGATAAGGGGGTCCATGGTGCTGGATCTGAGTGACTCCCCTGCTCCAGGGACCTGCCAGACCCCTGCAGACACCCTTTCTGCTCAGAAGCTGTGAGGAGTTGTCACAGATGTCCCTGATCAGCCTCTGTAGTTAATGTGTTTTTACAGGATCTTAGTACAACTCTAAACATTAAAGTTTACATGTGCGCATCTTCCAAGTGCCCAAATTTCGGCATGCTGAAGCTGGACCTACTTTAATTAAATGCAAATTCTTATTTCCTCCAGTTTTATTCAGGGAAATACTGGTTAGAATCACAGCAAAATTTACCACTTCAGATGGTCAGAAAATAATTTAGAAAGAAGAAACAGAAATTAATTTTACTTTAATTAAAAATAAGGAACCTCCTGTCTGAGCAGGTCCAAAGAGACTGTAGGTTTGCCTTAGGTTCTGAGCTGCCTCAGGACCATGAGGACACTGATCCTCCATGAGGTGGACAAGCTTTAAAGGGATGTGTTCCAAGCATCCTCCTGTGTGTCACTTGAAAGATAATAAATGCAGTTTATTTATCACTCAGTGTTTTTCTATATGAGAAGCTCCAAAACTAATTTTGACTTAGTTAATATTTTTATTTTTCCTTCTTTTCTCTCCTCTTCCCCTTGCCCGAAGATGGGTAGAGGTGTGACAACATGATGCTGTAGTAAAACACCAGTGCAATATTATCTGAGCTTATCTGGCTCAGGAGTTCTGATCAAGGCCTTTAAAAATAATTTTATTGGGATGGTCTACGATAAAATTTGCAGGCTGAGATCAAGGCATCTCTTGGGATCAAAGCTGTGCCCTGGCAGGACAGGAGTGCAGTGGTGGCGCCGGGGGGATGGACGATGTGACGCTGGGTGGGTCCTGTCACGACCTACTTACAGCTCCTGGGGCGCGATGCTTGGTGCTCGAGCTGTGACATGCCGAGCAGTCAGATGACATGACAGCAGTACATCTTCAGCTCTCACTGAATAATTTAACTCTGAAAAAATGAAATCAACCTTCCTCCCCTGGAAGTGTACAGTGGAACGAGAGAGCTGCAAGGGAGAGGAAGGGGAAAAATTGAGGTTTGAGAAAACCCAAGACACTCTTTGAGGAACTTTTTTTATAGGTTATTTTAATAGTCCATTTAAATTTCCAGAATCTTTCAGTCATTGTGGTTCAAAATGTCTCAGAGTCCTCCAGATCTGGCATTGCTGCAGCCACCCAGCACCACTCCTCTTTCCAACACAATCCAAGGACCATCCTGCTCCCCAACAGCAGGGCTGGGCAGGAGGAGAAGGAGCATCCAGCAGCACTGAGCTTGGGCACAGACAGTGCTGAAACTTCCTAACACTAGAGAGAGGTCTCAAATTAGACTTGGGCTAAAAGAGGGTTTTTCCAGTCTATGTCCTCAGTGAGCCAGAAAAAATGTGGGTGACACAGCATGGAAATCTTATAAACAATTCCATTTATTCTTTGGGATACTTGATACAAAATGCTTGTATAAAGTCCATTTCCCCAAAAGGCACTTGTAAAACAGATTCATGTCTTGATGAACAAACACAGAAGATTATAAAACTCATCCAAATGTGCTTATGAAAGTCCCAAAGAAATGAAGGGAAGATCTGACTGCAATAATGCTTCAGTCAGCTCTGGAAAGTACACTGCCTGTGGCAAAGAGGTACTTGCCAATATTTATGTTATTGTTCTCTCTCATTCTCCTGGGTAAGCCTACCCATCACTCCAGACTGACACCAGCAGGAAAGGCCCCAAAACCTGTGTGAATCTGAGAATCACTGCAGCCAGCTCTATTTATTACCACCGGTGGTTAACAAATCACCTGCTCGACGCTTTGATTCACTATCTTTGTAGACACAGAATATGGATTGACTGGTTTGCGATTCCCCTGGCCCCACTTTTTAAAAATAAATACTCCTGTTCCTTTCCAAGTCCACTGGGACACGCGAGAGCTCTTGAAGATAATCAGGAACGTAAGTGATTGCTTCCCCAGGTCTGCCTGGGTAAATGTCACAAGCCTTCCTGCCTTTGATTAACATCTCATTTAATTTAAATATTTATTGATCTTTTATCTTGCTGTTTTGACATGTGTTCTTGCTGCCTTGCTGCAGAGATGTGAGCGACCAGCAGTAGGGCAGGTGGCCAAGGGCACGTGGAGCCACATGTGTACGACCAAATCCCCCTGGCATTTCCAAAATTCACTCTTTTGAACGACAAGCAGGCACTACAATTTTTTTGATGAGAGATAAGGAGGTCAATAGCACATCGGTTCAGCTCAATTACATTTTTAATTTCCTGAACGTTACAAATAATTCTTTCTACTTTCAACAACTCTTCAATTAAATATAAAAGAAGATCTTTTGGGCAGTGCTTTCCAAACATTCAAATGTGGCTGTGATTTCTTTCCAGCTATCCCATCCATGTAGTGAGGCAGAAATCATGTCCAGTAGTGTTTCCAGAGGAAGTTTCCAGACTTATTTTCCCTCCTGGTGTGCAGTGAATAGCTTGTTTTTATTTAATTTTAACAAAGAAATGGATTTAGTAGACTTTGGTACTCAGATAAGGGTTATATTAACAAGTCAAAAGAGGCAGGAATAAGGCATAACTGCCAGGGCACATGACTGACCCATGTCAGTTTGGGGTGACTGACCAGTTTTCTATCTTGGTACAACACCCTGGCCACTTGGCCTTCCTTGCAGCTCCCATTCCCCAAGGTGCAGGAAACCCAAGAAGAATTAGCACAAATGGAACTTTATTTGTATTTAGATGGGCACCATATGTCTTATCGATTTGATAGTGGAGCTGTTTCCAATAAATCGCATTTATTCGGACAAAAATAAATGTCAATAGCTCTAAGTGGGAGTGCTGGCAGGAGGAAATGAACCTGGAAAGGGCACAGGTCAGAACCTGGGCTAATCTGAGCCAAAAATGGAGGGGCAGCACAGTGGCCTTATCGAACTCCTTTGAATACTGCAACAGCAACAGGCAGTGATTGCTTTTGGCCTTTTCCTGCATAATGATATTGGTGGTAAACTGGGAAAGTAAATTAGAGATGTTTTCTCTTTTTTTGGCAGACATTGTTGAAGTACAGAGGAGCTTTTTCTGATTTTCCTTCAAGAGGAAGAGGAATTTTCCTTTTTAAGGAGTGTATTCATGGCTTACTTCACCAACACAGAACCAGGATCATGTACAGTGATTTTAGTTTCCATGACAGATACAGGATCGTAGTTTGAAAATAGGCCACAGATAACATGAATATGGAAAACTACCACCATCAAAAAAAATTATTGTTATCCACCCTTTAGCAAAGGGCAGTAAGCAAGTGGGTATCTTAATCACCCTGCACTGAGGTTTGCACCAATTAGCACTCACCATTTCTCATCTTCTCTGTCCAGTTGGTTCTTCAGTGCATGGATCCTCATTACTCTAATATGGAATCTCTTGCCTTGATCTCACATGTCCAAAGACCTGTTATTTTCAACAGAGTTAATCTGGATTTATGATCCTGTATCTTAAAAGTAAATAGATGGTTGGTTTTCTTTACTATGGAAGGTATAGTACGATGTCTTGAGAAGAAAAAAGATAAAGAGCCAACACCTCTAACATGAGAGCTGTATTTGCACCAGAAATCCAGCTGGAAGAGTTCTTTCCTCTTTCCACGCCAGTCAAATGGTGTGGAGATCCAATGCAGTTTTATATCTGCAAACTGTGAACATCAGACTCCCAGGTAGAGAATAACTACTAAATTTCATTTGAAAAATGAAAAAATGAGCCAAATCATTCAGAGAATGAGTTTCAAAGGATCGTTGTGTTCAAGAGACATGACCCTAGACACTCAATATATAAAGCAAAAAGAGGTGAAAGTCATTGATTATATGACTCACTGTGAATTATCCACACATGTCCTGTGCTAACAAAAATAACAGCTTTCATCCCATTTAAGACTTAAAGAGGATGGTAACAGCTTTGCATCTGCTTTTCCTTGTCACAGACCGTGGAGTCTCAGCTAGGACACTTCTGTACACGGTTTGGATGTGTAGCATTTCACATGTGATCTGACACTGAGCACTGGAGGTTTGATAGAGCCCTGCAGGTTCTCCTGACAGAGAATCATGAGGGTGATTTTCAGTGCTAGCACTTATTAGATTAATTTGCTGGCCTCGTGCTGATTTTCTTTTGCATGGATTTCTCATACATGTTTGCTGTTGAACATGCTGAATGGGTCTGCAAGAGCACAGAACTCCACTGGCAAGTTTTCTAAGCTTTGCTTGAAACAACCAAATTGGGCAACGTAAATTTCCTTGTGTACCGGACTCAAAGTAACATTTCAAATGTGGCCAGCACTGGTTTGTGATATCACTTGTTTTTCTGCTTCATATTGTTGCTGCTTCAAAAGTGGCAGTAACTGGGCAGCCATCTGTGCTGTTCCATTCACTGTCTCTCCCAGCATGCAAATAAAATAAACCAAGCTCAGTAAAAAAATAATCCCTGAAACCTCTAAACATTCACTGAGAGCAATATTGCTCTGTTGGCTGGGAGACCACAACAAAGTCTTCTTTCCATTAAAGCCCTTGACACAACCCCCTCTGACTGAACCCAAGGGCAGGGGCAGCCCTGCAGCTCATCCTGTTTGGTTGCCCAAGCATTAAAGCCCTGGAGCCAGAGTAGCTGGTGGTCCGGCACACAGGTTTCCTCATGGTGTGTTCCCAACCAGAGCAGAATTCAGCCTCCCCAGGTTCCAGCACTCCACAGGGTTGGCATCCTGCGAGGTGCAGGAAAACTGTCTCTGCCCTGGTGTGCCCCGGAGGGGCAAACACAGGGATCCACCACGATAAGGGACACAGACTTCTCTTTCCTTTAAATTCCCACAACAGTACTACTGCGTTTTAATAAAATCCCAGTGAATATTGGCATGTTAGGCTCCACAGTTCCCAGGCACGTATTTCTGTGTTCAGCTGAGTCAAAACATAAAATAACAACCCAAGCCAAGTGTGTCCCCAGCCCCAAAGCCCAGAATGTCAAGCTTCAGAGAAGGTAATTTAAAATGATGGCAGTTCTCCACCTAGACAGACTCATTTTCTAATTCAGACCAACAAAGGGCTCTTTCCTGGTTTGTTTAGAAGCTGTAATTGCAGAAGTCACTGGCAAATCGAGCGTAAAAGTGCAGAGGTGTGGGGAAAAGTCTTTCTATTGGAGAAACCCCATGATAAGTGATCTACTTGCAGCTCAGCCTGGGGTTTTATTATTAGAGTATTTACCATTAACTCCATCTCTAGTGGCCAATTACTGTCCTTTTTATGTCTTTTTATTGTGAGACTCAGAGAACACTCTGCAAACAAGCCCCTTCAGATATTCCTCAGCAAATATTCCTGTGATTGCAGGCCTTCCCTTTCCACTGTGCTTGCCATGTCTGCAGAGGTCCATGGACCTCTGTGGGACCCCACTGCTCCCCAGGGCATTCCAGCCCCTGCTCCAGCTCCAGCAGCTCCCTCTGGCAGCCCCACTGTTACCCCAACATGCACTGGAGGTAGTGAGAGAGCTCCTGGGGCACCGTGGGATCAGCTCTGTTCATCATCAGATGATCAGCTCTGTTCAGTCATTTCCACTGAATCAGCCCAACCTGAACTCAGTCCACCCGGAACATCTTTAACCCAGCCCAGGAAAGGTCTTTGGGTGCTTCCCCACCTCCAGCTGAGAGAAGTTTTGGGATTTGGGCTAAATGTTTTTCACCAGTTCCCTTTCCCCTGACATTGTCACTCATGGCTGGGACAGCTGGAAGTTCAAGGATGTGGCACATCCTCTTCTTTAGATCTGTTGCCATCAATTTGGTGGTGAGTGTTACTTGAGTACTAGGGGCTAAACAAAACTTTTGGATATTAGTTACAATGCACTGTGAGAAAGGAAACTCTGTAAGACTTTAAAAAACTTGTCTGATACATATTTAATTAAAAAAAAAAAAATCCTTTTACTTGGTGCTGGCCTGACCTTTCTGCTTGGCTAAGTGCTGTTTGAATCTCTGTTGCTATTTCTGTGAGCATCTGGGTGCGCAGTGTTCTGAAACAGGGCTGGTGCCTTCATGTGAGACAGCCCACAGCGTCCTCAAGCAGGTGTTGGGCTGAGAGAGCTGAGCTGTGGGATGGTAGAGCACAGGAAACAAAAGCCAAGTGTGGTCTCAGCAGAGATACTCACCTTAAAGGCACCGTGTCTGTGCACTCGGTGAGTGGATGTTGTGTCAGGAGTCATTGCGTTACAGCCCTTGCAGCAGCTTCCTTGTTGCTGTTTATTTTGCTGATTGCACATCACTGTCTCTGTTCCACCACGGCGGTGTCTGGGCGCTCACTCATCCTGCTGGGATGGGGTGTGGGCAGCAGGGAAGTGGGCCAGTCCTCGGCGCGGGTTCCTGACCATGACAGACGTGTTCAATAAAGAGGCTCAGCTGCTGCAGTGACCTCTTTACCCAGCCCCAGCTCATAATGAAGTTAAGGCACATCACATCTCCATTTAGGAAATCATTTTACAGGCACATGTCGATGCTCCCTTCCTGCCTGGTCTGCTCTCCCTGCCGGGCTGTGGAGCTGCAGGAGGCATCACTCAGGATGGTGATCACTGTTATCAGGGGGATGTCTCATTTCTAGAAGTGCAGCCCATGCAATTCCCAAAGGCTGCATGAAAAATGAGCCACTCGGGCGGGCGAGGTGGGTGTGTTGGAGAACATTTATCTAAAATTTGTGTTCTTGTACAAAGCTAAACTGCAAAATACAGGAGAGCAGCAGGAGAACACCTCACTCTCAGGGATGGGACTTAAATATTCACATTCAAGAGCTGCTTTGTCAGATCCACTCTGTTCTCATTCTGGTCTATATTCATACAAGTTATTTTTGGGTTCCAAATTTTGACCTTGGTGAAAATTCTGCGAGTGTGATTCTGTGAGTCACACAGAAATACTTTGTAAAGACAAATGCATATACATGAAGACAAATATAAAGTGCTGCAGCTGTTTGTCAGGCTGACCTGGCTTTGATACACTGTCTGTCAACTTCTATCTTTATCTTTTATTTGTATTATCTTAGCAAAAAACATTTTTATATTGACAAGGATTCCAACACAGATAAAAAAGACAATGTCCAGCCTAAATCCCCAACCCCCCATCCCCACAAAAAACTCCAAACCCACAAAAAATCCCACCCTTGTGTATCACCATAGTCACCTGACAGAAACCCCACCATGTACTAGGGACTCAGTTACTGGTGACAAGGTGACAACATACTGAGATGCACATACTTGTGGATTTAATGTGCTCTTATGAACTATTCCTGTTCAAAACAAAATATATGAAGAATGATAAAATATATACCCCAAGGCATTTTCAGTTATGAAGTATCCTGTGTTTCAGTGCACCTGTAATGTCTGTGCTCCCAGACTTCAAGTCTATTATTTACAATTGCAAATGGAATTTAGAAAAATGTTCCAGGAGGAAATGTGCCTTTTCAGTGTATTGTTTTAAAATGATCAATGTGCATTTCAAGTCTATGAGTTTATTTATTGTTGCCTTGAAAAGTTCTTGAAGATAGACCAGGAAAAGCAACTCTGATGTCCACACGCCCAGGGTGACTTTGTGGAAGTACAAATAGTAGCAAAAACATTGGGGCCAGCAGGACCAGGGAAGGGATTGTGCCCCTGTGCTGGGCACTGCCGATGCACTTCGAATCCTGGGGTCAGTTTTGAGCAGAAAGACATTGAAGGGATGGAGGGAGGGAATAGAGCTGGGGAAGGGTCTGGAGCACAAGTGTGATGAGGGGCAGCTGAGGCAGCTGAGACGAAATGGCCTCAAGCGCTGTGAGCGTAGGTTCAGGTTGGGCTTCAGGAGCAATTTCTTCCTGGAAATGATGGTCAGGCATTGGAAGGGGCTGCCCAGGGAGGTGTTGGAGTGCCCATCCCTGGAGGTGTCCAAGAAATGACTTGCTCTGAGCTGGGTAACAAGATGGGGGGCAGTCACAGGTTGGACTCAATGGGATTGGAGGTGTTTTCCAGCCTCTCTGTGGGTGCAGACCTGGGACGGTCTTTACTGGCACAGCACTGCTCATGGCCTTGGTGGTCACATGAGCATCTGCTTTCAGACTCCTGGGGCAGTGACAGGGTGCTGGTGCTGCTGTGCTCCACAGCTGTGGTGGTGCTGGTGGGTCAGCAGCTGCCCCAGGCGTGTCTCCTCAGTGTCACTGCATGCCTGTCACCTGCTGTGCCAGCTCCAAGCATTTCCTAAGGTCCTTGCTGTGAGCTCCTGACCCTTTCCTCTAGACCTGCCACTGGAACATTGGCTGTATGAGGTACAGGCATCTCTGACATCATCCCATGCCTCATGCAGGTGTTTCACAGTAATTGGTTTGAAGCTCACCTTTGAAGTGCAGCCATGTAACAATGCTGTGCTGATTTCATATCACAGACTTGCTGAAAACTTGGGGCCTTATCTCAGCTTGGCAAAAACGTAAACAGCAGCAAGTCAACATATCTCTAACAAAATGGAATTCTCCTGAGCAGAACCTGAAATCCCAGTGCTGGAGCAGATTGTTTCTGAAGTGTCTGACATGTGAGGGAAGGTCTGAACCTAAAATCCC
Organism: Dendrocincla tyrannina; assembly: GCA_035047865.1. Lineage (NCBI taxonomy): Eukaryota > Metazoa > Chordata > Aves > Passeriformes > Dendrocolaptidae > Dendrocincla > Dendrocincla tyrannina. The sequence goes on from JAWWMP010000005.1 coordinate 358,463, forward strand.
AGTGCTGAAGCAGATTGTTTTTCAAAGTGTCTGACATGTGAGGAAAGGCTTTTAAAGATCAGCAGAATCAGAATTTCACTTGAAGGTAAATCATTTTTAGGGGGGGAGGTGTAACTTGTATTCCCTTGTGGGGATGTTTTCTGGGACCACAGGACAACAGAGATGATGCTCAGGGGGAAGGGAAGACCATGAAGCAGACTGTTCCTGAAGGATCCTGTGTGAGTATCTGGAATCACAGTAGTTCCCAGGTCCCTGGCTGAGAAATTGTAAAGGAAGATGAATCTGCTTGTCCTTACAGACATAAGTACAGAATTGGTCCTGCTGGAGAGCTTGTACAGACAAAAAAGAAACCATTCACGATTGAAGTGTTTTCAGAACGATCCCTCCTGAGCCGGGGAGGCGGCAGGAGCTGAGTGTCTCATCCCTGCGATGCTCCCGAGGACTTGTACCACGAACTCGTCTGCTAAAGATCAGATGTGATTTCCCGGCAAAAGATGTCCCACCTGCCACATCAAATTTTCCTAACGGCACCATCATGACTGCGAGCATAGCTCTACATGCCCAGAATCCTGTTGTGAACTTCTCTTGCTTGATCTCTGGGCATGAGAGGATTCGCCGCTGCTTTGCTGGGGCTCCCCGGGCGCTGGGACGGGGCACGGCCCCTGTCGGGGCTGGGACTGCGGGACTCTGCTCTCTTTGTTCTGCCGTGGCTGTGAAGCCGTGAAAGTGCTTGTGCTTCCTGAATGCACATCTAAACCCGAGGGAAGGGGAAATGCCATCACTTACATAGTTTTGCTTCCAGGCACTTGGTGTCTGACTTGAATCTCTCAGTTTTCCTTCTTGCCCTAGAGCCCCCAGAGTGAGGTGGGGTGGGATGTAGGGGTGTTCTACCCTTTTTCCTATTTTTTTTTAACTGCTGTGTTGCTGCCCTGGAAAAAATGAAGCTTTCTGAAGGGCTCCTTACCCAGTTGTGGGAGCAGGCAGCATGGTTTGACATCTTACAGTGGAAAACCCAAGTGCAAATAATCAGCCAGAAGAACTGTGTGTGGCCAGCGATGAGAGGTGACCCTGACATGCATCTGCTCCTTCAACCCTCTCCGTGAGCCCCATGGCCTGCTGAGTGCTGCCCTGCATGCCATGGACATTGGTAGGTTGAAAACACACAGCAGGACAGGGCGGAAATTCCTCCTCTGTGCAGAAGTCTGTCCTGATGCTCCCCACACTGTGGGACCAGCGCACCATCCCCAGGAACTCCCCCAGCTTGGGGCAAAAATCAGCAAATACTTGGTGGGTCTGTTTCTTTGCTGAACCGGTGGGATGGAGGACTGCTGCTGGTACTGCTGAGATGGCCCTTGGCTGCAGTTCACAGCCTTTTTCCTCCTGGGAGAGGCTCACAGGGCTGGGGGAGAGCATCACCTTCCAGGCAGTATTTCTTGGGTGAATGGGCTGGGGCAGGACACGGGCAAGGAGCACTGTGTCTGGGACTGGGTGGGGGCTAGCCATAGGTCAGGAAGGGGCAGGAGGGAGCAGAGAGCTGGAGGAGACAGTGTGGGGTCAGTGCTCCCACAGGAGCATCTCGGGGGTCCCGGTGCACCCCACTGGCCCCGGCCCCCAGGGTGTGGCTCCCCACAACGCCTGGCCCACGTGTGACCGCAGCTCAGCAACACACCTCTGCATTTACAGGGAGTCACCAGGGCCTGAGAACCTGTTATAGCTTTGCTGCTGCAAAAAGTCATTAGCAATGGGAGGCCAGTTACAGTTACTTGAATTAAAATGAAAAGCCATCTGAAATGTCTAAATATTGACTCTGTTTTCTGCTGGTGACATCAGGAAGCCTTTTCTCCCACCTCCGAGCTCAGGACTGTGATTTCAGATGTGGATACAGCACAGCTTTAGCAATTAAAAATGGCATTCCTGCTAGAGCTCTTGTAACTGAGAAGTACTTAAAAGGAGCTAAAAATCAGACTGAAGTTGTTCCATTATTTTCCTTCTCATGTTGATACTGAAAATCTGGCAAGCCATTAAAGGCAACAGGATGTTGCAGCAAAGCCAGTATCTATTGCTAGTTGAATCTACTGAAAAATTAAGTGTATATTAAATAGTTTTAGCTTTATCTTAGAAAAAAATATTCTTTTTCTTTTTTGGCAGTGTGAAAAAACTGTTCCTGGCTCAACTGCAGCCTTTAATCTTTTCCTATTTTACTTAACCAGCACTGCAATAGCTGCTGGTGGCAAACCCACCCCATACAGAGAAAGAGGAATATGCAAATCCCCCACTGATCAATACTTTTACTGGAACAAAAATCTTTAAAGCTTACAATCAATTTAAAATATAATCCAGTCCTTTTAATTTGATAAAGAGTCCTTTTCCCCATCCTTCATGCAGGTACCTGTTCTAGTGTTCCAGTAAGGATTAATCAGCTCTAGGCAACTCCATGCTGGGTAACGCTTCCCAGAAAGGCCTCACCTGCTGTGGGTGAGGTGCTTTCCATGCACTACCCCACATTCTGCAGATTTTCAATGAAACCACTAATGCCACTGAAGTAGGTGCACGGCTGCAAGGCTCTGTCTGCCTGTTCTCCTGGTTGGATGCTCCAAGACACGTCTCTGAGGACTTTCCCATCCCTGGTGCAATGGAGTCACCTGGGTGGTGTTTGCCTGGCTCGGGTAGGAGAACATCGTGCTCAAGCACAGCTACTCCTCCCTGCAGAGTTCCTCACTGTGCCTTAGAAATACACAAGAGTGAATTGATATGAAATACTTTACAAATTGATGTTGACTTTTTGTTTTCCCTTTGTTTCATTGCAAGAATGTACAGTTGGTTCACTTGTTTATTTTGGTATTTTCCTGGAAACTGGAGCTGAGTTCCCGCAGGTTGTGGCTCTTCTGGTGACCCTTTGTGCCTGTGCAGGACTGCTTTCCCCAGGAAGGTACAAGAGGGCAATGAAATCTCAGTCCGAGTCAGGATGTCTTAACATCTCACCTCCCGCTCTTACTGACTGATGGTTGCAGCGAGCAGAAAGGGAAATTTTCTGTAATTTTCTACTTCCCATCATTCTGGGACTCCAAAGCTGATGAGGTCAAATGGCTTCTCTTACAAAACACTAGATTAAGAGTCAAGAAAGTCAGAAATATTTACTTCAGATCAGTGGAGATGTGAAAGAAATGTAAGAATTGTGTTGCCAAAGACTGGCTTCTGAACTGAATCCAGCAGAAACACATTTCTGCAAAACGTTCATCTAAAAACAAATTGAAAACTGCTGCCCTGTTATAGCACAGCATGTGCCCAGAGCAGGCTGGGAATCCAGCCCAAGGGCAGGCTGGGGGGAGCATTTTAATGCAAATCCCAGAAAATCCAGGGTCAAATTCAGGCTGTTTTTCAATTTCCATCTCACTTTCAGTTTGAATAGACCTAAATACTAGAATTTCAGAATGCTCTTTGTTCCTGCAGACTCTGTCAATGTGTCCCAGAGGAGCAGGAGAGCTACCGGAGGCTTCTGTGGGGATCATGTCCCGTCCCGTGCCTGCTGTGCCCACCATGGACACGAGGCCAGGGGGCTGTGGTGGTATTGGGCACCACGAGGAGGTGGAAGAGGGGAGGTTTGAGTGCTGGGTGCCCGCTGTGCCCTGCCAGCAGTGTGCTGGTTAGAGCAGGTATTGGGGCTGGAGGAGAGCCCCGAGGGGAGCCAGAGCAGCCCTTCCCCAGGGATCCTGGTCCCATCAGTGCAGTTTCCCAGTGCTTGATGCTCACCCCTCCTGCTCTGCAGCCTGGGATCTGCCAGAGCCCACAGCCATGCCTACCACAATGTTTGCCCCATTTTTATTCCACGGAGAGGTCTTGGAAGCCAAGTGAGGTGCTGTTCCCCCACATGCTGAAGGCAGCAGGTGGCAGGGGCTGCTGGACCCCCAGGCTCTGTGGGGCACAGCATGGTGGGGCTGAAGGGCACACAAGTGACTTACCCATACAGCCCTAAAACACCCTAAAGTTTGGTGACCTCAGTGTCCCTGAATCTGCTGTAGGAAGTTGTTTCTCTGAGACCTGGATGGGGTCTTGGTCTGGAATGCTGCTCCACTCACCCCTCTCCTCCAGACCCTCCACAGCCCCCTCCTCCTCCTCAGCTCCCTCCTGCCGCTTGCAGCAGCTTCCCAACTGAGAGAATTACCCAGCCCTGTGCAAATGCTCCTGAAAGCATCACACATAGGAAATTCATCTCATTAATCAACTGCATAAACATTGGTATACACACCCCCCCGGCTGCAGATCGCCTTCTGTGCCTTTGGAAGTGCAGAAAAATGTGTAATAAGTATCAAATCTGTTTCCAAACAAGTACGGGGAGACTGAAACTTCACTGTACTCCCAACAGGTTTATAGAAAATGTTGGTGTGTTATAAATGTTAAAAGCTACAAGAGCATCGATTTGCATCTCTCTGAACATGCCATGGTCTGCATCTGTGTGGGCAATACACGGACTGGGATCTTCTGTGGAGCATGTGCAAATGACAGATACTTGATCCCTTGGCTTCTCTGAACGGTTGTTCCTCTTTGTCCCTCATTTGTGCATGACGGTGGTTCTCTGCTCTGTCTTGAAACTCAGTTACATGTGCTGGGAATAAGGTTAACTGTATGTATTTGTGTATCTGCATCTGGGCATTCCTGAGCAATTGAATACCAGCATTTCCTGGATGTTTTGTGAGAAAAAAACCCATTGTGTGATGCATAAAGTGACATATTTGAGTGTTCTTACCTGGCCTGTAGATCTTTCCTCTCTCTAATAATGGCAACACATTTAAGAACCCTGAAGAGACCTAACTAAAATTGCATTTTTCGTCAATAGGCACTTAAATAGCTTTTTTATTTTTTTTCCTTTTTTTAACACGAAGCTATATGGAAGAATTATACTCAGGTTGCAATCAGTAGTGCTGGGGAAAAATATGTACTACCTTTTGAGTCCACGGTTCATTTGCTGGACTCAAGAGAGGTTGTATCCCTGGTGTAAAGAACCTGCACAGAGAAGATGCAGGATTCCACCTCCCTGACTCAGAAATTGCTTCAAGAATGTGGTGATAGGTTTCCTCACATGCACATGCCGATCACATTAATTCCCAGGACCCTTTCAGTGCTCAGGTTTCTGCCAGTTTGGCATTTGCTGCCCCATACTTCAGCCACAGCTGCAGCGATGACCTTCTGGGTACAGCCAGGTAAGTGTTGTCAGAAAAATGTAATATCATAGTGGGAAGCCAGAGATGAACATGTAGGTATATACAAATCAAAGAATTCTAGACTGGTTTGGGTTGGGAAGCTCATCAAGCTCATCAAGTTCCTCCCCCTGCCATGGGAAGGGACTCCTTCCACTGTCCCAGGTTGCTCCAAGCCCCTTTCAACCTGGCCTTGGACACTTCCTGGGTTGGGGCAGCCACAGCTTCTCTGGGTACCCTGTGCCAGGGCCTGCCCACCCTCCCAGGGAAGAATTTCTTCCTTATATCCCATATAAATCTATCCTCCTTCAGCTTAAGGCCATGAAGATTTCATTCTACTCGTAATTATTTATTCAAAGAGCTTGGTTCCTTCCCCAGGGCAGCAAACAGCCTGCTCTGGTTATTTACAGCTCTGGTTCTGCAGCGTGACTCTCGTGGGTGACCCTTGTCCCCACTTTGCTCCACAGGAGCCCCTACTGCCTGGGCTGGGAGCCCTTCTAGCACAAACACGTCTGGCTGAGAACCGAAATACATCTTCAGTCGGTGCTGGGGCATGTGACTGGCAAATCTGCTCGCTGTTAATATTTTCACAGCAAGAGTTGACCTGCAGATCATAAAAAGAAGAAACAAAAGGGATGCAAATATGGCCTCACTTATTTACAAATGTGATTAATTATCTGCAAGCAAATCTTGTTGTCACAGATCTGATTTCTGCTTCTCCCCAGACATGCTGAGCCTTTTTGTGTTCACACTGGCAAACACAGAAACCCTCTAGTCAGATGACATGTGTCACTTAAACCTACCCCAGATCTGGATTTGATATGTGTCAACACATTTAAAGTTGTTAAATGTAAAAGGAGTTTCTCTGCGGCGCCTCCGTTGCCAAGGGAATGCAGAGGGTGTCATTGACTTTTAAAGCCCAACCCAAACACTGCCGGGTTATCCATCTGATGGCACAAACACACTGGAATATTTATTTGATGTGTGTTCACAGGCTGATATTGATGTTTTAGCAAATGTTCTGTGACTGGGAGTGGGTTTGGAGAGCTGTGGAGGCAAAGCCCCTGCACTGGCCCCTGGGTCAGTGCCTGTGCCCCTTGGGTGCCTCCTGCCTGCTTTGGCCTCAGCACCCCTGGGTGATTGCCAGCCTCACCCACAGCTGAGTCCTGCCATTCCTGAGCATTTTGGGCTGAGGTGAGCTGGTCCCTCCAAGCTCCATCCCTGTCAGGACATCTGTGCCTTGGGCTATTCCCACATACTCTGGGAAGCTGGGAAGGACCACTGGGCTCTACCTTGCCCCAGAGGGGCCAGGGCTGCTCCTGCCTCCAGGTGGGCTAAGAACCAGCAGGGCACAAGGATGTCCCTGACTGAGAGGGAGAAGGGACACACAGAGAGGAGGGAATGAATTTTGCGGGTGGTGCCCTTTCCCTTCAGGAAGCCAATGAAATCTGAGCTTTTGACATTATCTTTCAGTTAATAATGCTGCATTTAGAGCAAATTAGAGCAAAGTGTTTGCAATCTGCCACCGGTTTTGAAAGAGGGAGGGATAACAAGGAGGGTAAGCCAGAAAGCCTCACTCTGAGCAGAGCTTACAGGACTTCCAGGCAGAGAGACTGACAGATCCCAACCAGAGTCGCTCGCAGGGATCCAGGGCTGGAGGATCAATCCTCTCCTTCCCTACTCCGTCCTCCCCTTTTCTGGCAAACGCTGAGCTCTGAACAGCCCTGGTAGCTGTAACTCAGCCACAGTTATGTTTTCAGTTCAGGGGAAGAGGAACAGAGTATCCTGGGTGTAACAACCCTGAATCAAATGTTGTGTGTGGAAAGGAAATTGTGAGGTTAGATTAAATTGATAGTGAAATCAAAAACTTGCCCAAGCAGTATCTTCTCTGCTGCTGCCAACATTCCACAGAACCAGAGCAGGAATAATGCACAGAAACGTGACCACTTCAGTGGGCAATAAGGAACTTTTCAGTCAAAACACCACTTTGACTCCCTGTTTGCCATCCAGGCTGGGGGAGCTGGGAGGGTTTACTTGCAGAAGAGAAGGCTCCAGGGAGACCTGAGAGTCCCTTCCAGTGCCTAAAGAGGCTCCAGGAGAGCTGGAGAGGGACTGGGGACAAGGCATGGAGGGACGGGACACAAGGAATGGCTTCCCACTGCCAGAGGGCAGGGATGGATGGGATATTGGGAAGAAATTCTTCTCTGGGAGGGTGGGCAGGCCCTGGCACAGGGTGCCCAGAGAAGCTGTGGCTGCCCCATCCCTGGAAGTGTCCAAGGCC
>JAWWMP010000005.1:366038-390238 GCA_035047865.1 Dendrocincla tyrannina
CCCTGGAAGTGTCCAAGGCCAGGTTGGACAGGGCTTGGAGCAACCTGGGCTAGTGGAAAGTGTCCCTGCCCATGGCACTGGGCGGAATGAGATGAGCTTTAAAGTCCCTCCCAACCCAGACCAATCTGGGATTCTGATTCTATATATGGTATAGAATAAAGGGTAGTTGGGCTGCACCAAACCATAAAAGCCTTAAATAGTGCAATAGGACTGGAGTGGATCAGCTCCATTTCTTGTTCCCACCATCTCACTGCACCCACACAGATCCACTGTGTTGGTCATTGGACTTCAGCTGGGGAGGGTTGAACAATCATTAAATAAATAAATAAATAAATAAATATACACACACAGCTTTTTAGCTGTGAGTAAATGATTCTAAGTGTTTTCAGCTCTTCCTCATAAGGTAAGAAATAGGTTAAAATGAAATCCAGCTGAGACAGTTGCTCTTCTCCGTGGAGCTGTTTGTACCAGCTTTAGCCTCTCCCGAGCAGCTGCAGGGTTGTAGTAGCTTCATGCTTTAGGTCTTCAGGAGGATCTTCATTTGAAGTTCCAGTATTAATATTAATGTATGGGGATATGATAATTTTTCTTCAAGTTTTTTTATTCTTATTTCTTCAAATGTATTTGATTTGCTGTATTTTCAGGAATTAAATCCTTAAGCCTGAAAGTCTGTCAGAGTCATGCCTCCTTCTAATATTCACGGGGGAAAGGCAGAGATGAAGACTCTGTGGGATGTCAGGGATGGACCATCAAAGACCTTTTTTTAGGGTGCAGAAGGAAATACTGACTCATGCTTTACATGTAGGGGATTTCTGGCCTCCTGGCCCATATTTTACTATTGCCTGTGCTTGTTTTTGCTTTTATTTCAATGTATATTTCCAAAAGAGAACCATGAAAACTAAATGAAAAAGAGGAAGACATCAGGGCCATGTTGTGACTGAGATTTTACACACATAAAAGCCCTTAAGCACTGCTGTGTAATACTCATTGGTTTCACTTCACAGGGTCTGTGACAAGATTTGCTCCAGCTTTTGATCCCTGCCAGCCTGTCCCCTCCCAGTGTTCTGGGAGATTCAGGGCTGAACTCAGTCATTTTCTCAAGGCCAAATTTAAGCGGGTTCAGTCAGTTCAGACACCTCTGTCATCAGCTGTTCCTCAGACTGTCCTTCTCACAGGTTTTCTTCACAAAATCACGTGTTTCTTTCAGTGATAACAACTCATTTCTAGATATTCTATGGACCTTAATTTAAAGAATTTTGAATTTATAGCAAAAGGTAAAGGACATCTGTGTGACACCATTGCTAATGTTTCAGCCTGCTGTGAGGGCAGTTTAGTCACAGTGTCTGTTTGTGCTCAGCAGGCAAGTGCTGAGCTGTGGATCAGCTGATTTCTGGAAAATCAAGCCAGAAGAACCATGGAAATTTCTGGATTTCCTGATTATGAGTATGTGATATAACCCCCGATGTTATATTTATGTGTAGGGCATCAGTTGGTAGGTTGTGCACTGCTGGACATGTAGATCCCATATGGTTTTGTCCCTGTTCCCTCCTTCTCTGCAAGGGGACTGGTTGTGCTCCTGGGCTGGAGGGCCTGGAGGGGCAGGATGAAGGGGAATGGCTTCCCACCACCACAGGGCAGGGATAGATGAGATATTGGGAAGGAATTCTTCCCTGGGAGGGTGGGCAGGCCCTGGCACAGAGAAGAAGAAGCTGTGGCTGCCCCTGGATCCCTGGAAGTGTCCAAGGCCAGGTTGGACGGGGCTTGGAGCACCCTGGGCTGGTGGAAAGTGTCCCTGCCCATGGCAGGGGTGGGATGAGATGAGCTTTAAGGTCCCTTCCATCCCACACCAGTCTGATTGTACACACCTGCCATGGCAGGCGACAAGTCAGTGCCGTGACCTCTCTGTTCCCTTTTCCATTTGCCAGCCTAATCCAGCTCTGAGCTGCTTTGCAATGGCTGGTAAGTGAGATATAAATCAAACCACATAAACATAGCATGGTAGGACGTGGGGTCTGGGGTTGCCCAGGACCTTGCTCTGCGTTATGCTGCAGTCTCCACCTGAGGGGCTGATGGGAATCACATCGGGAAAGTTGCCAACTCATTACGTGGCATCTAGTCTGGCTGTCAGAAAAGGTGATGTTGAAGAAAAACTGCTGGAAAATAATAAAGAAGTTTTTAAGTTGAAGATGCCAAAGAAGACAGAACTGATTCACAGGCAGTACCTGGGTGCTTTCCAGTTGGGATAACCTCATGGCACTCATCAAGCAGCCAGAGTGCAGCTTTTAATGAAAAATTCATATTGTTTTTCAGAGAAAATCATTTTTCTTTCTTCTGAATTTTTGTTTGCCTTCTGAGATATTATCTACAGATATACTTAATCACCTTTCCAGCAAAAGAACCTGCCAAGGCACCAAGTTGTGGTGCTCCTCCAGCCCCTCTCCTGCTGGGAACAGCAGAGATGTGGAGGGGTAAACACGGCGCATATGCTCAGCCATGGCTGAGACACAACACAGCTGAGCACGGAGAATTAAGGCTTCAAGACACATAAGAAGAGGAAGAGCCTCAGAACAGAGACAACAATTCTGTGCTTTTGGAAACAGAAAGCTTCAGCAATGACACCGCGAAAAACATGGCTGCTGTCTAATCGAAATGGGGAGGGTCTGGGAAAAGGAGGAGGGAGTGGCAACAGAGGGAAGACAGGAGGGCACTTGGCAGCATGTGCTGAGCAGCCTTGAGAAACAAGGAGGAGATGGCTGGAAATGCTGCCCCTGTGCCCAATGGAGACAGCAAGGAGGGAATGGAGAGCATGATGGAAAGCAAGCAATGCTGATGGGCCCTTAGGGGACAGAGAAGAGTGTGGGAGCTAAATATACTGAAGATGCCAGTTGGTAGAATTAAGAACAAGAGAAGAAATTATCTGCATGTCTCAGTAACAATCAAAGTCCTGTCGTACTTGCTTAGGGACAGTGGTGCTCAGAAGCACTCGCAGTGACATGATCAGATGGCTCGTATGTAGGGGAATTAAATTAGTTGAATACTCCAAGCCATTAATAATAATTTTTAACAAGCCCTGTTACAATGGGTCAATTCCTAAGGAGGAGAAATCACATTACTCTCTGTGCTTAAAAAGTTCTTGTAACCAATGAGCAGTTGTCGGACCCAGAAATTACAACAGAAATATTCCTGTGAGAAATCTTTGGTAACGAATTCTTAGTTCCATAGTGCAATTAATGCCAAGCGAAGTGGTTTTATGGTGCATGAGCCTTAAAGACATTTGCCATGGGAGATGATAACTTTGCTGACTGAAGGTACCTCCCACAAAACAGGTTTCCTAAAATAATTTGATTCACTGCCCCAGGAACTTTGAAAAATTGCCTTATACCCAGTAATGCCTCAGAAATTAAATGGATTAAAACCAGCTAAATGATCGAAAAATGTAATCAAACCCAGGAAGCCATCACTCTTGGGCATGTTCCAAGCAAGTTGCCATAGGGATATCTCCATAACACAATCCTGCCTTGAAGAGAACATACATCAATGAGCTCTAATAGTCAGGGTGGCCACAGCTCAGCCCCACGGATTGGCCATGGTGGGAATCATGTGGAGCTCAATCCACGGTGTAAGTGTGGGAAAGATGAGGAATGTTCCAGCAGGAAGGAGGCAATGTCCAGGAACACAACAGGAATAAGAATTTACAAGAAGGGCATAAGGGAGACCCAGAAAACTACAAAGCTGTGAGTCAGACCCCAGCACCTGGGAATACAGTGGAGAAGGTGCTCCTCCGGAAGAGCACTGGGTGCTGCTGAATGACATTGAAGGGGCTATTCAGTCATGAGGCACAGCGAAGGCCTCCAGGGATGTCTGAGGGGCAGCAGGGCAGCACCAGTGCTACCCACAGGTGCCCCACAGAGACCAGACACGTGGGGCCTTGGGCCATGGGAACAGTTGGTCACAATGGCTAAAAACCAAAAGCAACAAGCTCATAGTGGGAAGAAGAATAGTCTGATTACTGAAAGCAATTTGGGGCCAGAAGAAGTAACCCCAGAACATGGGGACAGCACACCACAAAGCTTCTCTAAACAAAATCCAGGGAATTGTCTGGAAACAGTGCTGAAGCTGGAATGGGCAGTCATGTGTTGTGAAGAAATTAGTAGAGGAAGGGCAGATCACATTTGGATTATCCTAATGGTTCCTTCTGGGTATGAATTTAATGAAAGAATATGTGAGGTTTATTTCTTTTATTAAAAATAACAGATTCACCCAATTTGATTAATATTCATCATCTTTTATACTTGGCACAGCAGGTCTCTTGCAGGCTCAGCCACAAGGCAGCTCTGTGCCAGAGGACATGAGCAGAGGTTCCCTGACTCCAGCTGCAGGCAGAGGGGCCTGTCCTGCTCATCCCATGGCTACAGCAGAGCGAAGAGCTGTGTGTCTTCTCCCTCACATCTGATGTCCCAGAAGAAAAATTGCCAAGGGTGGGGGGGAAATACTGGAGGTGAAAGCAGTTGCCGAGGTGCTGGATGAGATGCTGTGCTGCTCTTCAGCTGCACCAAGCCCATTGTGCAGGTGATGGGACGGGGTCCGTTTTGTACCCCTACATTCCTACACTGCTTAGCACCCCGAGCCCTGGCCAAAACCAGCACCCAGGCACTGCCACAATGGATGTTATTTACACTAAACTGGGAGGTTGAATAGGGCTTGAAACAACCTGGCATAGTGGAAGGTGTCCCTGCCCATGGCAGGGAGGTTGGAATAAGATGAGCTTTAAGGTCCCTTCCAACCCAAACCAGTCTGAGATTCTGTGGTGATTCTCTGATTTGGCTCCACAGTGGAGTTTCCATTGCTGTCACTAAATTGTCCTTTTATATTTTGGCTATTGTATTTGATTTCTTTTCACAGGTTTCTTCCAGTTGCAATAAAATTTATCTTTCCTCTGATGATTAAAATGCTCAACCCCAACCCTATGGATTAATGATTATTACCAAAGGAAATGATAAATGTCAGCCTGAAGGTTAGATTTTATTTTATGGTTACAGAGCCTGTGGTTAGATGGGAAAAGATACTGAAATTAACAACGTGCTTTATGCAAGGTTGGAGAAAGCCAAAATCAGTGACTGCTGGCCATGTATTGCAGAGGTGTTGGTAAATGCAGGCTGGCAGGGCAGACAATGGCATGGCAGCTTGGGGACATGCTGGCCACCAAGGCCAGAGTCAATGCTGGAGGTGCCCCATGGGGAGGTGTTTGGCTGCCTCCATACCACGACAGGGCCAAGGGCAGAGGGACCCTGGTGTGTGCCCACCTTGCCTCTGCAAGCCTGGGTTGGTGTTTACCGCCCCATGAACACCATTTTGGGAAGTTCAGCTCCAGAGGTGCCCAGCATCTGCCTGCACGGGGGAAGTCCCTGCTGAGGAGCTGAGCAGTGATGGATTACCCTGACCTTGTCACACTCTCCTGTCACCACACGATGAATGTCCTCTGTCTGCTAATTAGGCAATGGGATCAATGCAGGGCGTTCATTTCCTTGTGAGCACCAAATTAGGAGCACTGTCAAACAGAGGGAGCTGTGACAATTTGGAGTTATTTACACAACAATAACATTAACGGAGGCATCACTGATACATTCCATGAATCTTTCAAGACGTTGTCTACATCTGGTCTGCTGAGTGCAGTTTGTTGCCATCACTCCGTGTCCTCTGACAGCTCTGGGCAGCAGGACTGAGGGACAGGAACAGTGCCATTGCTCCCTCTGACAGCTCTGGGCAGCAGGACTGAGGGACAGGAACAGTGCCATTGCTCCCTCTGACAGCTCTGGGCACCAGGACTGAGGGACAGGAACAGTGCCATTGCTCCCTGCATCTCCCGTCTCCCTCAAGGTGCAGACTGGATGCTCCTCGGTGCCAGCTCTGGCCATGGTCATTAGTGATGTTGTGCCTATTTCTCACTCCCTCCCAGCTCTCCTCTGGGACCAATAGTTTTACTGGCTGATTTTCTTTTTTTAGTTTCAAAAGGGAAAGGGAAACCAGAAGAGAAACTTTTTTCTTTTTTCTATGTTCAGACTTTTCATCTGTAATTATTTCCTCACCCTGGAATAAGTTCACACTGGATTTGTGTGAAACAGCCTCCTCAGCCACGAAGCGATAATGGCTGAGGATCAAAAGAGCCAAAGGTTCAGCCTGGGACACACCACTGCTGAGAAGGTCCAGTGCTCTCACACTGGGCTAACAGCGATTTACAGACTTCTGGGCTCAACAAACCTGTCTAACGGGGCCACGCAGGAGATTACCACCAAAGTAAGCAAACTCGCTCTGAAAAAACAAACACTGGAGAAACTTAATAAAAGCTGCCAATGAACACTTTTGTGTTGAAGGGTAGAGGGGGATTGCTCAGGCTGCATCTGCCCTGGCCGCTTAGATGTCCCCAGGGAGGCAACCTGATCCCGGTGGCACCGCTGTGCCAGTGCTGGTGATGTGGGCTGATCACAGCCATGGAAACCCTGAAAGATTGAGGTTACTCATTAATATTTACTGGCTGAAAGGAGCTCCTTGGCCAGCTAGTCCTGCTATTCCATGGCTGACCCAGCTACTCCAGGCTGAAAGAGCCTCAAGGAGTTCTGTGGGTCACACGCAGCTTTCGGGAATGACCTTTGGAGGTTTTTCATTGTCACTCACATGCACTCAAATAAAGTGTATTTTGTTTGTTTAAAGTTTCAGTCATTTGAATTTTGAAAATATTATTCCAAAAATTTTTCCAAGCCAGATTTCTTTTGACAATTATATCAAGAGGATTCGGCTGGTGCCAAGTTTGGGGGTTTTGTAGCTAATTCTCAATTGTGCTTTGCAGGCATTGGTTTGCTGACAACCATCTGTTTCAACCCAACGTTCTTGCTTCAAGTCAGCCCAAGAGAAATTAAAATATCAAAAGGAAATATTTCAGAGAGAGTGGGAAGGAAGGAAAAAACCAACAGTGCTGGAGCTGTAAACAGCTTTAGATTTTCAGTGTAACTGAAGTCAGATTTTGCAGCCGATTTGCCAGGGGACAAGTTGGAGGCAGCTCAGCCTGGAGCATCTCCCACTCCCCCTGGTGATGGGGCAGCTCCCAGAGGGCATGGACGTTCAGCAAGAGTGATGCAAACCCTGCCTGGATTTCCCACAAGTCCTCCCAAGGACTGGGGAGGCTCATTTTGTCTCGAGTGACTTTTCTAGGAGTCCAGGTGTCACATCCTGCCCAGAACCCTGGTGCAAAGTGCTGCTGCTTGGAGCGTAGGTGAGACCCACAGAGAGAGGAGCCTCATTGTGGGAAGAGACCCCAGCATGGTTTTTCAGCTGTGCAAACTCTGGCCACTTCCTGTCTGTGATAAACCTACCCCTTGACTAAATTAACCATTTATAATTAAAGTGGTGCTAAAAAGCAGTTGGAAATTATTAATTAAATGTTACAGTTGGCTTCCTGTAGCCTTTTGCTATGGAATTCTGACTCAAATACATAAATTAGATAGAGGAAAAGGCACTTTTACAGGTTTCACCACACCCCTCGTGTGAGGTGCTGGAGAACCTGGCCATGCTGACAACAGGATAGACAGGTCTGTCTGGTGTGGGCACAGCACTGTGCAGGTGAGGGGCACACAGCCACTGCCATTGCTCCTGCCCCAGCCACGTGAGCTGGGCATGCAGCTGGCTGCCACCACTTCTGACACATCCCAGGTGAGCTCCACACACTCCTGCCATGCCTTTTGGGCCCCATCATCAGGGATGAGCAGGAACCAGAGCACAGGGACACATCCCAGGCTCTTCACTTTGGTAGTGCTTTAGTTTCAAAAGTGATAAATCATGTGGCTCAGACCTTTCACTAAGGAAAAAGTGAGAAGTAAGAGAAATGAAATTCATTCACCAAGCATGATTTTATCCCAGCTGCTGTCTCTCTCTGAAATAATTTTGTGAAAGTCAGAATTCCTGTTATTTGTCCCAAAGCCTAATTTCCCCTGTTAAAACAAGGTGCAGTGTGCCCCATCTTTGTGGAACAGTAAGTCAGAACTAAAGGTTTATTTATATCTGTCTATGTAACCACTGATTGTTGCTGCTGCTGGAACCTGTTTGTGCGAGCAGATGTGACTTCTGCAGCAGGAGGAGAAAGAAGCAGTTTGGGTGCTGGGTTGGAGCAGTGGGGGCTGTGGGTTCCAGGGGGAGCTGCCCCACGGCCGGGGTGGGATGTGTGGTGGGGCACCGTGCATGTCGCTGGGCAGACCCCTGCCCACCTGCCCTGCTGCCCACACCCTCTCCAGAGCCTTCACCAGGAAACACAGCACTTCTGTCACCTTTCAAGGTGAACCTTTTCTGAAAAATCTGTGAGAACATGGATTCAAGTGAATGAAGGAATGATGGAAATATCAGCTATATTTTCCTTTTGCAGAACTACATTGTTATGAGCACTAAGACTGTCCAGTATCCACTCAGGTCAGGGAACAGTCTGACTCAGATAGCTCTGAAAATACATTTCCTTTTCCTGTGACCACCCAGTGGTCCATTGCTGCCGAGTGCTGTGCAGCAGTGACAGGGCTTTTCCCATGGCACTTGCTTTGATTCACCACCTTCTGCAGGGCTGGGAAATGCCATTGTTAAGACATCAGCATTAATACCCTGATCTGGTTTTATCTGAGTTTCTTTTAGCTGCAGCAATCCTGGGGCAGGGCCCCCCAGCTGCCCCTGGCCACGAGAGCCTCCAGCCTCGACCAGCACTACCAGTGCAGACGCTGACTGGGCTTAATGTGGGGAACCAGCACGAGGGGAACCAGCCCCACAAACAGCCCATCCAACATCCCCCTCCACCACAAGGGATGCTCAAGGCTCCCGGTGCACAACCAGTGTATGTGTGTGTGAACAAACCATCACACAAATACAGACCAATCTGGCCCTAAAATAAAATTCCCAAGGTACCATCCCCCTTGCACTCAACATAGTAATTTAATATTCTTAATATCCTTAATGTAATTTTACTGCCATGGATTGGATTTTTCTTTTTTTTTTGTTGTGAAGACAAACTATCAATACATAAGAATAATAAAACCAAACAGTGAACACTTCATCATCAATAAAGTGCAACAAAGACTCCTGTGCTCTGTGTAAGAAGAATTAAATGATGGTTTGGAATTCAGAATCACAAAAATGAGACTGTGAGAGAAAATCTGCTTGGAGACACATCGAAGGAGAATGAAGGAGAGAGACCCCTGCAAATGAAGGGTGACCTCCTGACATATAAAGCTGGAGCCTTTGTCAGCAGCCCCATGACAAAGCTGAACCTCATTGTCAACACTTGCAGCTGCACTTAGAAAAACAAAAGCAGGGCAAAATGAACAAGGCTGCCTCTAATCAGTGTGAAACTCTGAATTTTAATTGAATTATAGCAAACTTCAGCTCAAACAGAGAAGACCTAATCCTGTAATGCTTTAATTTTCTTTTTAGTATTTTTCTAATACTCCCAAACACTGAGTCACTTACACTGTTTAATCAATTTCATGATAAATTTGTGGAACTTTGATAGTGTTTTGTTGTTTTTAAACAAATAAACAGATTGCAATTCCAAAAGATCCCTGTGAAGGCAGGGACTGGTTTGTGCAGCCCTGCTTTGCCTGGGAGGGCTGTTTGTGGTCACCACGGAGGACACCTGATGTGCTGTCAACACACACTCCCTCCCTGCTTTACCCTGTGTTCTGTGCTGCCAGCACCGCCACGGGGCAGCCTGGGCAAACCAGAGGGTACTGCAATGTCTGCACGTGTGTTATTGGGGTCTGAGTACACACTGCTGGGAGCTGAGCAGGCACCTCTGGGGGCCAGCAGGTGTTACTGGGGTCCTAGTACACCGTACTGGGAACTAAACAGGTGTTACTGGGGTCCTAGTACACCTTACTGGGAACTAAGCAGGTGTTACTGGGGTCCTAGCACACCTTACTGGGAACTAAGCAGCTGTTATTGGGGGCCTGCTGGCATTACTGGGGGCCAGCAGGCATTACTGGGCTCTGGGCAAGCATTGCTGTAGTTCCATATCACATCTCCCTCCTCTGTAGATGGGTGAACTTATGTTCCTCTTCGGTCAATTCACAAGTGGCCTCTGAGTCGCCAAAGTCTTTCTAAAACAAACCTCTCCATGCTCCAGTAGTTGTTTCTCCTTTTTCCGATCTCAGATGGATGTTGTGGTGAGTCCTTCCCCAGCACCCTCTGCAGCAGGATCGGGATGCCACCCCGTAAAACATGTTCCCCTTCCCCTAGTCGTTCTCCCACAGAGCAGTTTGGGGATGGTCTGTCACCTCATTCCCTGTGCCCTCAGCTGATGCTTTCCTTGGTGGGTCACTCCCTGTTCACTGCTCCCCCCTTCAAGTCAAATGCCCCAGGTGCTCCCCCTTCCTCATCCACGTGATCCTGGAATGGGAGTGAACACCCCTGCTGTTTGTGCTGCCTCAGTGATGCTCCTGTGGGCACAGGGGGAACATGGGGAAGAGCTGCGGGTCCGTGTTTCCCTCCCCCCGCTGCTCATCCATGTGTCACCTTAGTGAGGTTGAACCTGCTGAGAGTCATTTCCTACATTTTCTTTCCCAGCCATGTGTATGAGCAGTGCCCTCACACTGCACCCAGAGAAGGCAGCAGAGCGGGTGGGCTCTGACCGGTGTAATTGTGACAATTCACAATCAAGCTGATGGCTGAGTATTTTGAGATTTTTCCAGTGCAGCTGTGCATGGGATAAACACCAGGGGACACATCCTTCCTATCCAATAGCCTCCACCACAGTAAGATGCTAGATTTAGGGACTAAATTATTCATGATGTGATTTTCTCTTGATCTTAATCTTTGACTCTCCTCTGCCAGGCAGCAGAACACTCACTGGAAAACACTTTTTCAAGGCTGCTTCTACTGCACACAAAACCTTACCTGCATAAGCAGCCCAGGGTGGGAGATTTTTGCTTGGCTGAGGGGGCTGGAGTGGCTCAGTCTGGAGGAAAGGAGGCTCAGGGGGGACCATCTCACTGTCTCCAACTCCCTGACAGGAGGATGGAGCCCGGTGAGGGTCGGGCTCTGCTCCCACAGAACAAGGGACAGGATAAGAGAAAATGGCCTCAAGCTGTGCCAGGGAAGGTTCAGCTTGGGCAGGGCTCCAGCTGTAGTTGAGGAACTGTGTCAGCTGTTCCTTAGTGTCCATCATGTGGTGTCCCCTCAGGCACCGTCCCCCTGGGCACACCTCACAGCTGGAGGGCTGGGACTGCAGTTGGGTACTGGAGATTGATTTATGGACAGTATTTCCCCATTCCCGACATGAAGCGTCACAGGCTGGCAACGAGCAGGGACAAGAATGTTCCAAAATGCACTCAAGCATGTCTTGTTAGGAATGAGCTTGTGCTGGGAGAGCCCGTAATGCATCTGCTCGAGCATCGTCATGGGCTCTGCTTTCTGACAGGTAGAAGTTTATCTGTGAGAACGTGGCTACCTGCAGAGGGGGAAGGTTCATTTTATGCAACACAGTGAGCAATCGAAGCGTGCATCCAGAACTGATGCTTTTAGAGTCGACACCTCTCATCCCAAGGCAGCTCATCGCCTGATCTGCTGCAGCCCAAAGATTTGGCATTTTCTTGTGACATCCTGCCTGTTTTGTTGGGTTCTTTTTGTTTGTTTATTTATTTGCATACTAAAAGCCTTGAAAGGACTCTGAGGAATGTCTGTGCACTCCTGTTATGCCACTATCTAATAATTTGGGAAGTGGCACAACTTCTCAGGTAATACGGTAATCATGTCATGTTTGGTAAATTGAGGGTTTAGTTGTGTGAGTCAACAAATTTAATTTCTTGGGTAATAAACTGCTCTGCAATGATTTCTGACTCATCCCTTTCTTCCTTTAGAAGATGCATGAGGACCACAGGGAACCCATGTTGGTGGAGATCCTGCACTGGGTATGAAGGGACACCAGCTGTACCCATCTGTGTGCCCCAAAGCAGCTGATGTCACTCACCCCTGGGGACAAGAGGTATTCACAGCTGTGGGGTGGATCTTCACAAAGTCAGAGTAGCTGAAGCCTGGAGTCAGATTTGTTCACCCCTCACCTGGGGTCTGATCAATTCTATCAATGACTCCAGGTCTCTGCTTCTCATTTAACTTCTTCAAGCCTTTCAGGCCTTCTGCTGGCCCTCTTTCAGCTTGCTGCAGCAGGCAAACATTCCCGAAGGCTCAGGAAACGCATCCGTCTGTGGGTCAGTGCACAGTGCCTGTTGGAGTGCGGTGTGGAATTATCCTGCCCAGGCTACACACAGAATGGTGCCCGTGGAGCTTTCCAAGCAGAAGTGAGAAAGCTATGACAGACAATCAACATTTTTAACATGTTGTTTTAGTATCCTGAGCTTTTCTTTCTCTTCCCATATTTGTTTTGTGTTGTTTCCCTTCCATTTTCTACCTGCTTGAAAAAAAAGGTGTTTTTCACTCAAGGCAGCTGTGCACCTTCCTCCCAGGGCAAGGCTGGCTTGGATGCAGACACCAGAGATGGAGGCTCACTCCTGACTTTCTGAGGATGACACAAACTCTTCCAGAAGTTCCATTTGTAATCCAAGCTGTCAGCTCATTTTCAGAGGTTTTGCTTTTGTCTGCCTTTCTTTCTGGTTCTCTCTCTGCTCTGCACACGTGTGCACACACCGTGCAGGTACTAATGTGTCATCGGCTTCAGACTGCACTGTGCTGCTTTTTTCAGCCTACCTGTGGTCTCCATTCAAGATATGAGATGGTTTTTTGGTACAAGAGGGAGAAAAACACCTCCATGAACATGCAAAGAGAATTTGAACAGAAAACTAATTCTGAGGCACATCCAGCTCCCACCTGCCCTTGACAAAGAGTCAGCATCTTGCAGGGTCTGACACAGAATCAGGAACTTTCCATCTCAAGGTTTTTTAAACTGTTAAGACTGTAACAGCATCAGAAACATATCCATCATCTTATATTTTCTCTCCTACCTTCACAGATATCCCAGACTCCCAATGACCTGGAGTTACTCATGGCTGGTGTGGCCACCAGCTGAGTATGTGTGTGTAACTTATAATATCTAAACTGGGACTGTAACTTGTTCCAATTATCCATCTTTGCTCTATTTACAGCAGTGACACTTTTTAATATTGCTGCTTCTTATTCATCTTTGCTAAATTTACAGTAGTGACAGTTTTTAATATTGCAACTTCTTTTCCTGCAACAGGCACTTACAGGTCTCTGTCTGACTGAGATGAAACTCTTAGCAGTGGTGAGAAAAGCTCAGCTCAGTCCACCAGCAGAGACATCTCCTGCAAGGAGCTTCCCAGGGCAGATAATGAATTTGTATTTGCTCTTTTGTGGTAAAGAAATATGTGTTTCAGGTGAACTCTCATAAACCTATTAGTTGGACTTGAGAAGTTAGAGACTTTATGACAGGAGCTGTCTTGAGAAAACCCACCACTTCCAGTCAACCTGTAATCACTGTGCACCTGTGCCAGCTTGAGATTCCCTGAATAACCAGAGACAGTCTAAGGCCACGCCGTGAAACTCTTCATGCGGAAAGAGATTATTTGGAGAAACTGCTGAAAAAATTTTATATCCATCTCAGCTGATTATCTTGGATACTCTGGAAAAATGTCTGGCAGGGCAACCAAAGGGCACCATGTGGCTGGAGGAGACCATGCTGGTGAAACAGCTGCTGCCAGAGATCTGCCACTTCGTCCCCACGTACCGGGAGGGGAACCAGCACACGCCGAGCTGTGCAGCTCCACCTTGGGGTGCTCTTCTCCCTCAGCTACAACAACTTCAGCGCCGTGTTCAGCCACATCTCCACCAGATTGCAGGAACCCACTGTTTGTTCAGAAGATAATGCTGATGTCACGATATTGAACTTTTGCAGCACATCAATGTGGATTGTTCCAAACCCAAGTGACTCTTGCAAGAGACTGTATTCAAGTTTAAAGCCCTTAAGAAAGTAGCTCAGTTAGCTGTTATCAACAGTCTGAAAAAGGCATTGTGGAACTGGGAGGAAAACTATCCTGAAGAATTCACAACGCTGTACCAAACACCCCAGACTGACATGGCTGATTGTGCTCAGAAGTTGTTTGACTTAGCAGATGGCTTTGCTGAAAGCACAAAACGTAAAGCAGCAGTGTGGCCCCTGCAAATCACACTCCTGGTCCTGTGTCCAGAGATAATCCAAGATATAGCAAAGGACGTAGTAAAGGAGACTAAAATGAACAAGAAGCTGTTCCTGGACAATCTCAGGAAGGCCCTTGCAGGCCACAGTGGGAGCAGAGAGCTGACTAAAAGTGCTGCTATTGCTTGTGTTAAACTGTGCAAAGCATCTACCTACATCAACTGGGAGGATAATTCTGTAATTTTAATGTAGAAGACAAAGTAAAAGAATTTACTAATCTTCTAGAAAAGGGAGGACTAATATAAGGTATCAATAAGGAACTAGCACTGAGAGGACTAATAGAAATAATTGTAGGGACTTTTGCTAAAGGCACAAAAAAAGACTGCCTGGTTGAGGCCATAAATGGCTACAAATATAGAGTCAGATGGTTGCTATCAGTACCTGGCCTTGGGGCTTCTAAAGTAGAATGGACTGGACACCATGTGAAACTAAGGTAAATCAGGAAATATGTCAATAGAATAAAATAATTGTAGAAGTTTGCTAATTAGACTGGTTTGAGTTGCCAACAAAACTGCTTTAAGTTACTTTTTGAGCAAAGTCGAAAAGGACACAGCGAGGAAGACCCCCGATCTTCATCCCCAAGGCCCCCGAAGACCCCAGCCCAGGAAAAATGGAAACCAGTGTGCAAACTGAGATGGGAGGAGCGCAGGGCGGAGAAAATGGAAATTACTTCTTGGAACTAATTAGAATAACCCTGTCTTTTCTAAGAAAATAATGCATAAGTATAAAAAATAATGAATATGCACGTTGTACCTGTATTTAAACAGGCCTGTGAGCACAGACAGGTGTGCATGTCTATGGTGGAGCAATCCCCCATGCACCCAGCATGCTGAATAAATGTACCACTCTACAACCACCTGGCTGGGGGGTCTTTTTCCACTCGTCAGTACCAAACACACCTGTGTTATCAGCCTCTGTCTCTCGCAGTGGTAAATGAAGGGGTGTGGATGGGTGTGATATCATCACATTTTTATTTATTGTTTGCTCCTCTGTCCTGTCCTGGTAATAGAGTTTTAAACAAGTTGCAGCTTGTTCATCAGCATGGCTGATGTGGAGCAGGCACAGCACCCATCCAGGCTGGAGGGAGGAGGAATCCTGGACGGCAGTGGAGGAGGGTGTGGGCAGGGAGGACCCCCCAGCATTCCTGTCCCCAAGGGACTGACAGTGAGGGCTGAACAGAGATACAATTCAGCCCCCTCCACTCATCTGCCAACCTACTGTTTTCTGGCTCCAGATTTGCATTTTCCCATGGCATGAAACAAACCTTCCTCTACTTTCACCAGACATTTCTGGTTTATTCCTGCCAGCACATTTCTGAGAGCCTGGATGTTCAGAAGTCTGGGAAGTACCTCAGAGGTTCAAATAAAAGGATTTAAGAATGTGGTGGGCAATTCTGGAAACCTTCTTTAAGGGTAAAACTGCTAAAGATCAACAAGACAGAAGAAATTAGCCAGGACTTGATCCTGCATCATGGTTCTGGAGGAGAGCTCCAGCTCCAGTGTCCGGCCTAGCAGCGAATTCCACTGAAAATTTCATTCCCTGGTGAAGAAAAGTTGTAACAAGTGCAGCAGCACAAACAGCGAAACTCCCCAACAGGAGGGTGCAGCCAGGTTTGGGTTGGGCTCCGCTCCCAGGGAACAAGGGACAGGACAAGACAAACGAGCTTCAGGCTATGCCAGAGCAGGTTTAGGTTGGATGTACTGAAAATTTCTACATGAAAAGGGCTGTCCAGCCCTGGCACAGCTGCCCTGGCAGTGGCAGAGTCCCAGTCCCTTGGGGGAATTAAAAGCCATGCAGATGTGGCACTTGGGGACATGAGTTAGCGGTGGCCTTGGCAGTGCTGGGAAATGGTTAGACTCGATGGTCTGCAAGGGTTTTTCCAACCTGAACAATTCTGTGTTCTGTAAATACAGTGAAATTCTGCTGTGTGTGCAGACCTCGGGCACATTTGTGTAACCACAGGCACGGCGAGGGGCACAGAGCTGGGCACCGGCTGCTGCCCCATCCCCACCTCTCTGCTCCACGCAAAATGAACACAGCAGCCAGTTCCTGGAAGGGAAGAAGTGCTAGGAAAGCCAAGCATTAGATTATTTACAGTGCCCTGTATTTTAATGTCAAAATACATCCCCAGCACAGCAGTGGGGAGCAGGAATTTTTGAGGGATTTGGGACACTAACAGAGATGTAATGCTGATCGAGATGAATGACCCAGACTGATGAAATGCTTTCTAAAAACCTTTCTCGAGAACTACAGTTGGGAAACTGGAAATAAATCGTGTGCTCTGGCAGATGTGATTTCTATGCAAAATACAGTAAACAAATCGAAGAGGTTAACAGGAAAAGAATGAATTAAATAATTTTTTATTCAGAGCCTCACTGAAGTATTCTCAAATATCCAGTCTAAGACACAAATGCTAAAAATATCCAGAAATGTCAAATGAAATAATCTGGAAGGTTGAAAAAAAAAGTTTTAACAAATTTTGTTGTGCTAATGGAAGTAGCACCAGGTAAATGCATTCAGCTCAGGCACTTGAGAGCTTCAAGGACAAGTTCAGGTTGAGTTTATGAAGTTTTTGTTTTGAATTTAACCTCACTAATTATTTTAATAATTAAAAATGTTCTGCAAAAGCAGGTTGTAATTAGCTAATTATTTGCTCTGTTTATGTTTCCTGCTTACTTATGCATTTTTATTATCCTCCTAAACTTGAAGAGAAACTCTTCAGAAGTGTTGGTGTCTCCATCTTGAAGTGTCTGGTGGGGAAGGGTTGGCACATCCACACTTTCTCTTTTGGGGGCAGAGTCCTGTCCTGCCTGTCCTGCTGAGGCTCTACACGGCCACAGCCACAGCCACAGCTCTTGCTCCCTGCATGGCAGACGTGCATGTGGCTCCTGCCTGGCAGCGACGCTTCGGCTGGAGCCACAGAGAGCCCAGTCCTGCTTCCAGGCAGCCATCCCCTCGACAGCTCTAGGGAGGTACGTGGCTCCTCAGTCATCTGGCATAAAACCAAACACACTGAACACTGGCACAGGTTGTGCAGAGCAGCTGTGGCTGCCCCATCCCTCCAAGTGTTCAAGGCCAGGTTGGAGGGGGCTTCAACCAACATGGGATAGTGGAAGGTGTCCCTGCCCATGGCATGATGTGAAACAAGTTGGGCTTTAAGGCCCTTTCCAACCCAAACTATTCTGTGACTCTATGATTTTCTTCCTGTGCGTGCCTGCCCCACCCAGGGCAGGAGATATTTCCTTACGGAGTGTCCAGCTCCCTTCCAGCCCTGCAGAAAAGTCTCCCTGGCTTTACCTGTCCCACACAGCTTCTAAT
The DNA here is from genome assembly GCA_035047865.1 of Dendrocincla tyrannina. Classification (NCBI taxonomy): domain Eukaryota; kingdom Metazoa; phylum Chordata; class Aves; order Passeriformes; family Dendrocolaptidae; genus Dendrocincla; species Dendrocincla tyrannina. The sequence goes on from JAWWMP010000005.1 coordinate 383,548, forward strand.
GGCTTTTTTTCTCCCTCTATGCCAGAAAACTGGACATTGCCTTGATAAAGGAGATAACAGAGAAAAAGTGGCTCCCTCGCTTTCCTCCTTGTCTCCCTCTCTGCTGACGCTGCTCTCGCAGCATTTCACAGTGGTGCCTGAGGTGGGAGCAGCGGTGCTGGGAGAAGGGACGCTCTGAACTGCTCCTCAGGCAAGGAGAGCAGCAGTGCTCCACTGGCCTTTTGTCCTGGTCTAAGGGCTGCAGAAAACCTGGAGCACAAGGAAATCACAGCTCCCTGTCCCTGCTAAACCCTCAAGGAAGGGTTGGATGAAGCTGTAGGTCCCTTCTCAGCACTGCAGAGCTTCCACAGTCCTTCTCCTAGTCAGAAACCAGTGGAGGAGGACTGAAAAAAAGTATGTGAATGAATTCTGGAGAAAAAAACATGAAATAATGAGGAGAAATGTCTCCATATACAGGAAGCCTTAGGACATTTATTGCTAATATGTAACAAAGATAGTCAAACATAGATAAATGACAGCTTTGATGAGCCTTTATCGCACAATTCTTTGCGCCTCATTAAATATGAAGAATAAAAGAAGAGTAGAGGACTCCAAAGGCAAATCTGCAGTCACCGCTAATGAATGACAAGGAATCTGAAGGCAAAGGACAGGTTTGGACACATCTGAGTCACCACGGTCATAACAGGCATGTGTGCCTTGCAGGAGGTGAAATGTGCAAATGGGAAAGAGGAAGAAGTACGGGAAGGAGAGGAGTTGCTTGGTCAGTGCTCTGGGGAATGGAGCCCAGTTGGTACTTCAGTTCCTTACGGGGTAAACTCAGACACAGGCGCATTCCAGCACTGGAGGAGAAAAAGCTGTTTCATTGATAAAATTCTCCTAAGTTGTGACTGCCTCATACTTGTCAGCGCTCAGCCCATGCTGGATCTCAGCTGCGCTGTAATGAGAGAGCCTGTGAAGAGAAGGGCTCCCCAGGAGCAGGCAGATAAAGGGAAGGGCTGCCTCTCAGTGCCGCTATGTCCCTCCAGAGCCGGTGCCCTCCTTTGCACGGTGCCCGTGTCACGCCGATCAGCACGGTCACTGTGACGCTGGGAGTGCCCGAGGGGTCCATCCCGCACATGGGACAGAGACCCCCGCACATATGACAGAGACCCCTTCACATGTGGCAGAGACCCCTGCACATGTGGCAGAGACCCCGTCACATGTGGCAGAGACCCCTGCACATGTGGCAGAGACAGAGACCCTTTCACATGTGACAGAGACCCCTGCACATGTGGCAGAGACTCCTGCAGGAGGCAGAGCCGCCTGTGAGACTCCGCTGTGGCACCGTGCACATTGTGGCCATCGCAGCCCCTTCCACTCTGGTCCCCTGCTGGAGGAACACTTGGGTCGTTGGGGTGTTTTCCACCCTCATGTGGACAGCAGGAAAACGCTCCATTTTCCCGGGAGTTGCCAGGACTGCTCCTGCCAGGTGATGCTCAACAAACCCGCTGCACCAGGGCTTGCCAGAGGCTGTGCCATGGTGGGGAATTCCAGGGGCCAGGGGGGCTGGTGCAGAGGCACGATGGGAGGTGCCAGCCCAGCCCAGGCATGGGGATGGAACCAGCAGTACAGGAGATTCCTGGGGCACCTTGCAGGAGGGCTGGCTCACACCACATGCCTGGCATATGGGACTGGGGAGACCTACCACTGCCTCTGATTTCATGGAATTACAGAATGGTTTGAATTGAATTTAAAGGTCATCTTGTTCCACCCCACTGCCATGGGCAGGGACACCTTCCACTACACCAGGTTGCTCCAAGCTCCGTCCAACCTGGTCTTGCACACTTCCAGGAATGGGACATCCCTTTGCACCTCTTCCCAAGGGAACAGTCCCTGTTATCACCACTGCAGAATGTTTTCCCTGCTCCAGTTCAGCCTCTCCAGCTGCATCTGAAGGGCTTTATTTTTAATGCAAGGTTTTTATTTTTTTCTACATGTGGAGTTCATCTGTTTATTTGCTTGAGAAGATTAGAAAAGTCCCAAGGGAATATGTGTTCCTATGCATACCCATTTCCTACCTTGAATTACACTCCCAACACTTTCTGTAGCCTTCCTGGGATTTAAAATTAAACCAGAACATGAATATTGATACCAGTACCCTTCTCCTTAGTGCACAGTCAGGACACACTCTCACCTGAGGGGATGAGGAGGAAGAAGGCAGCCCAGCTGAGCCAGTCATGGCCAGCTTCACCTTCCCTGCTGTGTCCATTCACGGGCTGTGTCACAGCCCGACTGTGGTTGGCTGTTGTCTCTGCTGTGTCAGTCCCCTGTGCATCCAGAGCCACCTTTCCTCAGCCCCACCATGGGCTTGTGCCCATCCTGAAGAGATTCACCAGCAGAGGTTGGACCATCTGAAAAGGAAAGAGTGCGCAGCAGGTGAAGGGGTGGCAGGACCCCCGGTGCTCTCCCTGGTTGATGCTGCTGTCCCTGACACTGTGGTTTCCATCCATGCTCTGTTCCAGGCTGTATCCATCCCTGACATCCCTGACAAATGAGTGGAGTGGCTGGTATGTGCAGCACTCCACAAAGAGTCCACATCTGTGGGAGAAACTGAGGGCCTGGATAAGCTACCCAAGACTTCAGTGATAAATTAAGAAGGACTAATGACAGATACAGGAAACTGTAATTGCTGCTCCATGCACGGCTGGAATGATGCAGCTATCTAGAAGCAAAACACGTTCAACCCTGTGCTCTCATAGCTCATTTTGAGGACACGCCATGCAGGAAAACATGCCATGAGCTCATGGCTGCATTTCAGTGCAGCGGTGTTGATGTATTTCAGGAGAGTAGAAATCCCCCTTTGGAGTGCTGTTTCCTTGGAGGATATGTGGCACTGTATTATCTTTGCATCTGCCTGTGCCAAGTCAGGGCTGTGGTGTCACCCTGAGCTCATCTGGATCCACTTGTCACTGGCAGTAGTGACAGGGCAATGGAGTGAGTCTGTTCGAGATGAAATCCCAAAGTCAGTGGTGAGAATCAGCTGGAGGGACTGACTCTGGCTCTTTGCAGTGAGGGGAGATCAACTGCTGTGGGGTGTCTGACAGGGCCCAACTGCTCACACCACAAGGTAGGAGGCAGCCCCACCAGTGCCGCTGCTGTGGTGCAGCAGCAGGCAAGTGTCCCTGGTCCAGGGTCCAAACAGGGATAGGGTTTTGGGATGGTGCACACCCATGGGAGCCAGAGCCAGGCAGCAACAGGCAGTGCCACCACCGGCAGGGACACAACCTCTGGCAGAGAAATGATCCCACACAGCCTTGTCTCCCCACTCACCAAGCAGTATCTGTGCACTGAGATGGGAACAGTGCTCCAGCCCAGTGGGAGCCTTCCTGCAGGATCAGTGTGCAGAAAGGAAGGGAAAACCTGGACACAGGCAGAAACTGTCACCATTCACAAGAGACTGGATTTCCTGCGATGGCTCTGGCAGTTTGATCTTCTCCACAGCCCTGCCCTGGCACCCCACGAGCCACCATTCAGCTGCTGGTGTGGAAGGGAGTGCTGGTGGGAGCAGAGGATACTGGTGTGAGCAGGAGTGCCATGGTGGACAGGAGTGCCGTGGTGGACAGGAGTGCTGGTGGGGACAGGAATATTGGTGTGGGTGGGGATGCTGGTGTGGGTGGGGATGCTGGTGTGGGTGGGGATGCTGGTGTGGATGGGGATCCTGGTGTGGGTGGGGATGCTGGTATGGGTGTGGGTTGGCCAGGGTGGCTGTGCCAGGCTCCAGTCCCTCGCCCATGCCATCCTGCAGAAGGGGGTTTGCCCTGGGCATGCTTCCAGGGCTGCCTTGTCTTTGTAAAGGATAGCCCAGTCACAGGCTTATTCAGTTCCCTCGAGGTGTCAGCTTTTGTTCATGGTCCTAATTACCCAGGGGCTCCTGTTTGCACGCTGCTCCCTGGCTCTGCAGCTCCAGCCTGGCAAAGGCGTGGGGCGCTGAAGCCTTGCCTGATTAAAGCCATGTCCTCACAGCTGGTTCTGCACATCCTGGTACACGTGGTGTTTTACCCCTGTTCCCACTGCGGTTCATCGCCTCCTTCCCCGCTGGTTCTATCCTTTACCTTAACCCCTGCGATCCCTCTGGCACCACTTTGGCTGCACACATGGCAATCACCCCTTGGGTCACCAGCCTGGAGCTTCACAGCCTTCTGCTCGAGCCCAACATGGTGGGACACCAACCTGTGGATTCCCCAGCATTTCTCAGGGATTTTCCTTCTTCCTTCCCTTCCTCAGCATCCAGCCCCCCAGGCCCAGCACATTGCTGAACCCAGCTGTGGGTCCTCCGTTGCCTCTCTCCCCTCAGGTAACGAATTATGTCCTGCAATTATTTTCTCTCCTCTGACAGAGTTGCTGTAACAATGTGCCTGTGAATTGCTTTTGCAGACAAATAGACCCAGCCTGTTCCTGAGGAAATCATTGTACCCACCTACATAAGTTCTTTCCCCTTTGTCTCCAGTGCTCCCTGTCTTCCCTCAACTATCTGATGGGCTTCCCACTGCTTATTTCACACTCCTCCTCCTCCTCTGCATCCTGTTATCCAAGTTTGTTTTGCTCATTCTTCAGATAATCCAGTGCAGTTCTCTCTACAAGGGAGGGAAGAAAGAAACTCCTGATTTTCCACAATCTACTTTGGGCTCTGAAGCCCTTAAGATAATTCTGCTCACTGAGGGTCTGCCTTTGTTCTCAAAACAGCTGAATAAGCTCAATAACAGCTGAATAGACTCCCCAAACATGAGCTCTTCCAGGAGGGCAGGAAGCAGCATCCGCAGGGTTGATGGCTTGGGGATGGGGAACAGGTTTGGAAAACATGTGAATTCATCAGGCAGTTGGGGGATCCCAAGAAATTATCTCCCCTGGGTCAGACTCATGTTAGAACTTACAGGACTCAGTGCAGAGCTTTGCCCAGCTTGGAGTTAAAGCTCCTGCCATAAACCATGGGATGAATCTTTGCGTGAACCTTACTCCAGTCAAGCTCTTCATGCTACAAGTGGGGCCATGCTGAAACTGAGCACCCAAGTGTAGCTGACCATGCCACCTGTCAGCATCCAGGGACCCTGGGGGCATCTGGAGAGAGGATGGGTTCTTCTAGAAGCTGTGGCAGAAGTGTTTTTAAAAGATGTAATAATTTCTACCATGAGTTTTCTTCACCTTGGTTGTCAGTCACTGCCCTCACATAACAACCTGCTGCTCCATTTCCACTGCCCTGGGCAGCCTGTTCCAGGGTCTGACAACAAGTTTGGGGAAGGAATTGTTCCTAACATCCAATCTAAACCTCCTCTGGCACAACTTGAGGCTATTTCTTCTTGTCCAGCAAGTGGTGCATCCCCATCTTTGTGCTGCTTCAAATAAGTAGGGATATAGATATACAGATAAAATTCACTGGGAGCCAGAGTTGCTGATTCAGGCTGGAAAAGCCTGAGCCCTCATTAAAGAAAAGATAACACTAACAATATGTTTCTTCTCCAAAGAATGACAGTCAGTTAATGCTGGTGGGGACCAAACGCTCGTCACACACATCACAGATACATCAAATCGCTGCTCTGTCTGTACTCGGGTTTGCCCCCGTGGTGTAAGTGTATTACAGTGTTCAGAGGAGCATCACTGCATCATTCCCATTCCTCCTGCTAAAGGACCAGCTGAGGGGAGGCTACAAAATGGCACCGGAATTCAATTGCTCGCACATTAGGTTTTTTGACATTAGGACTTGCACTATATATTTCAATTCTGTATTCTGTCAGTAAGTAACAAATGCTGAATTATCTCCTGCCTTCGACATACGCCACTGGAATCCATTTCAAGTGCTAAATGATGTATTAATAAAGGCTGATTTTCCAGCTGCGTTTCTGAACTCCAGCCACGGGCACCAGGACAAGCGCTGCCAGTCAAAGGAGACTGTCCTCGCTCCTTGGCAAGGAAAGGTTAATTGGATGTACGGCATAAAAGGATCAGGAGCATGAGGCATCTATGGCAGGTTTGTTCTGCCCTGAAAGTCAGCTGTCCCACCCCCCTTCCTGCACACACCACTCAGATGTGGCCGGCAGCCCCGGTGCCAGTTTTCACAGACACTGCCGGGTAAGCGTGTTCTTGACGTCACTTGGGATCTTTGAAAAAGTTCACAGAGAAAATATTTAATAAATTCATCACTCTTGCAACCTACTGATTTCTACAGAGGGCAGGGATCTCAGGGAATTCGCATCTTTAGTTATTTCCCTACAGGAACTGCTATGCTGGGGGCTGGTGAGTGCTGAGTCAGAGGGGGTCAGATGTACCAGGGAGGGTGACAGTCCCTTCCCAGCTCTACTGGGGGGAGTCTGGCCCCTTCTCAGCTGTACCAGGGGGGACAGCCCTTCCCAGCTGCCGCCTGACCCATGCCTTGCTGGGGATGAAAGCACACCTCTCCACAGAGCATCTTGTGCTTTGCAGCTATGGCAGCTTCCCAGGATTGCCTCCTCTTTCTCTGGGACCCCCAGAGTGGGGAGCCCCACAGCTGGGGCAGTGCTCTGCAGTGGGGCAGTGCCTGTACCATGGCTGTGAGAGGCTCCTTGTGCCCCTGCTGCCCAGAGCATCCCATCACCCAACATTCGTCCCATCACCCAGCATTCATCCCATCACCCAGCATTCATCCCATCACCCAGCATTCATCCCATCACCCAGCATTCAT
>JAWWMP010000005.1:390338-408865 GCA_035047865.1 Dendrocincla tyrannina
CATCCCATCACCCAGCATTCATCCCATCACCCAGCATTGCATCCCATCACCCAGCATTCATCCCATCACCCAGCATTGCATCCCATCACCGAGCATCGCGTCCCACTTGTCAGCACTGTATCCCACCACTCAGCACCTCATCCCACCTCCCAGCACCACTTCCTACTGCCTGGCACCACATCCTACTTCCTGGCACTACATCCCACCATCCAGAATTGCTTCCCACTGCCTGGTGAGGTGGGACATGGGCTACCCACCTTGCTAAGCCATCCAGGGACTGCTCAGGTGGCTCTCCAAGGAACCTGCTAGAAAACATAACTGAATAAGTGCTCTAATAAGCACAACTCCATATTTACATTAGAGAATTTGCAGTGCAGCATGAGCAGGAGTTTCATCTCTGTGCATCAGAGATTTTATTGTGGAAAAATCCCATCCTGCTTTTCAAAGTCCTTTAATGTATCCTAAATGCTTTCTCTCCTTCAGCGACTTCTTCCAGACTCTTTTTGTTTAGTCTGTCGTTGCTAATTAACCCTCCTGAGCTGTTTGCTCCCTGCTCTGCACTGGAGGCCTGACCTTTCATTGAAGACATCTGATATTTTAAAACTGATTAAAATATTTCCATTAAGTACTTTTTCAATGAACAGAAGGCTTTTGACATGAACAAAAATGTATTATCTGAAATATTTGGTTTTGTTAATATGTATCAATTTGCCACAACATTTTATTAACTTCATGAGCAAAAAATGTCTTTGATTAAAATAAAAGAGTTCCTCCATAGCATCGAATGTTTTAGGTTTTCCCTGCTTATTCATTCATTTGAAATCCATCAGAAATAAAAGAAATTTAGAAAATATAACTGAATTACTTAATACAACTGTAGAACACAAACAGTGGAGTTGGACTAGATGATCCTTGTGGGTCCCTTCCAACTGTTAACTTTGGCAGCCAAGAAATGTCTTCTGCTCTATTATCTGTGCCACCCATTCTGTGTCCCTCAGCTACCACCTGCATTATTTTCCATTTTACTTACAGAAACACTTGTGTCTGCTTCTGTAACTGCATTTTTGTTTTCTTCCTCATGCTTTAAAATATATCTTTTTTATTTCATACATTGCTGAAAGTGCCTTCAGGCATGAAGCTCTTCCTTTATTTTTTTTTTTTTTTTGCAACACTTTCCCAAGCAACCATAATTATTTCAAAACAATCTATCACAAACCACTCAGCTTCACCTGGAGAGGTGCCCAGAATCCCTGCAGAGGCCAGGCAGGGTGGAAACCTTTTGCACTCTTAACCCCTCAAGACAGAGGTCTCACTGAACAGCCTCAAGTTGCACCAAGGAAGGTTTAGATTAGATATCAGGAAATACTTTTTTCCATGGAAAGGGTTGTAAAGAATTGGAACAGGCTGCCCAGGGCAGTGGTGGAATCATGTGATTCCATGAGTCTCTGAAATATTTGAGCAGCCCTGCCCTCCCTGATCATGGTGAATCCAGTGCAAATGGGTCCCATCACCACAGCAAGTCCATGGGCCATGGGGAGTTCTGACCCTGAGAAGTGCCCATGGCACATGGGGCATTTAGGGGATAAGTGACCAGAATTACCGAGTATCGGCCTCCTTTCCCCATCCCAGAGAGCAGCACCGTGGTGGAGACCCACAGGGCACAGGTCGCAGGGCTGCAGGATGCTCCCCAGCATGCCACGTGCTGTGCCACACTGGCCACCAGTGCTGCACTCCCAGCTGCTTCCCTGGGAGCTCCCAGAGGCAGCAAGAGACAGTAAATCCTCCAGCCATGCTGGGAATGAAAAGAAGATAAGAAGAATGAAGTAGAGTGGAGATGTTTTCCCCTACCACAGACTGTTTGGAAGCTGAAAAATTGACTTTCCTTTCATCCATTTTAATTCTGAAGGGCAGATGAGCCATGGCCTGGCTCTCCACTGTTGGTGCTTTGTCATCCTGACACTGCAATTTCAGAATAGATGATGGGAAAGTGCTATTGATGCCAGATCCTGGGTGAGATTTCGAGGGCACAAAGCTCACAGGGTTGGGAGTGGGGGCCCAGGGTGTCCCCTCCTCGCTTCCCTACAGGGAAAGCAGAGAAACAGCAAAGGATATTCTGGTGCATGTGGTTAATTTAATGCTGAGAAACCCACCAGACCAGGAAACTGGCTCTTTTTGTAAACAAAGACAAGTGCTCTCTGCTTCCCATTTCCAGACAAAAGGCTGAGTGAGGAAAAAGAAGACCTGAGTAAGGGAAACCTTGCTGAAGTTTCTGTTCTACTGGTTTTTCAGCTTTCCTACCAAAAGACCCAATTCTTTTAGCTCAAAACATGCCAAAGGATAGAACCCCAACCAAGGAGGCTGGAAAGCAGCACCCACAGGGTTTGAGGCAGAAATGGCCCTCCAGTGTCAGCGTGGCCTGACATGTCCCTCTGACCATGGGTATGGTGGGAGCTTCAAAACCCTGGGTGGGGTTACGGAGGGAATTCTACTGCTCTCCTTGCACAAGACACTAAGGTGCTGTTGATCTGCTGAGCACCCTTCTCCTCTCCCTCAGATGAGGGAAATCATTCTCAGAAGAGCATCTCAGTAAGATCCTGTTACCCCCCTCTATGATTTCCCCAGTTTAACTTTATTTATATAATATCATACCTTTATCCATTTCTTTTTTCAGCGTATGGCACCACAAGTGACAGGTAAGTCGGTGAAATTCTTCCTGATTTTCCCTATGATTAAAGTCCCCCTATTCCAGGGAACATAAAGTGCTGCCACAAAATGTCAGCTACTCCTTAACCATCATTTCGTGATCATAATGCTGTCATTAGAAGTGTGTTTTGAGTGTGTGTCTAACAACCCAGGGACTGTCACCTGTAACAGATTCCTAGCTGGGACTTGTTTAAATCTAACAACCTGCCTTCCTAGATCATATTGGATCAGTGAGTGCACACTAGTCCTTGGAATTAGGTTTGTATAAGGAAAGATTAGCCTCGTATAACATAATGTTACATTTTGTTGTTCTGAGCTATACTAAATGTAAATCATGTCTCAGACACAATGATAATTCAAACGGGAAATGCAAAAGGAAAATCATCAATATGAAAAAGGAAGATAGGCTGTATAGGAACACAGTGCATTTGGAACTGGTTTTGAAAGTCAAATACACACCTTTATTTGCAATGCTCTGGTGCTGTTCAGTTACCCAATGAATTTCTGTGAAATAATGTCATATCTGCACCTTTCTGAACGGCACAGCTGGAGGAGAATGGGAATGAGACAGCAGCGACTCAGAGCTGGCAGAGGAGCACCCTCAAAAGCAGCGTTGCCTCTGCCTGCTCCAGCTGGAGTGCAACATTGGAATCTGGAAGATTAGAAAAGTTCCCTTTGACAAAAGGACTGAAGGAAGCACTTCCTAACATCTCAGACATAAGTAATACAACTCTGTATTTTAATAGTGCTTTATAAAAAATGAATTAAAGTGAAATTAAAATACAGCACAGGGACAGAATGCTTTGCCTCGTTCTCTGCAGTGGAGAGGCAAGGCCTCCAGGCACAGGCTGCTTTCTGCAAGGGGTCCTGCAGTGCTCTCCCCACTGCTGGGATCCACCTGCTCCTGCACAGCCCTTAGCGCTTGTCTTCCCCCAGCTTTGTTTGTGGGGTGTGCAGCTTCTGTGCTCCCAGAAAGCAGTAATAAAACCAGGAGCACAAAGGTCTGGAGCAGGCCAGCGGTGCTGCTGGAGGAGTCTGTATCAAGAACGAAGATGGCTCCAGCCCCTCCTCTGAGGAAGGGCCAAGTGCTGCGTTTTCCCTTGTAACAAAAACTACTCCCTGACCATGCACAGTTGGGGTCAGCGAGGGCACAAACAGACTCTGCCCGAGGCACATCAGCTGTTCCCTCTCCAACCAGCAGCTTGTACAGATGTGTAAATAGAAAATGTTGGTGTGCTTCTTGAGGGATCTGTTGTTTGGTGGAACAATAATAAGAGTTCCCCAGTGTCCGTCCCCATTAAAGTGTGCGTATTCCTGCAAAGCTTGGCTTTTCTTACTGGAACACAAAACCCCCCAGTAATTACCAGGAAAAGCTGACTCACTCTGTATGGCCTCTCTGTAAGAGCTGGGATGGAGCTCGGCAGGTATCAGGCTGAGAGAGCAGCTCTGATGCTGCCTCATTACTGATGGGGCTTTCTAGATCCCTGAAATCATCTTGGCATTCTCCTTTAATATTTCATGACACGCTCTGAGTGCTCCCATGTAATGCTGGGAGGAGACAGTGCTTGGGGCCGGGTGTTACAGGAATAATGGGGCAGGTCAGCAAAAAGGGGAGATAGAAATGTTTCTGTGCACTCAGGAATCTGAGAGGTGGAATTGATTTGTGAGATTAATATGGTGCTGGAGGAGTTGTGTGGGGTTTAGGATATTAAAACCAAAGCAGTTTAGGCTTGGGAAGGAGTTAGTCCTGCAACAAGACTGACAGCATTCTACTAGTGATGATTTGAATTTCCAGCATTACAACTTGCATGACTTTGGTGTGTAGTCAGGGTTTGAACCAGCTGGGGCATCTGTTGAACTTTCTCTTCATCTCTGAGCCAGAGCTGGTGGGATGGGTGTGTAGGTGTCCACTAGTGGAGCTCCTTCTGCAGCACTTGTCCAAGACAGGAAAATACTAAAGCAGCTTAATGCCATCTGTAGCTGTGAAATGATGGGAAAGAAGGGAACTGCAGTCAGATTCTGAAGTTGGTAACTTTTCAGATTGTTTGGGAAAGTTTAAAACTCAGATTTATTATTCCTTGAATGTATATACTGTGCTATCTGAAATGAAGCTAAAATTTCCAGGGCATTGTTTGTTTGGGATCTGGCTGGGGTGGGTCATACCAACACCCTGGTTGTCCTGTGTTCCCTGGGATGGCCTGACCTCGCAGCAAGCAGAGTCCCTGCTGTGCTGGGGCACAACCAACTGGCTGGGTACCAAGAGCATCACTCTGTGTGTGGTCATTGTGGCTGTGGCTGCCAACCCATAGTGTCTTGTTGAATTTCAGTGAAGCTGCTGTGCCTACAGGCTCTGACTGTGCCCATTTTGCTCATTCTGTTCATGGGGGCTAAAGCCCATCTCTATGGACTCGTGGTTTCATGGTCCTCCCAGAGGACTCTTTTAAAGATTGCTTTCAAAGGAGGCTGGGATGGCTCTTTCCTACTTAGATAAATACATGCAAGGCTGTGCATGAGCAAGGAAACACCTACTTTCTGTTATTTCCCACAGGGTGCTCATCCCAGTCTGGGACATGGTACCAGTGTCTTATCCTGTCTCCATTGCCATGAGGTGTGGTCAGGGGACTCCAGAGGTGAAATCCTCTAGTGGGGTAGAGTACCTTCAACCCTCCATGAGATCTGGCCAACCCTGCCTCTGTATCAGACCTAAAACCAAATCCATTTTTTTAGGCTTCAAAAGAAGTTGATTGTTTTCCTGCAGCTTGAAACAAAGGCATGGAGTGGTATTCCCATGTTTACAGACCAAATCTTCCTGAGCAGATGGCAGAGCAATAGGGGAGGCTTTAGGCAGCTGCTGCTCCCCCGTAAACCGGAGGGACAGGCAGAAGGTGGGCGTCCGGAGAGCGAAGCCTGTGCAGGACTCCAGGGTGGTAATAAATTAGAGGCAAGAGTTGGAACAAGGCCACAAATGAGAATTTAATTGCACGCTTCTTGTGTTTCTTGAGACTGGACTACACTGGCCAGGAGTGATTGTGGAGGAAATGAAAAGCTGATACCTGGTGAAATGCTGGGGTGAGAAACGGCATATGATGAGTCCTGGATTGAACAAACTGTATCATTACTGAGGGCACAATGTCTGAATCCACCTTCTGCAACTTGGATGTGTTGAGTATTGGCTCAGCAATAATTTATAACTTGAGGAGCACTGCACAGCCCCAGCATGGGTAGACTGTGACCACCTCCTCCTCCTGCTGATTAATGGAAGATGAGGTAGGCAGGGGGTGATCAAGAATAGCCAGCCCAGGTGTCCCCGAGGATATCAGGTGATTTGTTATGTTTGACCTCCATAGAGTTAACAACAGAGGAGACAACCTGTTCAGTCTGCTGAGTGCTGCAAACCCACGACCTGCCGTCCTCAACAATCAGCCCACTCCTGAATCCGTGTGGAAGTGAGATGTGAGTTCACTCCAAAACATCAGGGGTTCTCAGACCTCAGTGTGTTTTGGCAGTGTTTGTCAAATATCTGCATTTTCTGGCTTTACAGGAGTCAGAAAACAGAGGGACTGATGGAAATAACTTGTCAGTGCTAAGAAGAGCTGGATACTTGACTAAAACAACTCTCTTTGTTGACAAACAGACTAAAGAAAATACACAACATTGGATATATCTTCTTACTGGTTGGCTCGGGAGTCCACTGGTACTTGAGCAAAAGCCAGCAACAAAAAATGCTTGCCATTTGTGTCGATGCTCTCATAAGGTCTCACAGAAACATCATGTTATCCTTTTCAGCAAATTTGGCTGAGCATTTCAGACCATCTTAAATTCTGTTTTATTTTGAAGGATTAAAGCTAGTCAGAACTTCTGTTCAGGATGCATGGGAATTTTAGGGGACTGTGAAATAAGATATGTGTAAGGAGGCTTTTTGTAATACACCAGAGAAAAACATTCATATTAAAAAATGAGATGAATAAATGTGAATTCAAAACCAAGGTTGTGGAGTTTGTTTTTGTTGTGTTTTTTTTTTTACATCAACTTTTGAAGGTGATCCAAGCAGACAAGCATTATCTTCTGCTGCAATATATCTCCACTCTGCCTACCCTTGAGTGGCTAACGCAAAAAGCAAACCAGCTGCAGGAATCAAATAACAACCATTGTCCAGGGAAAGCAGCCCTGCACATTTCCAGCTGCTGCTGGAACACCAACAAAACCCTGCTGCGAGTAGTGGTGGTCCTCCAACCCATGGGACGATGGTGATGGGAGGTCACCATCACATGAGGAGGGTTGCTGCTCTCCTGACCTGTGGGAAGGTGCCCCTCTGGGGCTGGAACCCCCGTGCAGGCTCTGTCTGACAGCAGCCAAGGCACTTGGCTTTGCTTCTTTCCTCTGGCTTCGGGGCAAGTTTTCAACGATTGTGTTCTGAGGCCGGGAAGGGGGAAATACTTTTATCAGAACAAAGAATGTGGCTTTGGGAATAGGCCATGGTGACAGTGGTTGGTGAGTAATGCTGAGCATAGAGATGGGCTTCAATGAGGAAAACTACGGAGATTTAGGGACAAGGAAATGATACTTAACAAAAAGAAGTGAAGCCTTGGGTTGAGTAGGGGAATACTTGGTTCCCACGAGAGCAATTGCCCTCTGCCAGTGAACACTTGAGTGTTCTCTGCTGGGAATGGCTTTTAACGTCTGTGCTGAGGACCTGGTCTGAGACAGGCACGGAGAGCTTCCTCCTGGAGGGGAGGGCTTGCAGACCACACCAGCCTGCACAGCCCTGGTTTGACTCCTCAGCACATCGAGCAACGCTGTTTAACCTGGTGGGGTGGAAGGTATCTCTGCCTATGGCAGGGGGTGTGGAACAAGATGGTCTGTAAGGTTCCTCCCAACCTAAACCTATGATACCAACTTCTTTCTCTCTAACAAGGACCAGGACATATCGTCTGAGTTTCAGGGTTAGTCTCTGTAAGGGAGCAAATAATCTCCAACCTCTGCTATATCCAGGATCATTAAACTCCAGGAAGCCTCCTCATGCACCACCAGCAGTGTTCATTCTCACCCCTTGCTTCACGTGGATTTCAGGAGGCTGGGGGGACTCAGGAGCTTCTCCAAGACTTTGCTCCAGTCATCTCCCCCCTGCTGGATAGGGAACAACTGCTAGTTTTTCTAGGCCTTTTTCTCCAGCAATTTTGTTTGCCATGTTTTCCACAGGTAGACTAAGAGGTGCTGTAGTACCCAATACTTGAAAGCATTTGAGTGCTGCAGTTTTGTGGCTTCTCTAATTGAAGGTGATGCCCAGAGCCCACCCAGTTCTTCAGATCCGTGGCTGTGCTGCATTATCACTACCTCTCAGGTTTTTTCAGCAGTTGTCTTCTACACTTTGTCTCCACCCCTGGTGACAAGGCTCTTTGCCTTGAGGCTTGTTGAGATAATCTAAGGAAGCAGAGCTGTCACCATGCCATGGCCAAACGCAGAGAACCAGGGTCACTGTGAATGGCTGTGTCCCCTCAGTACCAGTCTGCTCCCAGGGAGTTCTGCCAGTGGCCATTTCCACTCTCAGGCTCTTAATGGAAACTTCAAATAACATCAAAGCAGGAGCATGGGGGAACCTCGGAAATAACCTCTCCCTCCCTCAATCATATTCACTGCCAAAATCTACTTTTTTGGGGATCTCATCTATAAAGATCCTCATCCAAAGCAATTTCATAATAAAATGAACTATTTGCCAGTTCTGTGGGTTTTTTCCACCCAGACATAGAATATCAAATGTAATCAGGGCTGTTTAACCTCAAAAGTAGTGCCAATCTGCATCAAGTGTATTTTTACCTTTTTTAGCACTTTGAATTTAATAATGTAGCAGCATTGCACCGTCCAAGTTTGATGCCAACTGATTTGAGTCATTTGGCTGGACCATCTGAAATGCTGGTTTGATTCTGGGGCTATTGCACCACTGACATCTGCCTGCTATTTTAAAACATACATTAAAAAATACTTCTATTTTGGCTTTTCTCACTAGGCCTTTAATGGTTTGATATTCAAGCTATTTGGACCAGCTCAGCATCTCTTTGTCTGAGCTTGCTTTTTGGAGAGAGTGATGGGACCCCCCAGTGCCTACCTGTGCATAGAGGAGAGGTCCCTGCAAAGGGGGCCAGGCTCTGCCCTTGGCTGTTGTGGGGCTGAGAACAAGGGGACACCTTCTTCTTCAGCCAAAGGCAGCAGAGCTCTCCAACGTGATGCAAAGAGATTTCTGGATGTTACAGATGAAAACATCAGTGGATCCACTTAGAAGAGCTATCTGTGTGAATTTTAATCCTTAATTGAGTGTAGCTGTAAAACCTTCATATGACCTTTTTATGAATTAGGTGCAGACAAGAAGGAAATGTTTTGCATTATCACTTAAAAGTCCCCTTCCTGCTGTACCTTACTCCCACAAATAATTAGAGAGGAAAGTGGTAATTATATGAATCAATTGATAGCAGTATTTGGCTCAGACAATGCTAGAAGAGAAACTATAATTTAAGCTTAATATGTATTATAAAGTTGACGAAGAAAATGGAAATTTATGTAAATTCCAATAGTCAATTTCTAAGGTTACTGGCTATGTGGGATGCACATGTTTGTGACTGTTCTTTAGGTTGAACTGGTTAGGGCAGCTATCCAGGCTGAACAAGTGCTTTCCTTTGGATACCTTCCTTTGCAAATTTAAAAGCTTTTCAATTTCGGGAGGATAAAGCCAGTTAAAGCCAGATAAAGCTTGTGATTGGATTGAAACTTCCCACTTACTCCTCTGCTTACCCCGAGCAGAGGGGACGTGCTCCCTGGGCTGCTTTGTGAACATGTAGTGGCCAGGACAGAGGTCTCACAGCTCCCCACTTCATCTTGTCTTTCCTGTTAGTCATCTTGCTCTGAGGGGCTGGGGGTGTTGAGCAGTTACTGATATGCTACAAAATGTATTATTATTTAAATCATTTGCATAATTAAACACTAGCAGCCTTAACAGAAGCCAGAGCAGTTTCTCACAGTCAGGGTACCCAATATGCTCTGCCCCCAAAATGCACATTTCTTCTTTTGCAGGCTCTCAGGTGATGTCCCCTAGAATTTTGGGTGTCAGACTGACTGATGAAGAACAGAGCCCCCTCTGAGGGCACAGCGGAGGCTGGTGGGGGGCTCAGACCTGCAGGGAAAGGCTGGTGGGTCCGGGCTGGGGAAGGTGCTGGTTGTGCCAGCGCTGATCCCAGGGATGAGGAGCCGGACAGGAGCCCTGGCTGGGTGTGAGTTATTGGATTTACCTCCATGTGGGAAGTTGAAAGCTCCTCTGATTGTTTATTCGCTGTTATCACTTATTCTCAAATATGAGAGCGAAATGTTTGGAAAATAAGGTGAAAACCAGCAAGTCGCCTCTTGAAGCACATTCTGTTCCTTTGTGTTTTCAGCTGCACCCGTTGAATTCAGCAGAAAACATCGGCTTTTACTTGAATTTGTTCTTTTCAAGAGCAGAAGAAGCCTATGGAGGAGTGGGTGGGCTCTGTTTTGTGTACAGCAACCCCCAGGCTCAGTCCTACTCTAATTCACACTTGCAGAAAACTCCCACTCATTTGAGAACTGGATGATTAGGCTGTAAAATCCCAGTGTGGAAGTGGCCTTTGTCCCTGTTCACTTCACTGTCTCGAGACCAAGGCAGAATTCAGCTCTGAAAAGCCCGAACTTTGGGTTGAATAGAATCAGAAAAACATCATCTCTGTTTTGAACCCAACTTAAATCTTAATGTTGGTGACAAGAAAAAGAACTCTTAAAGTTGTGTTTGAGAATTGCTAACCATCAGTACACACTGTATGTTTTATATCTGCATTTGGAATCAATTCATAGAGTATGATTGTGAATTCAGCAAAATCCTAGTCCAAATTAGGATTTTGGTCTGGAGAACCAGACCTTGGCACTTTAAGGGGTGATAAGAAAAATAACTTCATGTGTTTTTAAAATAACTTCATGAAACTCATTCTTTAATCTGCCAATTTCCATTTTCATAAAAGTCTTTTCTCCACAGCTATTAAACATCTTTAAAATATAATTTAAAAAATGTAATAACCTTTGTCATCTGTTCTACAGCTTGCCTTCAGCCAGTGCACTACTTGTGAATACAGAATTTCAAATTAAATTTACTAATCTCATGGAGAAAGGACACTAGAAAATATTGCATTCATGGTTTATATTGCCACAGCAAGCTAAGAACAACTAATTCTATCAAGTAACAAAATAAATTATACATTCCCTCTCCTGGTTGAGCTGAAATATTGCACAAAATTATTGAAAAGCTTTTCAGGTAAAACGGAAGAAAAATACCAATTATCACGGCATTGCTGGCGGCGGGTGGAGGGGCTGGAGGGGAGTGTTCTGCTCCTGTGGACCAGGGGCACGGGGGGCTGTTCCTCAGCCTGGCCTGGGGTGGTGCAGAGGTGCAGGAGGAGACCTTCCAGCTCCTGGTGGGTGCTGTGGGTGCAGGGGTGCCGTGCAGCAGCCTGGGGAGCGGTGCCCGCCGGGGGCAGTGGGGTGGTCTGGGCCGAGCAGGGCTCCCAGGCTGGCACCACGGGGGCTGCGGAGGGGCAGAGCACTGCCAGGGAGCCCCCAACCCCTCCCCTTCCCACACTCGGGTCATTCGCTCCTCACAGGTGCATTAAGGCTCTTCCTGCAGAAGGACATGCTTTTTTCATGTCCATGCCTTTTTGTTTATATATAAATAAGTAGCCTTTTTGTTTATATATAAATATGTAGCCTTTTTGTTTATATATAAATATGTAGCCTTTTTGTTTATATATAAATATGTACTTTTTGCATGCTGAAAAGTGTCAAGCTGTGTTTGCCCCAATCAGGTATGAGTTAAAGGTAAAGCCATTTCACAGAATCACAGAATATGCTGAGCTCAAGGGACCCCCAAGGATCATCAAGTCCAGCTCCTGGCCCTGCCCAGGACCAGCCCCAAGAACATCACCACGTGCCTCAGAGTATCATCCTAATGCTTCTTGAACTCTGCCAGCCTTGGTGCTTTGAATGCAGCGTGACCGAAGGAACCACTTACCTCCCATGGAGACTTAAATAATTCCAGTGACTCTGAAATCAAGGGGGCAAACCATAGGAGTTGGAATCTTCTATAAGGTCAGCTCTTCCGATTGTTTTCCTGCTGCAAAAAGGTGCAATTATGTAAAATGTAAGCAAATGCCCAAGCCTGCCAGGACATGCTCCCCCTGCAGGTCCTGTGGGTGTGTTGTGGGGTGTCCAAGGCCAAGAGGAGCACAGCACCCACAGCCCTGCCAACACACCCACTGCACAAAGGCAGCTGCTGCTCCTGGGGACTGTGGTGTTTTGTAAGAGCTCCTGGCAATGTCAGAGTTCTGCCAGGGACATGTTGTTTAACAAAAATCCAACTTATTTGGCACGTATTGTCAGTATAATAGGAAGGTGCAAAAACTATTTCTAGGGATCTAGTCAGAAAGCACAACCCAGTAGCTTCAGCCTCTCCTGCTGCTGTTCAAACAGCTCCATTTGGACGTGGCTGTCTTTCTGTCCATGCCCCCACTAAATTGCTCAGAAACCGCTCAGAAATAAATGGGGAGGAATCGATGTGCTGAAAACAGTGTTCTTTGATTTGTCTTCCTATCCAACCTCCACCTGTCTGGCCTCAGGAGCTGACCTTTATTTAATTGGGATGAGGCTGGAAGGATCACTAGAAAGCAGCAGGTCCCTGTGTCTGTTCCCCCACCTATTTGTGAGGAGAGGATGGTCCAGGGGGTAGAGCTGTTTTCTGCTGAAGCAGTTGCCTATTCCTGTCAGGGCTCTCAGTGGAGCTTCAGAAGGAGGTGAAATACAGTTCTCTCACTCCCAGGAAGCTGCACAACGCTGCTCACCAAGGAGGAATGAGGAATGCAATCCTCAGGTGCTCTGCTCCACAGGAGGAGGTTTGTAAGAGGCCATTTCCTCACTCAGAGCCCTTTCCTCCCTTGCTCAGAGCCCTGTCCCTCAAGCTGTCTCTGCAGCTTGTCGGGAGAGGGTTTGTTAAGGGAAGGAGGAAGGATCCTGCATCGCGCAGGATGAAGTTAAACACCGGCAAGGAGCTCTTGGGACAAACATTTCGGTGCTGGGTGTTGGCACTGCTCTGTCTGTGGGATGGGACACACTGGGGTGGAGGTTTCACCTCCCTCGGGCACAGGAGGGGGCACCTTTTCAAGATCAGCCTCTTTTGTGCCTTCCTGCCATGGCTGCTGCACTCATAGAAGGGATTTTTATTTTATTTTTTTTCCCCAGAAAAAGGGCTGCAAAAAGTGTTCTTTAATGAAATGCTTTGGGGTGTGTAATCAGAATTTTTTTAGTGATTCATGTCATGGGTGCAAAGAATTTTGGCTAAAGTTGAAGGTACGGGTTTTTTTAATCAGCAACATGTTCATTATTCACTTCCCACTCTCAGCCAAGACAAGAAAAACAGCAGCTTTCTGATGAAAAGAAGAGGATCCATCAGGTCCCACTCACTTTTCATGAACTAAGAACTGATGTCAGTGACTGTCAGATTCAAGTGATTTTCCCCATAAATCTCCTCTTTACTAGCAAAAAGAAATCATTGTTCCCTAACACTGCACAAGCTTTTTGTTCAGGTTTGCTGTGTATTAAATTTAATGAGAACAGGCATGGAACACATCAAGAGCTGAGTGTGTCAGTTATGAACCATGTGTTTGAAAACCTTTTCCTATAATTATCTCCCTTTCCAGTCTCCTGCTTGGGGGGGATGAGGGAAGGGGGTTGTGCACTCTTGGCAACAATGGCTTCCCAAAACAGGAGGAGAAGTGCCTGACTGAAAGAATTGGATGTGGCTGGGGGAAAGGGAAAGAGGAGAAGGAGCTCAGATGAGTCCAAAGTGAGGTGTCCCTGAGGCCCTATTTTGAGGCCGTTCCTGTTTGGAGAGGTTGGGTGGTTTTTTGTCTGACTGCGCTGCTGGTTGTGAGAATCTTGTCTGTTGCTTGTTGGTCACCCCACCTCCTCTATCTCAATTTGTGCTCTGGCCCTGTCCCAGGGAGGTGGTTCTGGCCCATCCTTGTCCTCTGGAGGTTATGGTCCATCTTTCCATCACCTTGTAGAGAGTATGCAGCACAGGGGGGTCCTGGTCTGGGACACTGAGGACTGGCGCAGGAGGAATGATGGTCCTAGTGAGGACTGGGAAAACAGTGACCTCCCATGGGATGCTCACAGACAAAGCTGATCCCATGTTAATGTGCACACACAGCAGAGTAGCAGTGGCCTCACCCACCCATGCCCCTGGCACCCGTGCCCTTACAGACACAGCCTGTCTCAGTCTGCCTCTTCCACAAACAGTGTGTGGTGAACTCCAGCTGCGGGGAGCAAACAGCGATGCTTGAGGACAGCCTGCAGTGTCCTGAGGGTCACTGCTCGGGGGCACAGGGGTATTTTTGAGAACCCTGTGTGACCTGCAGAGACCAAGGTCTCTGTTGGCTGTGACTCACCAGCCTGTGCAGAATTCAGACCCGTGCTGCCCTGAGGGGAGGAACACAAATCAGGTTTTGCCTTCATTTTTTGACGGAAATAACTACCTTGGCTCTCTTAGTTTTAAACAGAAATGTATTTTTTTTTTCTTTAGGGACATTAAATTTCTAAAAACAGGACTAGCTAGGCTTTTGGGTCACAGGAGGGAGGGATGCACCAAGCTGGGGGCTGTTCCCACCACCCACCACTCCGTGTGAGGGGGCAAAGCTGGGACTGAGAGGTCTCAGGTGCCAGAGTCAAGCAGCACTGTCACGGGAAGAACAGAAGCTTTATCCAAAATTTGTCAGAGAAGCCCTCCTGTTGAGTCATGAGATGAAGAAAAGACCCCCTGGCTTCCCAAACCCCTTCTCAGAGAGGAGTCTGGGTGTGGCTGGATCCAATTCTAGACCCATGTTTGATCAGGGACTACCATGTCTAGACTTTATAGTAGAAAGGATTATGCAACTGTAATTGAGTCTCTCTCCGACTTTTTCCTGCAGCATTGAAGATGGCAAACCAAATATATGCAAAATGAATTACTTACTTCAATTGATGATTATAATGATTAGAATAAAGCATCTTAATCAGAATTATCTGCTACACAATATAGGTAGTAATAACTCCAGTTATAGTGCACTACTTATTAAATGAATAATTTCAAAGCCATCTTACTAATTGTCAAGTAGAGATTGAAGTTACACTGATGTCTGTGGGCAAATGCCTTTGGCTCAGCCTTGAGGAGTGACCTTGAGGGGCATTCCCTCTCCAGGGAGGACTCTTCATGCACACTCCTGGGAGGAGCATGTTAGAACCCCCTGCCATCCCCACTCCTGGAAGTGCACAAGACCAGGTTGGATGGGGCTTCAGCAACCTATGGAAGGTGTCCCTGCCATGGCAGGGGGTGGAACCAGAGGAGCTTTAATGTCCCTTCCAACCCAAACCACTCTGGGTTTCTAAATGTTCTTTCAATGGTTATAGGTGAGTGTTACCCTTGTACAGGTATTTTACAATGATAAAATTCATCTTTTGTGATGCTGTGATTCATCATCTTAACTGTTATGAGTATTCTCTTTAAAATGTCATGATTTGTCAAAAGGCAGAACTCAATCAGCAAGTGAAAACAAGCACAACGATGTATTGTAATTTTTAATGACTTTTTGAGACAATTAGAAGTTCATCTAACTCCTTGCTTCTTCAAAACCCTTGTCCTAGAAATTTATTGGGGGGAAATGAGAATTTCCATCTGCTTGAAAGCTTTTCCTCAAAATCCAGAGGCTTGGCCAGTGCTGGAGACTGGGGTGGTGTTCTCTTTTGCACAGAGTAGAAATCCAGCCTTTGTACAAGGACCATCCAGAAATACATAGTGATTTTTGGATGGAAATGATGGGGATGACCCACAAGAGTGAAATTAAGCATTTTCTTCCCCATCTCCAACCTCTAAAGAGAACAGTAAATATTTCACCTCGTTGGTGATTGTCTGCCACACTCCAGCAGTTTAGCAGGTACATTAGTAAATGTATGGAATGTGACCTCAGTACAAGTGAACACCAAACATGGGGTTTACATGAACCACGTGGAGCCTGAGAGGTGCAGTGGCCTTTTCTTGGCTCTTACCTTGCACAGCCCACTCCGTGGTGGTGCCGAGGTGGCTTCAGAAACGTTTACCAGGACTGTGCTTTAAGCTCAGCATTCCATTAATAAAAAGAGAAAGAGGTCGTGCTCATAATTTGTGTTTGGCATGGGGGAACTTGCAGGTTGTCAATAGCATTTTAATTTTTTCTTTGCGATCTATTAAGGTGTTTAATTTCATTTTAACCTTAAGCAGTTAGGGCTGGTAGTAGCCATCAACACTCCATTAATACAGCTGTTTGCAGGCATTAATTGCCATAGCTGAATGGCAACAGTGCCTGACAAAGGGACCATCTCCCAGGGAGAGTATCCAGAGCAGGGGGTTACAGAGCTGCGAGAAGTCACCTGCAGCGAGGACTGAGCGATCTTATTAACTGGCCTGTGCCATGAGAGGCACAGCCCCTGTCCTTCTCAGGGTCTGAGTCACTGCAGAGTGTGTACGTCAAAGCAGAGCTAATTTCCCATAACAGGGTGGGGTGGGAGTACAACGAAGCCCAGAGAGTAAATGATTGCAACTGCGTGGAGATGCTTTTATACAATGATATTTTATTGATGTTTCTTCCTGATCACGATTCACTGAGTGCAAGAAAAATAAAATGGACTACAAAAGGCCTCGGAAATCATTTTGGAGAGATGATCAGAATGTTTCTGCCTTCTGTAGCTTTGACAGTGGTGAGTGTGTGAGGGAGAGTTGCCTCCAAAGGGAAGGCATGGCAGTAAATGATACAAATTGGCCGGATTACAGAGTGTAGTGAATCCAAAGAAGATTGAAAAATATAATTAGAAAGGGTGTCAAAGAAAAAAATTGTTAGTGTGTTTTATCTGTTATTGGGACTTGAGCTCACATCCTATTAAGAAATTTGCCTGTGCCAAGGAGAGAGATGAAATGTCTCACTGACTGCTGCGATCGCTGGCAGCACACAGGAACTGTGTGCAGGGCGAGTGCAGAGCTGCTGTTGTGGCTTCTTTTATTGTTCTTTAATTCCTAAGGGAAGAGGAAATCTGTTTCTTAGAAAATTCTGCCACGCATTTTGATTTCTCCTCCATTTCCTTATGCTAATCAGGCTCGTGTGATGGGAACTATGATTATGGAACAGGAATTAACCATTTCAAGCAGCTCTGTCTTCTGCCTGCAGCAGTAACTCCTGCTGAGCATCCCTGTGTGCTGGGGCCATCCAGCAAGGGCAGGGAGCCCAGCCCCAATCCTTGGGGCAGGCTGGGCTGGGGTTGGGGGCACAGCAGCGTGGCCATCAGCATCTCAATCTGACCAGGGAATAACGCGTTGTCTTTGCCCATTAGTAGGGATGTCCCATTTGCTATGAATTCCAGGAGCTGAGGGTGCAGGGAGCTTCAGGAATCCTCACAGTAACTGATGCTGTGCTGCAGAAATTAGCCAAAGTGTCTGTTTTCCATAGCAGACAGACCCCACAGTCCCTGTGCCAGCTGGCACAGCTCCTCTTCAACTTATACCCTGGGAGCTGGGGATAAAACTGACTTCTGAGATCATCTCTGCTGAAGGAAGAGACCCCACATCAATGTGTTTGAGCGGAGAAGAGAAAAATCATTTTCTTCTAACATGGTAAAAAGTGACTAAAAGGACAAGCTGAAGGCACAGAAATAATAAAATGAAAGTTAAAAATGTGTCTTGGAGGTTTGTGTTCTGACTCACTCAGATGCAGGCAGTGTGTGGTGCCTCTTGCAACACAAAAGCATTTCCACTGATTAACACGCTCCAGTGATTTTTTTAACCCCCTTGTTCATTAGCTCGGGCCAGTTCTGTAATCTTAGCAGAAAGGAGTTGATAAATATGTAGGTTTGTCCAACCAGGACTAGTACAGAAGTGCTGGTCTGTAGTAGGAGAACTGCAAAGTAATTCAAATAGGGCTTCATTGGTGTCCAGAGACAGCAGCAGTTCCTCGGGACAGAAAGTTGGGTGCCTCATTCCCACTGGTTTGGGTGCTCCTACACATGCCATAGGTGCTGATGGCACTGTAACCCCTGGGGCAGTGCTGTCCTTGCTCCAGCATGGGCATGACATTCCCCAGGGACCATCCCCTCTGTGTCTGGCAGAGCTGGCACCATGGCACTGCTGCACTCTGGGCTTTGAAGATTTTATTGGAATCCATTTCCACTGGGAAATCTGGCTGAGACTGAGACATTTCATTAGGAAAATACAAACGGCAATGAGGAAAACCTTTACAATGTGGATCTGAGGGAGAGGTGAAGCACATCATGGTGGTTGTGCTGGGTGCAGCTGTGACTTGTGGGGTCTTCGCTCTGGGCACCTGCAGTCATTGACATAAGGAGTGGAATTTATTTCTTAGGCCTGCAAAAATGAACCATAGCTTAGAAACTGTGCATACTACAGAACCATGGAAATCAGAGAATCATCATAGGAAAGATAGGGAGGAGGAGAAGGATTAGAAATTTTGGAAACCTGTCTGCAATATTTCTGCTATTTGGAGCCAAGCTGACTAAGTGCCCTGTGAAAACATGGATTGGAATGATGTTCATTTGCTTTGGGGAATATTGGACATTTTGTGAAACAAAATAGAATCCCAGATCCCTGAGGCTGGAAAAGCCCTCCCAGCCCAGGGAGCCCACCCAGTGCCCGATGCCCACCTTGTCCCCCAGCCCAGAGCTCTGAGTGCCACGGCCAGTCCTGCCTTGGGCACCTCCAGGGC
>JAWWMP010000005.1:415143-429573 GCA_035047865.1 Dendrocincla tyrannina
GAGAGGAGAGGAGAGGAGAGGAGAGGAGAGACTTCAGGTCTTCCTAAACTGTTTCCCCGCTTCTCTGCTGGGTGTTAATTATTACAGCTTGCAACTCAGGAATTTCGTTCTCAGTCATATCCTAGTTTTATTCTTGGTGCATCTGAATGGCAAATTATTCATTTGCTCTAATCACAGTGGGGTTAGGATCTTCGGTATGCAAGTGACAATATTAATTGCCTGGTGTGTGGTCTTCTGAAGAACAGAAGTTAGAAGCAATGATTCCACACCCCAAGTCATTAGAAGAAAATCTCAATTCATTATCTGGGTGTTATTATTACTAATGACATAGTAATAGACTCCATACTAACAATAAATATCTTTTTATCAGCTCAGTATTTTACTTAATAGCCCTTTTAACTTGCAGCTGAAGGTCTGTGCCACCCTCAGCTGACACACACTGCGCTGCCTCTTGCTGGGAGCTGCTTCCTGCGTGTGAATTCCTTATTTTGCAGGTGCTCCCAGGGCCATGCCCAGCTGTGGGGCCAGGTCAGTGAGTTTTGACCATTTCTGTGTGTTTTGGCAAGTGGTGTGTGCTGAGGCCCAGGGAGGCCAGGGAGACAAGGCAGCCCAGAGCAGGCTGGGGTGTCTGCCCTCCCCACATCCCGCCTGCTCTTCACCTGGGGAATGAGGGCACACTCAGACATCCCTGTACCTGCAGGGAGAAACCCCACTCAGCCTTTGCTAACGTGTCTCCAGGAGCAAGCCTTGGGAATGCATTCAAGGCCAGGCTGGATGAGGCTTGGGGCAAACTGGTCTAGTGGAATTGCAACCACATGAGCTCTAAGGTCCTTCCCAGCACAAACCACTCTGTGATTCTGTGGATACATTTCTGTATAAACACCGGAATCAGATCTCAAGACTGGCTATGAGAAAGCTCTTTTGGAATGGCCCCGAAATCTGCACTGTCCAAGGAACCTGAAAATACCAGGGCATGAAGCAGAATTTTGGGGTTGTGCGGTTTTTGTGGGTTTTTTTGTTGTTGTTGTTGGGTTTGTTGTTGATGGTTGGTTGGTTTGTTTTGTTTTGGTTTTTTTGTTTGTTTGGTTTTTTGTTTTGGTTTTTGCACCAGGCTTGGTTTTCCTCTCTGGGAAATGGACTGTGCCCCGCTCCAGGTCAACTCACAAGGCAAAGAAGGGCCTTTGCCCGCAGCAGAGAAGTTAAAACTGGACTTTATATAGTGGGCGGTGATGGCTGGATTTAGGTAGGCTTTGAGCCATTCAAAGCCAGGACATGCTCTCCCCATCTTCCCACCACAATCCTCAGAGCACAGGCCAGGCTGCTCTCGAGGTTTGCACTTCTCCTTCCCAAATGTTTGCAGGGACCTGGACACCAGATCCTCGTGGAGTCTCCAAATTGCCCCTCAGCTCTGCACTCCTGCACTGAAAGGAGAGAGAGGACAGACGCACTGCCGAGGTGGGGGCAGAGGGTGAGGTCTATTTGTTTCTCTCCCTTTCAGCAGCTCAACGTGTTTGATGTGGGGAGAACCCCTGGTGCTGCTCTGCCCCTGGAGCTCCACCTGTGCCCGGGGCAGGGGGCACTGTCCTGCTGCTGAGGGATGGGGAGAAGACAGAGGGATTCCAAATGCCTGTTCCCATCCCAGACAGAATCTGCTCTTGGAAAAAAGTATGAAGAGACATTTTGACACTGTATCCTTTTATTTGCAGTCACAGGTGTACAAAGACAATTCCGGTGGCACAGTGGAATACAAAATGATTTATTAATGAGAGGAAAATCTGTACCCTTGGATATATCCCAAACCAAGTTTGGAGTTATTGGCAAGGGCATTACGAGCCATTCTATTAACGAGGCCAGGAAAATAGATATTTTAACTTTAATTGAATTTCATATAAGTTGCAACCTGACCTTTGACAAAGAAGCTTCATTTGAATTTATCACTGGTCTGGGCATTGGCCTTGGGCTCTTGGATTTTTTCTGCAGTGCTGCTGAAAACATTTTAGCCCAATTATATTCTGGCTTTTAATGCAGGGATCTTAACTAGAAAATCAGCAGTTTTCCTTGGGTGTTTTCTAATTTAGCTAAACCGTGTCCAGCAGGGACCAAAATTTAGCTTGAACATTTGACATTTTGTGTTTGAAGTGGCTCAAGTGGCCGAGCTGCTCAGTGGGTTGAACTGGCTGTTCCACACCAGTGCAGGAACCCCCTTCCCACCCTCTGGGCCCTGGAGCCAGGATGGATCCTCAGCCCACGCTGGCACCACTGCCACTCTGCTCAGCCCTGGGCTCCTCCAGGGCCCGCTGTCCTCACCAGCAGAAGGATGAGAAAGGCTGGATTCAAACTGGAATCACGTGGGAATTACAGGAGCTGACTGAGCATTTTAGTAGCAAAATCAAGCCATACAAAAACAAGTTAATATTTTCAACATAGTGGAACTGTTTGCAATTTGTTTGTTTGTAAACCAAATATTTATTTGGTGTGACATTACATTGTTGAATTACTTATTTACAGCTCCAAATACCTGTGTTATTTGTGCTGTCTGCTATTGCAAACATCAAATTAATGTTCATTTATTTCTCCACTTAGGTTTGGAGATTGTATTATGACTTCATCAATTGGCTTTGTTTTTCAAAGAAACTTATTTCAATCCAATTCCATATGTCATGTTACAGACAAATAAAAGCCAAGGCCCCCCAGATTGCAGGTGAAATCTGTAATGTTGCGGCTCCGGAGTGATGCCTTAAACAATCAAGCTAAATGTGTCAAGGGACTTCTTAATACGCGGCACTGATGAAGCAAGAGTATTAAATTTATTCAAGCATGAAGAAGGCTTTCATTATCATCCACCTCAGCTGTGCCGGTATGTGTTGACCACGAGAAAAAAACCGGGAGAAAATGAATCGTGATTAGTTCCTGATGGGCTGAAATTCCTTTAATACGCGGAACAGGGAAGGGATTTATATTAACAGTCTCCATCAAGAGTTTATTTTTTTCATATCTACTCCACAACACAATGAATCAGTGTCTCCAAAGGCTGATAACGTTCTTATCAATACCTGAATGGGAACAGGTGGGACAGCACAATTATTGCTGCTTCATTGTCTGCATTGTGCACCGTTCCTCGGCCCTGGCAATGCCATCCCCAGTTTCACTCCTGAAAACAGAAGTGACAGCTGCTTTCAAGCATTTTTTTGCCAGTAGAATTGATTGTGCAGATTTGGAAAATTGATCAAGTTACAAGATTTTAAAAATTATTTTTGAGCTGAAGCTTAACAAAAGCTTATTTTTAAGAACTTACTAAAAAAACTTGTAATGCATTGAGTGAGACATGACTATAATATGCAAAAGGCACTGCCAGCAGCTGGAAAAATGATGAGGAAGTTTGCAGCTAATTTTTAATCACCTGGCTTTGGTGGCACCACAGAATTCATCTCCCTGTGTCCCAGGCGGGTGCTGGATTTGCAGAACTGCAAATGGTGGTTTATCTAAATTATTTTTAGGAAAGGCTCGAGTGCCCACGTGCACAGTCCTGATGTTTACAACTGGATTATTACAACTCCATATTTCACTTCTCCACTTCCTCTGCAGTGATTTCCCACGTGCTCATTGTCAGTGAGGGAACACAGGAACTTTAACAGAATTCACAAAGACGTAAGAAACCGAGTTTCAAATGTTCATCATTCATGTGCATCACTTGTGGAGGGAAAAGTGGTGTGATCACAGTGGAAACTTGGAGCCAGAAGGGAAAATACAATTGCATTGGTGGAGACTGTTCTGATGTCTGGGCTGCTCCCACTGTCCCTGCTCTGCCTGGGCCCTGGTACCAGCACAGGAGCACCATGGGCACCTGTAACCATGAAATCCCAGATGCTTTCAGATGGAAGGGACCTCGAGGCTCATCCTGTTCCACCCTGTGCCACGGGCAGGGACACCTTCCACTGTCCCAGGGTGCTCCAAGCCCCGTCCAACCTGGCCTTGGACACTTCCAGGGATCCAGGGGCAGCCACAGCTTCTCTGCCCACCCTGTGCCAGGGCCTGCCCACCCTCCCAGGGCAGAATTCCTTCCCAATATCCCATCTCACCCTGCCCTTTGGCAGTGAAAAGCCATTCCCCTTTGGCAGTGAAAAGCCGTTCCCCTTTGTCCTGTCATTACAGGTTCTTGTAAATAGCCTCTCTTTGAAAATGTGGAAGTTCAGCTGGAAGGGTGTGGGTTTTACCCAAATCCTGGAACACAGACTGGCTGTTCCCTCTGACCCCCAGTTTGACAGATGAGAGAGCTGGAGAGCTCAAGTATTTTAGTGGCACTTGTGCTGAAGATGATAAATGCTGTCTTCATCTGGCAACTTCAAGGTTCACTTTTTTATATTTGAAGAGGGACATGCAGATGGTTAAAAACACAACATTAATAATCCTTCCCCGCAAGCAAGATTGATACATGCAGCATAAATCCTCATGCAGCTGATGTGGCTTCTGGTAGACACAGAGTGGTGCTTTTGCCATCAATATTTGGGCTGAAAATTGAAGTCCAAGTAAGTTTTTTTGCTTTTTCTTTTCAGAGCCGTGCGCTCCAGAGCTGTTACCCCAGCTGCACCCTGCTGATGGCTGCAGGCACGGGGCAGCCCTGCCTGTGGAGCAGAGCAGCCCATGGGAGCTGTGTCGCTGCAGGGATGAAGCCTGGCACAGACTGCTCTTTGCAGCACTTGAGCCCATATGGAATTGGAAGGGTTTGGGATCTCATCAGGGACAGTCCCACCAGTCCAGGCCTTCACATGTGAGTGGCTTGGTCCAGTGGAGAGCAGGAGAAAAGGGGTTTTCAGGCCTGTACAAACTATTCGGGCATGGTGATGTCCCGCTTTCTGCTGGAGAATGAGATATTTGGCCTTTACTGTGCGAGACACCTTCTTATCTCTCAATTTCTTAGAGAAATTGTGAGTATGGGGCTGGAAAAACAGCCCCACCCACAGCAAGCTCAAATGGAAGCCAAGTCATTGCTGAGCATGTGAAATAAATTTGGGGTATTACAAGAAAACCAGGAAAAGACAAGACATGCTGAGCATCAGACAGAAAAATGAACAAAGGCTGGAAGTGCAGCCTTGATGGAAACCTCTGAGGTCTCCGTGCTCTCCGAGGTGAGTGCTGGCTGAAAGAGAGCTGGAGCTGCAAGCAAATAAATGTTCTTTTGCTATTTGGTTTCTCCTGTGTTCATGGAAACAAAAATTGCATTAAGAAATACCTGACTTCACTATCAATTTTTATTCCCAGTGGAATCCCAGACAGGGCTATCAGCTTTGGCCTCACTGTTAGTGCTCTGTGAAACACTCCACAGCCTGTCGGCTCCTTCCCCTCCTCACTCAGACTGGATACCAGGTGAAAACCAGGACTCTCTAATTTTCATTGCTCTTCATGAGCCTCTTCCTCTTTTCTGAAGGATTTTTACGTGAGGAAGAGTGTTATCCTCAGTGACATTATGAAGACAAAAGCAGATGCCAAGGAAACACAAACCAGAGTGGATATTCCCACTTGGTGGGAACATCCATGGTGATTCCCACCCAGCTTGGGCCCTGCAGGGTTGTGGAGAGCAGAGCTGTCTGTGCTGCCCTGGCAGGGACTCCTCATACAGGAGGAGCCTGTGGGACCAAGGCCTTGTGTCTCCTTTGTCAAACACCTCTAATTCCTTTTCTCCCAATGGTGTCATTGCCCTGGTGAAAAGAGGAAACAGGCACCGAGCCAAGGCCCAGGGACCGGTGTTCCTTAGGGAGCAACTTCTGCATCTGTGGTGGAACTCCTGATTCACAAGAGAAAAACCTCCATGGTATTTTCTCCCAGATAATTAAAGAGGGACGAAGGTGGGATGGCTGCTTTGGAAACCCTCCCAGTGCCAGGGCAGGGCTGGTGCTGCCGGTGCCCTCCAAGCGGGTGGAGGCTGTTCACTGAGTCCCTTGGAATCAGCAGCACCAGTGAAGTGCTGAGCAACTTCAGATCTCCTGTCAGCTCCGAGGAACCCTGTTAATATTTCAGTAGGATTCAGACAAAAGCAGAAATGGGAAAATGAGAGATTCACAGTGTCAGGGAAGAATATTTGCTGATTGAGAGGCAGGCAGCTTTTTTTAAAAACTGTGGGGGACATCATTTGCAACTCGCTCCTGAGAAGAGAGAAGTCCCATGACAGATTTCAAATCTCTGGCACAGCTTTGTAACTTTATCAAAGAGAAGCATCAAAGTGAGAACTTTGTTCTGAAAAAAATAAAGGCAGAAAAATAATCTGTAGAAACCACAACAAAATATAAGATCAGGATAATCATGTTGTACCATCAAAAAGGTGCCATTTTTGTACTTTTTGTGATGTTTTCTTCATGACAGTTGGGCCTCAATGGCACAGTGAAAATAACTTGCTTGTCTAGTGATTGACAGGAAATTTAAATGCTTGCAAGCAAATGCCAGCAGGAAAACAATCTCAACGCACATATTGCACACCTTAATGCAATATTGGATTTAACTGGCCTCCTCATGAGTTAAAGGGTAATTGGACCCATATGGCACCCAAAAAAGTGCAAATTTGGGGTTTCAGTATGAAAAGAAGTCACCTGGGAAACTGTCTACATTTAGTTACTTATCAATATTCAATGCAATTGCCAAGACAAGATAAAGGCATAAGATGGAAACTTGAGAGCTTGAGATAACAGAGACCAAGAAATGCAGCAAGAGAGAACCTAAAGGCAACAGCTTCGCCTCACATTGATCTGACCACGCTCACAAAAGTAAATGACAGCTGTTTTCTAGAGTAACACACTGAATACTCCAGGGATCAACAGTATTAACAGTGTTGCCCTTTTTAGTCTTTTTTTTTTTCCCTCTCTACATATTTGATTCAAAAACTTGTAAGTATTTTTCTTCCCCCCTTTTTAAATTTATTTTTTATTTTGTAATCACCATTCCATAAGTTATCTCTGGGTGGATTGTCAGTGAAGGAGCAAGTCCATCTCGGATGCTACTGGGAGTTCAGCTGGAAATGTTTGATACCATGAAGGCAGCAGAACTGATGGTCAGCTCTGGTGGTTCAAGGGTCATAGCACCAAGGAGACCACTGAGAACTAGAAATGTCTGCTTGGAACCCCACATGTGACCCGAGTGCTGTATGGGGAGCACTGCTGGACCAGCAAGGACCAAGCCAATGGTCCTCAATTCCCAGCACAGGCTTTGCCCCAAAGCAAGGGGCAGCGCTGCTGTGGGATCACAAGAAGGCAGATCAGCTGTTATCCTTCATTTCCTTCCCACGAGAAGGAAAGAGGACAGGAATGAAGCTGGAGTCATGGCAATTGTTGGGTAGTTATCACCACTGAGCTTGGCACTGACCCCTGTGGCATGCATGGAGTAACAGCAGAGAGGGATATTCCAATAGAGAGGAATCCAGATTTCCCAAAATATCACAGAATCATTGAGGTTGGACAGGCCCCCTCAGACCACCAAGTCCTACTGTTCCCCCAGCACTGCCAAGGCCACCACTAACCCATGTCCCCAAGCCCCCAGCCTTTCTCTATGTTGGGGAATTGCTCTGGGGTAGCAAATCCCCTCCCTGCCAGGCAGCATCCTCTCCCTGACCCTCAGGGGAGGTTTATCCTCAGGAAGGTGTCTCATGCTGTCCCTGCCTTGCTGCTGGCACTGGAGTGTTTTCAACAGCTGCACCCCCTGGTTGCAAAGTTGCATAACCTTGGCAAAAAGGTAAAGAAGAAATGTATTTATTTTATTTAGCTTTGAGACAGCTCTGTCCAGGCACAGTGGCCCCAGCAGTAACTGATATTACTGCAATTTCCCTCAACTTCTGCAGCAAACATGAGGCAGTGCTGCACCTCGAGCACCTGAGCAGGAACACCTCCAAAGACCTTATCATTCCAATTTTTCACATTTTCTTTTTTGGATGTGTGTTTGGTATTTCACTCTTATCTCATCTCCCAGTCTGCTGCAATAAACTAGTATTTCTTAAGAGGAGCCACTCTCAGTCTCAGACCTAATAAAAAGTCTGTCTGTTAGCCCTTTGTTTTCTCTGATGAAAGTTGTGATTGTTTTGCAGCTAAAGCAAACAGAGAGCGGGTTTGCCCATGCTTTAGTCACAATCTGTCACTAATGAGGGGCTTGTGCCAGCACCCAGAAGCAGAACATCAAAGCATACACAAGAAAGCAGTGGTTTTCCTCTCCTTCAGAGGTCTGCCCATGCCAGAGCAGGACCCCATGGATGTACATCATTAACTCAGCCATGGGGCATGATCTGGCCTCAAAGGTGCATTTGGCCACTCCTGCAGCTGGAAAGGAGCATCTGGCCTCTCTTCTCTACAACATGGCACTGGAACAGGCTGCCCAGGGCAGTGCTGGAGTCACTGTCCTGGGAAGGGCTCTAAGGACGTGCGGATGTGGCAGCTGGGCACATGGTTTAATGGTGAACATGGTGATGTTGGGCTGATGGTTGGACTCAATGACCTCAGAAGGCTTTTCCAACTTCAGCTGTTCTGTGTTTCCATTATTATGCCCAGACAGAAGTGCCAAATGAACCCCCCCAACCCTGACACCACATGGAGGTCATTTCTCAGTGTCTCTTGGAGCAAACCTGTGGCAATCTGCAAGTACTGCAGCCCGTTATGATGTTGAACTCCCCAGCCCTGTGTGATAGTTTACGTCCAAACCCTTCATTAGACCTGTGCCCTGAATTGCAAACATTGGCAGTGCAGGAGGGTTGGGTTGGGACACACACAGACTATTCCTACACACACACCTGTGTGGGAGTACAAAACTGAGTGGAACTGAGGCATTCAAGGTGGAAAAAATACTACATGGAACACCTTCCCTAAATAATGTTGGGTTTCTTTTAAGTGCCAGCAGTACCAATGTTTAATGCACACACACACATATGTTGTCGGGAGCGTTTTGCTGTTCACACTCAGCTGTGATGTACATGCCAGGAGCTGTTATGTTAAAAAACCTGTATCTCAGTTCTCCTTATGTCAAGGCCCTGTTTTAGATAGAGTTCTAACAAATAATGTCATTTCCCTACTCATTTCTTTTAGCAAATAATTTTAGGGATGACTGAATCCTTTGCAGAACATGTTGTTACTATATAACAGGACTAATTAAGAGATTTCATTTCTAAAAAGTGTTCAAACATGTTACAAGACCAACTTTGAGTATGCACACAAATTTTCTTCTCTTTTGCAGGTATTCAAGGGTATTCAAGGGCAATTCTTCTGCAGAACTGCCTTCCTCCAGCTCTGGCAAAAAGCAAATCCTGGCACATTCCAAAGAGGGGGGTTGAAGTTTCTGCACCCACGGCCAGGACAGGAGTCAATTAGGGTGGAAATGCCCCCTCACTCCTTTTGCCTGTGAGGAGAAGCTCAGTGCCTTGGAAAGTGTTCCTTACTTGGCTCTGTGGAGCCACGAGTCCTCTGAAGTGCCAGCAGATGCCGGGCTCTCTTTGTGCCCCAACTACAGCTAACCCAGAGGATTCGGGTACTTCAAAGGTCTCTGCTGATTCTTTTCTCCATGTTAATTGCATTTGAAAGTCAAATGATTTTTCAATGAAAAATTCTATTGTCATTTAAATCAGGTTAGTTTTAAAACCTCAAATAAAGTTCAATAAAAATTTGGTTTTAAAACACTGAAATCAAGTACGTCAGTCAAGCAACACATTTCGTTTCAACAACTTAAAAGGAATGTTTTTGATCTTCTGTTTCCAAAGAGCTTGTCCAAATGAAGCCATTAGTGCTTACACTTACAAAAATTAAGACTTTTGAAGATTACCATCATGACAACATTTCAATTTCAGTAATGCAAAATATTTTTGCTAATTCAAAATGACTTTAAAATGTGTGAGAAATTTTGATTTCTTTCAATTCCAGTTTGAAGATGGAAAATTAATGCATTGAAACAAAAAACACAGGTTCTATGCAGATACATTGGAATTATCATTTGTTAAGCCCAAACCAAATTTTGCTTGAAAGTCAGGGATGACTCAAACTATCAACCTGACTTAGAATAAAACCTAGGGAACCAAAACAGCTGTGCCCAAATAATTTCATTTACAATATTACGAATCTTTAGGCTGATGATAAATGGGAACCCAACGGGCATCAGGTGAGATTAGGGAAAGGATGTTCTTTGGATTTGAATAAATGCTTGGAGGAAAGGTCCTTCCTTTCTCAGGGCATTGCCTGTGCCCAGGTGTGAACTCTGGATCGTCACCAAAGAGGCCCCTGCAGCAGGTCAGACTGTGACAGAGGGACAAAGCGGCTCAGCTCCCACGCGGGGGCTTGGGCAGGGACCCCGTGCCACGAGGATGGAGGTGTGTAAAGCCAAGGAGTGGGAATAACAGCCCCTCATACCTACTGGCAGCTGGAATTAACAGGGATGGGGAAGCAGTCCAGCATGAGTAAAGCCCTTTTGTCAATCCATAGGCAGCAATCCAAAAGCCAGACCATCCTTTTCCTTGTATTTCAGCACTGCACTCTGCAAACTTAGTTAAAACACACGTTTCCAAGAAATTTCATCGTGGGAAGGGACATTCATCAACTAAAGTGCTCACAGTGCCAGTGTTTGCAATCAGCCCAGTGTCCTTTGGGTCTTTATTGAACCAAGCCACGACAAGTCTGGTCCCTTGCGCTGGGAGGGCTCCCCCTGCCCAGCAGCTTCTCCTGGTCTGCTCAGCGAGGGGTCTCTCCCTAAGCCCAGTACAGACAGGGCAGTTTTGTGAGCCCTCAGGGGAGCAGATCTGGCAGCACAGTGCATGGTCAGCCCAGGAGATGGTCCCAGTGAGAGAAAGAATTCCAGCAATCCAGTAAACACAACCTTGGCTTTTTCAGATCTTCAGAATCCTGCAGCTGCTTGGATAGTAAAGAACTATTCTGAAATATTATGCCTCATATCTTTAATCTGGGGTTCCCAGTGTATATTTTTTTCAGTGACTGCCCTGTGGGCTTTGCAGTTCAGGTGGTCTCTAAGGGTTATTGACAAATATGGGCTGTAAAAATTCTAGCAGGGGTTTGTTTACAAAGGGACTGACTCCTTGAAATGAAAGAGCAGACAGTGTTTATTAATCTGAAGTGCTTTACAACATTTTTGTTTGAAAAGACAGCAGTTTCTCCACTATTGTTTTTTCTAGTGGAAATGTTGATACTGATTTTTTTTCCCCTTTCTTTCAGAATCCCATTTTCCCCACAAGGGGAATGTAGTCTTTTAAATATATGTTGTGTTCCTGTTAAATACATTTCAGGAACAGTGTGTGCAGATGAAAGGGCTCCTCTGCACTGATATGTGTCACTTGTTATATGCAAGGACAGGCAAGAGATTCCAAAGTGCTACAACTGGCAACTTCAGTCCCTGATTCTCCATGTTCCAATGTGCATCCTGGCATGCCCACTAGCAAGGGGTCCACCCCCCTGTAACTGGTTGTCACATCTGCAGCAGGAAAATGTTCACATGCACGAAAAGCAGTTGGAAATGTGCTGTGATGGATGATGGGGCCGTGGTGCCACCAGGAACAACCATGGGAAGTCGTGGCTCCTCATTGCCCACCAAAGAGCTGCCCCAGCATCAGCCTCGACAGAACTGCTCCTTGGGGTCAGGAGGATCCTGGAAATCAATCCCCAGCTTTCCATCTAGGCATTTGTGTCACTCTGGAGCATCCTAACGTACTTAATGGCTTGAACTGTAACTGTAGTGAGGTTCTGAGAACCTCACTAATTCAGGAAAACATGTTCTCAGGGTCTGCAGAACACAGATCACCCCTGGCAGCAGTTTGTGAGCTCTCTGGAACCTTGCAGTTCTCTTCACACCTTGCAAGGAGTGGGAGTGACATAAGCATGTCTGGGCTGAGGCGTGGGGAAGAGCAGAGATTTGGGTGGCAGAGGTAATGCCTGACCTTCCTCCTACAGCCTTTGTGCTTGGGCCGTCCGTGTCTCCTGCAGGGATGGAGATGCTGAAGGACCAGCCCTCCCTCTGACAGCAGCTCACTGCTTTTTCTGCCCAGCTGGTTTGAAAATGATACCAGCCCTCTCAAGCACACACCAGACGAGCAGGGTCCTGGAGGTACTTCCCAAAATGATGGCTGACTGGGCTCTCAGAAAGCCAGAAAAGAAGATGCATGATCTGTTCCCAGTCATCTCCATGGACAGGGCACTGCAGAGGTCTTGAGGTTCTGATGGTCCCATAAACTCCTGTAAAGGCCCAGAAGAGGTCCAGTTTGTGAGGAAGGCAGCAAAGGCCTGCACAAGCAGCTGTGGGAGCATCGCCAGTTCCTGCACGTTTCATTCCAGACATAGCTGACTGTGTCCAGCTGACTGAAAACGGAGGATGGGGAAGGCCCAGGGTCTGTCCCTGCACCTCCCAGAATCCTCCTGCTTCTGCCAAGGAAAAAAGTATCTTCAACACCTTGCCTGGTACTCCTTGGGTCCCTCATTAGCACTGTTTTCTCCTGGCTCCCAGTGCCCCTGTCTGCATTTCTGCCCTGCTGTCCCGGGCATCTCTGCCCAGCCAGAGCAGGCAGGAGCACTGACACTGGCACGTTATTGGCCCTTCCAGCATTAGATGTGCAGCTCAACCTTTGCTCACTTTTGGCTTCTGCTCCTTGAGCTTGTTTTCTTCACCAGCCATGAATGTTACTAACTCAGCAAGAACAAGAGCCCTTTAGTCAACAGCTTATTGACAAAGGATAAATTTCACAATATTCTGTCTTTTAATATTATTCTGAAGATCCTTTCTGGCCACCCCAGGTGATCCCTCACCGCGGGGATGGAGCACAAGGCAGGTGCAGGGTTCTCCATCTCAAAGGCTCAGGTGAGGGCACAACTGGTCCTGCTTGCCCTGGCTGATCCATAAACCTCGTTTCCTTCGAACACCTGCGACTGATGACAAGAGATAATTCTTCCCTTATCCTTTAAATCCTTCTACCTACAGAAAGTGACAGCTGCTGATGAAATGACAGGCTGAGCCAAAGACCGAGGGCTGCGGGCTGCCAGCTGGGGTAACTGGAGGGCTCGGAAGGTTTCATTTCAATTTGAAATGATTTTATATGGGAAAGCTGTGAGCGCTGGGGTTATAACAGCAGCTGACAAATATGACCGCATCACTTCATGTTTGCTTCCCACTAACTAACTCCTCACCTTTCTTTCTTTTAATGTCACACTCATTGGTGGAGTCGTGTTTCAGTTTAGATCTTTCAACTTCCTGGAGAGGACGTGCTCCCGAAGTTTTCCTTCTGCAGAGCCAGGAACCCCGAAGGTCACCAGCTGACACCACTCTCTGCAAACTGCACCTCACTGACTTGATTAAGCTCTGAGGAAAAGGGTAAGTAGGATCACCCATGGCAATGGCAAACACATCTGGCTATGGTGCAGCTGGAATTGCCAGAGGACAGAAGTGCACTGGGCTGGTCAGTGCCACCATAAATTCTGTATTTATTTTTTGAAGGTCAATGAAGCAGAATGTGATGATGTCCCATTCAGGTGGCCAGGGGTGCTGCTGGAAATCAGCAAGTGCCACTGCAGTGCTTGCTTTTGGTCCTTGTGAAGCAGCTCAGCCCTGCTGGGGCTGCAGGTGAGGGAGAGGCTGCACTCACTTCTCCTGGGGCTCAGAGGGGGCTCAGCAGGACCCTCGGCCGGAACAGTGCAGAGCCTGCCCTCCAGGAGCCACAGCTCCCTGCCTGCAGCCACCTCGGACTCCAGAGAAGCTGGAGAAAGAAGGCAAGGGGAAGAAAGGAAAAAGGAAAGGAAAAAGGAAAGGAAAAAGGCAAGGATAAAGGAAAGGAAAAGTTCCCATCAGAAAAAAGAGTGTGCCGAGGACTGGGGCACAACTCCTGTGCAAATTAGTAGCTAATCCCAGTCTGGGAAATTAAAAACCACATTTCCAAACAAAAAGAAAAATAATAATATGAATATTAACAACAAACCTCTTTTGTTTAAATCCATTTATAGATAAGGTAATAAGTGAAGAGGCTCATTAAAAATCAAATAATAGCCAATTATTTGGATAATTCCAATTAAAATATGTTTTCACATAAAATCCCAGCTCTGGTCCAAAACAAACTCTCTAGCTTTTTCTAGAAAGCCAACACATAAATACAGAATCAATTGCTTCTGTATCATCATTTGGTTCATTTTACAAATTAAGGAAAACCCCTCAAATACAATATCACTATTAATTCCTCCATTTGGAGTACCCTGCTGGAATCTCTCTCCAGAGCCTGGGGATGCACAAATGGTGGGGAAAGGAGTGATTGCTACTCATCCAAATTTGCTTGGCTGGGAACATCCAGCAAGAAAGGGGCAACAGCAGGAACTGCGACAGCGGGGGGTCACCATGGGCTGGGGAACCCAGAAGTGGGGCAGGACATGGCCATGTGGGGCAGGACAAATATGAGTGGGGCAGGACATGGCCATGTGGGGCAGGACAAAT
>JAWWMP010000005.1:479482-489845 GCA_035047865.1 Dendrocincla tyrannina
CCTGGATCCCTGGAAGTGTCCAAGGCCAGGCTGGACGGGGCTTGGAGCACCCTGGGACAGTGGAAGATGTCCCTGCCATGGCAGGGGTGGATGGGATGGGTTTTAAGGTCCCTTCCAACCCAAACCATTCTGGGATTCCCTCTGATGGAAACACATGGATGTGAATGCCCCAATATTTATTTCTTAGCTCAGTGCTCTCCAGAGGGGTTTGTGATTAGCAGAAGCCCCTGGCCAGAGGCATCGCTCGTGCTCTGGAATGCAGATGGATGACGATGGTGTCACTCTTGCAGGTGCCACTGTGGTGTTTATTCCAGTGGTGTTCCCATGCTCCATGCATCATCTCCAGATAGAAAACTATATGACTCTTTTATAAATATTTTGCCTCTAATGTCTTGGTGTGAGAAGATTTATGTGCTGATTAGTTCTTTCATCTTGTTTGTTTAAGGAGCTGTTGTTTACAGAGCCCCTGATGGAGCTGCAGGGTTGGCAAACTGTGCCAAGCTTTTATCTGCAGCAGCTACCACGTGTCCCTGCTCTGGTCCCACAGCATCCCCCAGGGCCTTGGGACACCTCCTCAGGACCAGGGTGGGAATGAAGAGGGCATTCCTCCTGTAATTACCACAAAAATGTTTTAACATGTTACTCCTTGTTATATCCTGGGTTTGTCAGTAGTGGAGCAGATACTGCATTTTCTATTTTAGATATAATTAAATAGCAAATGCTACACCTTGCTAGGGAATGTGAAGCAAAGGCTGGACTTATGACACTGTGAAAAAGGAAATAATTTATTATTAATATTTTTTAATGCACTGTCATATTTAGAGAATTTTTTAATCCTAAGTATTGAAAATTGTTTCAATTTCCAGTAAAGAGACAATGGAGACAACATAGCACTTTAACTATAGGGACCCCAGTGAAGAAAAATCCGTTTGCTTTCCCTTTATTTCTCCTCTGCACATTCCCTCGTGGCTGAGACATCCCTCTCTTCTCAGGCTTTGCTGTGCTGGCAGTGGGGCCTCAGGGAGGGCTATGAAGTGTTGAGGAGGAAGAAACACCCCTTTATTGTCTCCCCTTTATGTCTCTTTTGCCCCGTGGCACCTGCATCCCCTGTCACTCCCAAGCAGGCAGCACCACAGGCAGGTGGAAGTTTTGGGGGACACTGTTGTGACCAAAGCCCTCCAAGTGCTGCTCGGCCATCAGGATGCTGAGGGGTCCGGGGTCCTGCTCAAAAAAAGGCCCAGCTCCTCCAGCACACTGCAGCACTTCCCACACATCCCAGGGGAGGTGTGGGACAACACCCAGGGGCTGCATCTCTCATATTCAGTCCTGTCCTCAGGTGGCATCCCCAGGGCACAGGGCACCTTCCTCCCCCTCCCTTGGGGATGCCCTGGGCTGGGCACCCCGAGGATGCTGCACAGAGGGTTCCCCATGGATGGGGCATCGTGAGGTGGGGGTGGTCAGTGCTCACCCTCGGCTTGGTTCTCCCCACACTGCTTATTCCAAAGTGACTTTTGCTTCTAGGAGCTGTTTCAGAGTGGGAACCGGGGCTCGTGGTGCCCTTTTTGGTGGGAGCAGGGGGTTGTGGCACGTTTTTGATGGGATAAAGCTGAGAGGGTAAATCCCATGTGTTTAGCACCTGCGAGCAGCAGCTCAGTCCCGGCTTACACTGAGCTCTCCTCTGAAGTGCAGGGGCTGCCACGGCCACTGCGATAAGGCAAAGAACCCTTCCCTGCTGTGCAGGCTCTGTGCCTGATGATGAACAGGCAATGCAGCCTCAGAGCCACTGGCAAAGCTGCCTCTGGTTCTTGGTCTCTACATGTTCACAGGAGAACGGGACTGTGGGACTCGCGCTTTGAAAAACACCAACAAATTTAAGTGTCCATTGCTAAAAGAAGAACGTTTTGTCTCAAAAAGCCCCTCATTAGTTTGATGGTGCATCACGGGACACGATTTAGTGCTCTGTGTGTTAATTGCTGAGAGTCTCAGGTTTCATTCGGTGGCCATTAATTTTTCCTTCTCATTTACATCTATAGAATAATGTTTGTCAGTGTAAAGTTAAAAGAAAAATGAAAAATTTGGGGTATTTTTAGTTTGCCTAACAGGGCACCACAGGCGTGATGAGATCTCTAAACACACAAGTAATCGCAGGTTAATGATCTCATTCTCACT
Organism: Dendrocincla tyrannina; assembly: GCA_035047865.1. NCBI lineage: Eukaryota > Metazoa > Chordata > Aves > Passeriformes > Dendrocolaptidae > Dendrocincla > Dendrocincla tyrannina. The sequence goes on from JAWWMP010000005.1 coordinate 481,652, forward strand.
GTCGGGTTAATCATACAGACAAATAGCAAGGCAAATCCTGGAATATTTATTCACTTCTGGAGTAGTGGAGGAGCGACAGACTTGCCTTCCCACAATGCTGCATAGAAAATAACACCTGCCATCGAGGTGCCTTTTGCCTTGGGTTTTTGTGATTCATATTTTACTGTAGAATTGGTATCTTAAAAGATTCTTATTTATTGTTTTGTAGATGGAAATTAATTTACATCTATTACTGCAAAGAAGTCCCCACTGGTGAGGTACTTGCTAGGAAAAGGTTATTTGTAATGACCAAATTTGTCACTGTTTGGGATCTCATAAAGGTCACAATGGAAGGGTTTCTCTTGCTTTAAATAAAATTCTGTATTTTAAAAAGAAATGTGCTTAACTTTCATTTCATAGAAATATCAAACCTGTTTGCACTATAATTTACTTTTTGAGCTCTTGACATTTACCCAGCTGCCTGTCTTTGGAGAACAATCTCTTGATTTGGCTGGGAAGTGCTCCCAAGGAAACTGTCAATGAGGAACTGGGGGGCAATGCTGTGCAAGAGCCTGGATCCTCCCCAGCACCTGCTCTGCCTGCCCCAGCTGGGGCTGCCTCCTGCCTCGGGGACACACGGGGTGCTGGTGGTGGGCACTGCCCTCCCAGAACTGAACATGCCAGAGAGCTCAATGGGACAAGCTCTAATTTCATGGTCACCCCACTGAACAGATGGAAAAGATGTATAAACAGGTGAAAAGCCTGGAAAACCTCCCATCACATTTCACACAGGGAACAGCATCTTCTGCTCCTCTACTTTGGCATGATCTACTGTAGATCTCCTGCAGAAGTAGCTTCCTCTGTATGTTGTCAGATTTGTAGATCAGGATCTGCTTCTTCCACAACTACATCCTCCTTGTGCCTGAGGAGTATCAGCATCCCTGGGAGAGATGCTAGCCACCATCATCTCCCACTGCCTGGGAAGTCATTAGCCCATGGGAGGTTTTTAAATTCATAGTTTCTTTTCCTAGCAGACACACAACACAATGTCGTTTGCACCTTGTACCACACCGAGCTCAATCTTCTACAGTCATCAGCTTTTGAGACCTGCTATTTACTCCTTTCATTATCCACATGCTAGAGTCCAGTTTAAATTCGACTCTTGGGATAACCAGGGGGGTTTACAGCAGAATAAGCATTTTATTTACCTGCCATCTCTGTTTTAATGGGCCCTTGCTGCTGGAACTCCTGGTAGCAGAGCCAGGTGCCTCAGGGAGGGGACAGCAGCAGCATCCCACAGAGGGAACTCCAGCTGCTCCACAGCAGCTCTTCAGTGTTGCAAAAGGTTCCTCTTCCTCTGTTAACTGAATTATTTTTCAAGCAACCTGAGCTTTTTAAATTGTCTGTCAGGATACAAGAGGTGCACATGTAAGGGCTTAAATCGGGCTATTGATAATTAATATTGGTATTGATGAGCCCAGGGAGCCACTCACAGTACAGCTGGTGCTGTGCTAGGAGTAACACCATCTACAACTCCAGTGCCAGGCTAAGGAAGCAGCTGACTTAACAGGAGGCTTATTTACACTGCACAAGCAGCTGAAAGAATGGGATCAGTCCAATTAATTCCAGAAAGACACCTGTATAACATTTCCATCAGCTAAGGAGTGAGAAGACACAAGTGTTATGTCACCACGCTGCACCTTCAGTGCCAAAGTAGCAGGTATTTTGCCAGGGTACATATTGGAAGGTGACTACCAGCAGCTGCTGATTAACCCTTCCAAGGTTACTCCTGTCCCTACCCTACTCTCAAAAGACATTCTGAGCTGCTGCCCGGACAGGCCTTTGCCTTTCCTACTCCTCCTCCCACCAGCAAAGCTGCTGACCCAGAGCCCCCACACCACGTTCTTGCTCCTGCACTTCATCGTGGCATCACCTCACCACCACTCCTGGGTTCCCTGCAGCCCTGTCTGCAGGAGCTGCCCCAGGAATGGCTGGAAAGAGCAGGACAGGGTGGACAGGGGCTGTGATGTGCCCTGTCCTAGCTATGCTGCCCCATGCTCTGCCTTTGGCCCCAGCTCAGGGAGATGATGGGGGCTGGCTCGGGAGCCCCCCAGGGGCAGCCCTGCAGGGCCAGGTGAGGCTCCCCATGCCCAGGTGCTGTGCATTAACAGGGGAAGGGCAGCCCCTCCCCGGAGCTCCATTCTGGGCCTTCAGCTCTTTACCCCAAACTGGAATCAGCTGTGGCTCATTAACACTGATTGAAGGTGCAATAAATTGGGAGGTTTGAGGGCAGAGAAAGGAACGGAGGTGGAAGAGGAGAGTGTGGAGTGCTGGAGGGGGCTCTGAACTGCTGCATGGTGAGTGCTGTGTATTTTTTTATTTTTCTGTTGCTGGTCTGGAGGCTCAGATGGATTCTAAATAACCTGTGATGTTCAAGTTGCCTTCTCCTTACCTAGAAAGAAGACTTTGCTGCTGAGCATGCCTAAAAGATGTCTGTAAAATAGAAGCTATCCTACCTTATAAAAAGGAGTAGGTTTGAGGCTGTGTTTTAGAATACAGTTTTATTATATAAATGTGTGAGGGAGGTGTTGTTTGTTTTGCTGGGAATTTTATAAAACAGTGGTGTGCTCATCTCCTGGCTTAACCTGGTGAGAAATGTGTTGGCTGGGATTTAACCAGTGCACAGCTGAGGGATATTGTACATGTGTGTTGTAATCTCCATTTAGTCGTTGCTGAGAATGTGTCCCGGAGGATAATTAGTGCTCACTGAGCAGAGAGCCTGGGCATGGAGTGCAGGAGGAATCCTCCAGCCTCTTATTAGCAGTTCTTGATGGATCTCAGGGTAAAACAGGGCGGGACTGCTGTGTTGGGATTGAAACTGCAGCCAAGGGGCGACTCTGGGCTTATATTGCTATTGCTGCTAATCATATTTTATTTTTTATGTTCTTTAGTAAAAATAAAGCGTTCTTTAACGTTTATTGATACAAGTAAAATGCAGGCAGCTCTCCTGAATGGTTTTGGTGTGAGAGTGAGGCCCAGCTTTGCAGGGCGCTGGGGTATTCTCGCACTCCTGGAGCTCAAACACCGCCCCGAGAGCAGGGACCATCCTGCCGTGCCGTGAGAGGAGCCAGGGAACAGCCTCTTGGCCATTAACGAGGTCTGGGGGCCTGGGGCGCTCTGCCGGCTTAGGGCAGTGCCCTCTGCAGCCTCTGAGCGCTGTCCCGCTGGGAGGGAGGGAGGGATGGATGGAGGGGGCGATGCGCTCCTTGCCTTCCCCCAAGGAGCGAAGGGAGCGCGGCTCCCGCTCCGCCTCGCCTCCCCATCCCACTCGGGTTCGCCGTCTCTGCTGCAGAGAGATTTTCTCAAGACTTCCCTACTTGACTCTGGAGACTCGGAAGGTGCGGGAAGGGCTCTCGGGGTGAGACAAGCGGGACAGGGCAGGGCTGCCCTCTGGTCCTGCTCTGCCAAGCGCTTGGAAGGGCGTTGCGGGCGGTGCAGCAACCCCCAGCCAGGGGGGAAAACAAACAAACACTTAAACTCCCCCTTAAAATAAACCCCAGACCTATAAAATTTAAAAGGACAATATGAAGTGTTCTTGTTCCTCAGTAAGTGGCTCCGCAAATAAGGGCTGTGTTTCCACGTGGGAGACAGGATCCGCACCTCGGGCGGCTCCCGACGGCCTCTTGGATGCTCTAATTAGCTCCTTTTTCTCCTTACAGTGACTTTGGCTTGGGCAGCTCCCGGCTGTTGGCTGCTCCTGGGCTGTCCCCGCCTCCCAAAGGGGGTTGTTTTGGGGAAAGGGGGCTCCCTTGGCTTGGTGGGGTCACTGGATCCATCCCCCTCTGGCTTGGGGTGTCCCTGCTTTCAGGAGGGGCTGCAGCAGCTGTTCCCGGGGCTCAGGGCAGTGCTGGCCCTTGGCACGATCCATGGAGAGAGGAAAGGGAATTGTTGGCTCAACTTGTTGCTGTTAGGTGGGTTTCCCTGTGAACTTTCACTTGCCGGCAAGAACCTGCTGTGTTGTCTGTTCTGATGCTGGGAAACCTTGAAGAGCATGTTGAGAGGAAGGGAACTTCTCTGGCCCCTAAATCTGGGGGATGTTTTCCTTTCTTGGTATGTTTGTTTCTGGGGCGGCTGTGCCTGGGAGAGGCTCTGAAGGGTTGGATCTAAAACAGCACCTAAAAGATTTCTCTTAGAGGCATTATCTCTGTGGCACTTGGCTTAAAAAAACCCTGCATGTTTGTATATATAACATACATCTCATGTTTGTGTGGGTTAAAATCATGGCCCCAAAGCTTTTCAGGCACTTGGGAATTTCAATATAAATATTTAGCAAGAATTTCTCCACTTAAAACATAAGACGGTTCCTGCTGTACATGCCCTGTTTTTTAATTTTATGTGAGCTGTTGAGTATTGTTTTGCATATGTAGCTCTGGAAAATTGCTTTGAAAGATGGAGAGAGGCTATTTATAAGAGCATGGAGTGATAGGCTGAGGGGAAACTGCTTCAAACTACCAGAGAGGCAGAGGCTTAGATGGGAGATTGGGAAGAAAGTCTCATGTTTAAGGGTGGGCAGGCCCTGGCACAGGGTGCCTGGAGAAGCTGTGGCTGTCCCTGCATCCCTGGAAGTGTCCAGGCCAGATTGGATGGGGCTTGGAGCACCCTGGGACAGTGGAAGCTGTCCCTGCCGATGGCACAGGGTGGAATGCAAAGAGCTTTAAGGTCCCTTCCAACTCAAACCAGTCTGGGATTCTCTGACAAGGAAAACCCTTTTGGGGAGGTGACATTGCCACTGAATAAGCAAACAGGTCCTGTGTTGGTGTTAATGCTCAGTAGAAGTAAAAGCAATCTGGCTGTGAGTAGAAGAGTGAGGCATTTCCCCTTAGGTTTGCTGCTGTCCACCCTGTGCTGAGGAATGGGGAGGGAGAACAGATCCCAAATCCCCAGCATGTCACAAGACTCAGCTGCCCTTCCCCGGGGTCTCCTCTATCCAAACAACACAGCATTTTAATAAGATGCAATGGGCTGGTACAGGGCCATCAAATGCAGAGTGGATTTTTTTGCTCCCTAAATTGATGTGAAAATCTGTTCAATTTATAACTATCAAACTACAGCTACAGAAAGTCTTGACAAGTTTGTAATGGCATTCTTAATCTAATAATTGCCAGAACAAAGCCAATAAAGAAGAACTTGTCATTGTTTTGAACAACACAAATTTAATATATTGGGAATTAAAGTTTGAGCTTAATGAGGGAAAGTAATTTAGACGTAAATAACTGGTCTGAGTCAAAAGCCTGGGGATTTCAACAGGCCATTATCCAGCACAGAGAGTGCTCTAAAAGCCAGCTGAGCTGTCAGAAGGCTTTACAGCAGCTCCTGAAATGCCCAAACTGCTCTGCCTTAGGCTGTGCGTGCCTCAGCCTCTGCAAAGCACTTCGTGTCCCCTGCTCTCTGGGCTGTCACCTGGAGAACTTCAGAGGCCCCTGGCATTAACATAACTAATGTAAAATAGGTAGAGGTATAAAAATTCCTGACAAAACAATATAATGGGCTACTATAGCTTATCTTTAAGGAGATTGTATTGACTGGTAATGCACAAGCAGCTTCGCTTCCATCTCTCCTCTGGGTGAGGCCTCCTGTACAACAGGACTGGCTGGAGAGGGATGTGGAGGGAAGCCTGGTTTTTCTCAAACAATAAAAATAGGAAGATAAAGTTGGGGTTCTGTGCTTGGCTCCTTTGGGATGGCTTGGGGCTGGTGCAGAGCCAGTGGGAGATGACTGTTCTTTGCCCCTGTGGCTCTGCTCTGGCATCCTGAAGGTCCCACGGGAGCAGCAGATCCCCCTGCTCTGGCACAGCCCAGGAGTGTGCCAGGGCTGCTGGTCTGTGTGAGCATGGCAGCCTTGAATCAAGCCCTTCCAGGCCCCTGTGCTGGAAACCCCTGCTGGGAGCCTTCCAAATTCCAGAGCCAGAGGTGCTGCAGGAGACCTGCTCCTTATCCAGCAGCCTGACCCAGGTTATTCAGAGCTCTTTGCTATCCCTCCTCTCAGTCCAGCAGTTTTTCCTTCTCTGTATCTTGTTATTTTAGAACAGGAAGTTTAGAGCAAATGATGTGCTAATTATAGCTCTGCTTTGCATCTACGTCTTCAGACTGTTACACTCAGGAGTAAAAGTGTCAAAATTATGTTGAGAAATGAGAATGTGTCACGGGAAAAAAAGCTCTTGTACATGTTTTAAATAAAATGTGTATCTTGTAAGTTATCATTTTGGCTAAAGAAATTTTTCCTTAATGTTTTACCATAAAGAAAAATAGGTGAAGGTTTAGGTTTGAACCCAGTAATAAAAACCTGGATGCCAGGGTGGGATGTGATTTCATGAAGTGCAGTTCCCTGCTGCAGGAAGAGCCACTGAAAGGTCCCTTGAAAGAATGGCTGTAGAAAGAAGGCACAAAAACTTGTGCTAGGAATTAAGTGGCCCAAGCTGAGTTCATGGGCGGCCATGGATTCTTGTCTTGGTTCCATATGGTCACAAGTATTGACATCAAGAGAGTCAGATTCTTCCTGGGTGATGGGATTTTCTTGCTTTGGTAGGAAGATGGTTTATTACTGTCTAGTCAATTGGTTTATAAATTAGATGGGAATCTAGGAAAGTTTGTTAAAATTGACAGAATTTATCTTCAAAAGAATTTGAAATTTAAGTATTTGGACACTGCTGTGAAGCACAGAGAGAGGACAGTCTGGTGGAAGCTGTGTGCACAGTTTTAGCTGGATTGTGGCCTTCTGGGAACAAGGACTTTATTTCCAATGGCTTCTGATCCCTGCCTGGGGCACTACACTGAGCAGTAATGGGAAATTGGGAAGGTGAAGCTGGGTTTGAGCAGTGAGGCTTCAGTGGGCTAAAATTTGTGAGTTCAGCTGTAAGTTTACCAGTTGTCTTAGGCTGTAATGCAGTTTCTTTAATTCTCTTTATAAAATGTGTGTCTAATGGCTTCTCTTGCAAACTGAGCACTTGACCACAAGTGGGTCAGGTCCTCTAAATTTCTGCTCCTGTTAATGAGAGAATATTATTGGATTGCATAAGCTTTCCATAATAAGCACCAAAAATGAGCCTGGAGTCATCTAGTCTTGCCCTAAGGCATGATCAAATATAATGAAGCTGTTGTGGAGTGATGTCTCTTTAAGTCTCCAGACATTGTACAAATCCTTTAGGCTTCCTGATCCTTGCAGTTTATGCCTTTTTATGGGACTTTGTGAAGGCAGGTGTATGACTGGAGATTTTTGTCCTTTCAGGGCTGTTTTTGTAAATATTTCTTTGGTATAAAACACTGAACTTGTATCCATGATCAGTATTTTCTATAAATCCATATATGCTCTTCTCTGCTGGGGTAATTCCCACCAGTGCTGCAGGAAGTGGAGGCTTTCAATTCCCTTTTTTATGTTTATGGATTGGTATATGGCTTTCCAGCCATATGTTTTTATGGAAGTAGAATAAATATGTACAGATGAAAGCTCTAAATGCTTGAAAGGCTGAAATATCTGACTCTGCTCTTTGAGTAGTTTCTCTCTGTAAATGCATTTTGAGGCTGTGTCATCCTCCTTGTTGACTCTCATTGTGGCAGAAGAGAAGGGTTAACACCCCAAGACACTGCTGTATAATGTGTCTGGGAGCTCACTTAGGATGTGTTTAGGGTTTTTTCCACGGTAAAGTGCTGCAAAAGGCTTTTATGACTCAATCCCTGGCTCAGCAACTTCATCGTGCACTTTGCATTAGTTTACAGGCTGCAGGTAGTGAGTGCTGGAGGCAAAACAAACAGGAGCTGCATTAGGGCAGCTGGGAGGGAGCAGAGCCCAAACCACTCTCTGAAAGCCCCTGAGATTTGTCCTGAACCCAGCACAGACCCACACCCCAACCCTGGAGCTCAGCTGCTGCTGAGGGAGGAAATGGGTAATGTTTCTGAGCAAAACTGCACTTCCCCTTCTCTAGGTGAACTGAAAATGGGGAGGGGTCTGGAGGGGCAGGACAAGGAGCAGCTGAGGGCACTTGGTCTGTTCAGCTGGAGCAGAGGAGACTGAGGGGAGACTCCCTGAGGTCTGCAGCTTCCTCAGGACAGGCAGTTCCACCCTCTGTGATGAGGGACAGCACACAGGGAAGGGCTGGGGCTGTGCCAGGGCAGGGTCAGGGGGGATCTCAGGGAAAGGCTCTTCTTCCCCCAGAGGGTGG
>JAWWMP010000005.1:497146-508306 GCA_035047865.1 Dendrocincla tyrannina
TCTCCAGGCTGAGCCCCCCCAGCTCCCTCAGCCCCTCCTGCTGCTCCAGCCCCTTCCCAGCTCCCTTCCCTTCCCTGGACAGGCTCCAACCCTTGAATGCCTTTCTTGTGGTTCCAGAACTGGATCCAGGACTTGAGGTCCTTCACCAGTGCCCAGTGAAAAGTTGGTGTTCCTGGAGGCTCCTTGTTCTGGAGGGTCTCTGGGCAGAGTGACTGAGCATTCCACTTCTTAGGAGTGGAAGTCAATTGGCCTCATGGCCATGGCTGTGGGAATGGGGCAGTAGGACTGTCCTGCCCTCCCCAGAGACACTGGCAGTGCAAAGCAGAGGGAGGGGCTGCCTGGAGTGTTGGTCACATTGGTCCTCTGAGAGGGGCTCAAGCATCTTGCTGCTTTCTGAAACCAAAAACCCAACCCAGCCTCGAATCCTCCACCCCCAGAGGAACCGCACAGTGAGTGCCAACAGCCCCAAACAGATAAAGCCACAAAAATTGTCAGTGAGCTCCTTCTGGCTGGCTAAGTGCCACTCAAATGTGGTTAGTTCCTGCCTTTCTGTAAATTCATGCTGCTTGCCCAAATTGGCTCAGAAGCTCCTAAATTTGTTAGATGAGATTGGTCAGCAGAGGAGCCTCCTGTGGAGACCTGGCCTGGCTGGAATGTGGTCACAAGGACAAGGACAATGCTTTGGCTGAAGGAGAATGGCCCTTCAGAGAAGGGCTGCAATATAATTGTGTGCCCAGCTGTGCCACAGCCCCAGAGCTTCTCTTCATGTTCCTGCTGCTCTAAATGTTGAGCAGTCTGGAGAGGGATTGAACCCCTGGGTTGCTTTAAGCTTTGCTTGCATCTGCTTTAAAATTCTGCATGAATGCAGTTGTGTGGCAGAGTCATAGGGATGAGGTTTGGGTTTGAGGTTGATTTGAATGCTCAGGCCACTCCAAAGGACTGTCACTCCTTATCTATCTGATGCCATCCATGGGATAATGTTTGTGACATGGGCTTTATCCTCTGCTGGGAGCAGAGCAGCTAACACTGAAGTTTCAGGCATTGTTCCTCCTAATAAATGAAGTACCCCATAAAAAATTAAGTAACTAAACTGGAAAGACTTGGGTGTTGTCAGAGGCTTTCAAAAGGCTTGGAACAAATTTTGGAGCTCTGTTTGATCTTCCTTCTGCCATCACAAACACAAAAATGAAACATGTGCCTTTCTCAATCTTAATAATTCAGGGCAGAATGTGATTGTTTCTCATCGAAGATGTGCACTGAGGTGCAGAGCTGCTGCAGGTACAAGGGTCACACAGCTCCCAAGACCAAAGGCTTTGTTTTTCCAGAAAAAACTGGAAGTTGAAAGCTCTCACTGCAGGTGATAGTTTAAATCTGCTTTAAGATCTTATGAAATGGTTTTGGCACTCAAAAGTTTTTGGAATAATCTCTTCCAACAAAAGCAACTCAAGCCCTTGGTAAGAGGAAATAACTCTGACTAAAACTGCTCACTTAGTGATACCTTGGGTTTCTTCTACAAGAACACTTGCCTTTCATAAACACCAGTGTGTTTAAAGTCAGGACTTACCTGCTTCAGCCTGTTTGGACTCCCTTCTCCTGGGCAATGAGTGACAGGATGAGAGACAATAGACTCAAGCTGTGCCAAGAGACATTTGGGGTGGATTTTAAGGAAATTTTCCTCACAGAAAGGGCTGTCCAGCTCTGGCACAGCTGCCCAGGGCAGTTGTGGAGTCCCCATCCCTGGAAGTGTTTTATAAACCTTGTGGATGTAGTACTTGAGGATGTGGGTTAGTGGTGATCATGGAGGTGGTGCTGGGTTGAGGGTTGGACCTTGTTAATCTCATTTACCTTTTACAACCTTAATGATTCTGGGTTTCTATAACTGAAATCGGTAAGTGTATCCTGATTTCCAGCCCTGGAGGCAGAATGCTGCTTACACTGTGTTCTTTATAGTGACTGGTGGCAGCTTCGTTTGGGGAGCATGTGCTTCACTCATCTGATGGAAATGTGATTAAAAGTGTCTAATGGCTCTGTGCTGCTCACCCAGCCTGGCTCTGGTGTCCTCACAGTGGGATTAGTGCCAGGGAGGGAGGGGCTTTCCCTCTAGCAATGCTGTCCTTCATTAAGCAGAAGTGAGACTACTCCTTATGCCCAAAGGTTAACTTGTTCTAGCACTAAGGGAGCAGGAATTCCTGTTGCATCACTTTCCAGTCCTTGCCTGCCTGATGGCTGCTGACCAGTCAGGGGATACTGGAATATTCACCTGGGTTCCTCTCCCTGCTCAGCTCTCAGCTCTGGGCCAGACCAGGTATTTTTACCTGTGCTGTTTAACTCTGTGAAGATGAAACACCCCTTCCGTGTGTTGAGTCCCTGGGGGGGTTAAAGCACTGCCTGGGCAAAGTCTCAGCAGTTCATTGTGAGAAAATACAATGACTGTGCAGCTGCAAGGACATTCCTCTCTAGTTTTTTCCCCCCAAATTAATTTCATTTTCAGTTTCAGATGTAATTGGAAATGAGTTGAGGGGGTAAAACTTTTCTTGAAGCAGCATGCAATCAAATGACTGAAAATGCCTATTTTGGGCTGGTTTAGACTCTGTTCTCTTGATGTGCCTCTGTAGACCCAGCTCTATTGGCAAAGGCTTTGGAAGGAGCTCTGGATTAGAGCTTCCTTCATCTCTTCCTGATTTCCACACACAGGGAATGAACTTTGGGAATGCTTCCCACTCACTATTACCGACACGACTAAGACAGTAAAAATACAAATAAATGTAAAAATATAAGCCAAGGTAAATGCATGCCAGGGAGGAGACTGTAATCAGGCAATAAAATTTCTTTAAAAACTGAAAGAAACATGTAAATATACAGTAGAATCTGTTGTGTGAGTCAAGCTTCTCTATATTAGTAACCATATATGTCTCTTGACTTAACTTTGTCAAGCTAGTTTTCTACAACTTTTTTCCATTTTGGCTTTTAATTTGATTAAACACTAAAATGTTTTGTATATAGTCATACAGGAATCAATGTATTATATGTAACCTAACAGGCTCTATTTCCTTTCCTAGGTGTCCCAGCACATTTTAAATTGGGAAGTGCTTCAATATTCCTTTCCTGGTTTAGTTGCCTGCTCACTCCTGAGGATTAAGGGGCTGTGTAAAGGTCTGGTGTTCTGTGCCTGTCCAGCATGGAAGGAGCCAATGGACCAAGACTTCCCATCCTGACTCTGCCAGTCCAGCACGAGGCTGGAGGGTGCCCTGGCTGTGTGTTTATAATGGAAAGGGCATTTGGCTTCCCTGAAATGCTTTGGAAGTGACTGTGTGGACCCTTCTGCTGTGGTTGTTTCTTGCACAGACAGTGAGGAGGAAGCTGATCCTTTCTGGCCTGTGCAGCCTTGGATGGTGATGCTCTGGCTGATTACCCAGGAATAGCAAATCTGCTGCCAGAGAACCACTCTGGACTGGCCACAGCTGGGCTGGGAAGGCTCACAAATGGTGGCAAAAAACTTCCAACCCTGCAACAAAGGGAATGATTCGTTCCTGGTGCAAAGAGGCTGCTGTGCTGTGCTTCGCTGCTCCCACTCCCCGAGAGGAGACGGTGGTCCCTGTGCCTGGCCGTGGGGTAAGGAGCCTGGCTCACCTTCTGTTGACTCTATTTCAGTAAGGTTTGACCATGCCCAGCAGGGGTTTGGTTGAGTTTGGCACTGCTGGTGCGTTTAGGAAATGCTTTTCTATCTGTGTTCTACTCATGGGAAAACCTTTCAGGGCTGAATGGCTGGTGTAAACCATCAGTGTGTCAGTGAGCCCCCCAAGCTCTGCTGAAGCCACAGCTCTGGGGGAGCTCCAGCCCAGCCTGGGCCTCAGCGAGGGGGTTTCGCAGTGACCTCTGGTGCAGACCAGCACTCTCTTCCATGCACTGCTCTCCTGGGATGGTCAGCAGCTGCTCCAAGCTTTGCTGGTCTACTGGGAATACACTCTGGGGAGGGGCTGTATTGCTCTTTGACAGGCACACAGAATGGAACTTCTGGCTAATGTGTCCTGCAAAACAAATAGTCCCTTTGCATGAGTGAAAATGGCACGATGTGGTTACATGGGAGGCCTTTTCTGTAGAAAAAGGGAATTTATCTTTTGATACAGTGCTTTGTTTTCACAGAAATACAAGTGTGGCAGGAAATCCCAGCCAGAGGTCCTTTGGCCACACTTGTACCCAAGCCTGGTGCCCTTGGGAGAGCTCATAACACACGAGGTGTGTGTTGCTGTGCTTCTTTGAGGAAGGGAGGTCTTTGGTGTCACCTGTTGTGCATTGCTGTGTGTTGAGGCAGGGGTTGCAGTCTCTGGGGTTTATTGATGTGAACAGTGAACTTTGTGCATTTCTATTGTTGCAAGTTATTTCCTGGATTTTGAGAGTTGAATCTTTTTGGTTGCATTATTAATAGCATGATATATTTATTTTCTAGCATCTCTCACTTTGATTTAGATGTTCTTTGCTGCCCCCCCCCCAAGTTTTGTACCCCATTTCCTTCCTGTCCTTTGTCCTCCAGCTGGTGCACCTCTGGATGTTTTGGTTATGTGTTAATATGGAGATTTTAATCTATAAGAGGAGTAATTGTTTTTAACAGCTGAGTCAGTTATTTCAATATGATTGCAGTCTTTTAGTCTGCAAATTTTCTACAGTCCCGGGTTTGGTTGTGCTGCACTGGCTTCATTTGGTCCAGCACTTTGAGTTGAAATGAGCACTCTGATGGAAGGTGGGGGAGTTTGGGACTGTCCCTGTGCCTGTCCCTGCCGAGCTGCAGTGCCAGTAAAGCCTTCAGCCACCCAGGAGCCAGCTCTGGGCCCATCATCATCTCTGGCTTTCCCTGCCATGTGCCCTGATTGCTCCACCAGCACAGCAGTTGGTGTTTTTTCCAGGGTGCTGTCCCTAATTTCTTACCAGCACAGCAGGATTCCTGTACTTGTGGAACCTCTGGGAAGTGTGTGTGACACATCATTACTCTGGTATGAGATGTGTTGTTTCAAACCACTATGACTAATTACTAACAAATGATGGGAATTTGGACATCAATTCCCAGATTTTGCTCTGGGCAAACCCACTTCCCATCACTCTTCTGTGGTTTGTTTCCTGGGGGGGTCAAATGCTGCTGATAATTGCTAGAGTTGCTCATTCTTTTGCCTTTCCATGTGCACAGATGAGCTGCAATCAGTTCTGGGATTTCAATTAAGAATTCATGTCCCAGACTATTTAAAATAATTTTTGCAGTTTAAAATGGTTCTTTCCTTGCTGACCTGTCAGACACAAACATTTCAACTTTGTATTTACAGAAGTAGAATGTCTCTGCCCACAGACCCAAAAATTACATTACTGCCTAAAGTTTACCACTTTCATAATTCCTTGTGTTTCATTTTTGACTAGACTTAATCTAGACCAGGTGATTGACTTCACCTGAATTAGAGTTTACACTTTGTACTGTAATGTTCTTCTCCTGTTGTGATGCTTCCCAAAAATTCTTGCCACGAAAGCCAGTAGCTCTTCCTTAGAGTCAAACAAGTGAAGTGAATGCTGAGTTTGAACATCCCTTCTAATTTAAATCCATAAATCTCTGAAAGCAAAGCAGATTGCTGCAGTTTTGGTACCTGAAGGAAGCCATTCTTTGAACGTCTGGGTGGGAAATGAAGCACCAAGAGGTGATGCCACAGCATTGTGATGGTTGGCACAGTTGTGAATGCTGGGCTGTGGGTGGGGCTGTGTACTTGGAAACAGACACCAGAAATTTGAAATATAAAAAAAAGTGACAAACACTGCCTCAAGGTCTGACAAACATGCCTTTGCAATAAGGTTAGGGGTGAGGGTGGAGAGTTGATTATTGCTCCCCAGGAATCTACATGGTAAGATTTCTCTGGGCACTGTGATTCTTCATGGAAAGGCCTGCCAGGTGCATCCACCAGCAGTAAAGACATCCCAAAAAATTCTGGGCATGTTTGATATTTCCCGTATGACTGACCTACTCAGGGGCATCTTAGATTCTCAGATGTACCAGGTTTTAAATCTATTTTAAATCCAGATTGAATTTCAAGTCCCCTGTCCTGTGACTTGGCATTTGAGGATGGAATTCTTGGAGCTAATAAAGGACAAGCTCCTGTTACAAGATTTCTCCCGAGTGGGGCACTAATAGAGCAGCTCTGGTTACTTAATTTCATAATGTTGGTAGGAGAATATTATCATTTAGACCTTTGTCTTTGAGGCAAACCTGATTGAAATCACTCAGCTGGCTGCAAAGCTCCTCGCAGTGGGTGGGTCCACAAACACTGAGGGGGCTGGTGACATCAGCCTCCCTTGCTTAAAGGAGAAAAAAGAGAAAAACATGCTGAAGTCAAATAAATAGGTCTATGCTTGATGTAGAACATTCTGTGGTGCTGTGATCAGGCACTTCACTGATAGTTTGATTTGAAAAAATAGTAATTAAAAACATTTTAGGTAATTCATAGAAGTTTGCTTTTGGGGCAATAATATCTGACTGGCTCATTTAAAGTTCCTCTGGTTTTGATTTGCTCTTGGGCTGTGTGGGCTGATAGCCCTGGCAAGCTCCTGGTGGGTTAAGGGCCACCCCCTTGGCAGGGTACTCCCAGAACCAGTGTCAGAGGACAAAGAGGCTCCAGGAGTTTCCCTAAAGTGCTCAAGCCAGGTTGGGAAGATCAAGGAAGACTGGAGTGTTATGGACATAACTTGGCCTGTCTTTTCTAACCTTCTGGAAGCGCAGGAAGCCAGCCTGTAAGCCTGTGTCATCTGCCTGGTACCCCAGGGACTATGACTGCCCATAGCCACTCAAACCACCCAAGGAAAACGGGATAAAAAGAGATTGGTTATAAACCAAATTCAGGGGGAAAAGAACCCCCATCTCTGCAGGGTGACCACAGAGCTGCCCTGTTTCCTCCCACCCCTTGCACAATGAAGGGGTGAGCAGCCTTTTACTCTGTTCTCTTTTTCATTCCTATTACTTTATGACTTACACCTTGTCATCTTTACCCCATAACTACTTTTACTCACTAATTTTACCTGGCTAACATCTTTATTTCATAAATGCTATACCTTGCCTTACATCTCGTATCTCTCAGGACTTTATATAGGTTGTGGTGTTCCTTTAAGGTGTGTAACTGTACCATGATTTATTCATGGCAGAGAGCTGTCTCTGTGCAATTCTCCTCTGTGCTACGGGTACCACTCGGGTTTAGACTGTGGGTTTAGGTTGTTGTGCTCCTGGTTAGTGTTCTGTTGTTATTTAAGTATTGGTGAGGGAAGATGTTGTTTGATGCTGTATCGAAACTTACTGATATGCTGTCTGTAGAGTTCGTGGAGTCTTTTTGTGTCTGCAGAGTACGTTTTGTGCTGGCTGCTTTAGGGTCTTTTGTGTTCATTAACCATAATCCTGCAGCTCATGTTACCACTGGCAACACGAAACCCACACTAATTGTCACACCTGTGGACTAATAAAAATAATTTGGGGAACTGCAAGAGTATAGTCCAGTTTGTTTCTGGTGCTGGCAGTGATGTGATGGTTAAGGGGACCTGGAGGGAAAGGGACTCTCTTGCTAGTAAGTGTAGTTCTCATTGGAGTGTTAAAGTGCCTGTTCAATCAGTGAATCTGTCTTGGTGAAGGGTCTCTGTTGGGTGGGACACAGCCAGACTGTGTTGGGCATTTAAAAAGCTTTGATACTCTGAGGACACTTACAGCTAATAAAATATAGTAGTACAAGTGAGGGCGGGGCAAGAAATCTTTGCATTTTTGTCTTCCTTTCCCCTTCTTTCTTTCTTTTAATGTGACAGATCTGCTATTTAAAAATGTGCAAATGAGTGTTTCATTGGTGGGTGTTACAGAATTGATCTGAGGGGGCTTTGGAATACCTAAAAATGAATATTTTCAGTTGATGTTGAAAAGTTTCTGTTCAAAATGTAGCCTTTGAAGCAGGTCACTTTACCTCTGCCACCCTGAGTCGTGGTCTGTGTTGCATTGGAAGGAAATTTAAGATTGTGTTCTTTGAATCTCCCTGTGTGCAGCAAGGTGTGTGCAGATAATTCATGGCTGAGAAACCAGGAGTGTGTGCAGGGCAAGGTGTACTTTTTTGATGAATTAAGCTTATTTTGTGAGTCTATCCTCTCCCAGCAGATTGGGGTTTGTTTCTTGCAGTTATTCAGTTTCTGACAGATGCAGTCTCTTTCAAATGCCACTCTGAGGATGGAGTGCAAATATTCAAACCCTGAACTGTAGTGCTGGCTCGAGTTTGGGGAGATAACTCATTTCCTGGGGGTTAGTTTGGGGCTGCTTGTCCTGCTTTTACACCTCCTCTCACACAAACCCTCCCATTTTCAGAAAGATAATTGGTCTCTGATAATGTGAGTGTGAAATTCCACTTCTCTTCCTGGTCATAAGCATAGTCATGGTTGACTTTATTTTCATCTATTCAAGTGTTCTCACTAATAATGTCCCAGGTCAGCAATAATTTCCTCCTGGAAAGGGTGGTCAGGCCTTGGCAGGGGCTGCCCAGGGAGGGTTGGAGTGCCCAGGCCTGGAGGTGCCCAAGGCAGGACTGGCCGTGGCACTCAGAGCTCTGGGCTGGGGCACAGGGTGGGCATCGGGCACAGGGTGGGCTCCCTGGGCTGGGAGGGCTTTTTTAGCCTGAATGATTCTGGGATTGAACCTCCATTCTTGTTATTGGCTCCAAGTGGAGCAGGTGCCTTTTCACTTCCCAGCCCTGTGAAAAGCTGAGATTGATGTTATTTTTTTCCCCATACTGTGATCAACCTTTCTGGCAGCTGCTTTCCATCCACCCCTCCCAGCCTCTGAACCCCTGGTGTTAGTCAAAAGAAATGACTGATATGCAAATAGTGTTTCCCATAGACTGCAGTGGTGTTGTGATTCCAACATCAATTATGGAAGTGCTATAAGGCACAGCTTTGTACCATTGCTCAGAGACTTACAGAGGCACTATCTAGAGATTCCTCAGGTTTTTAATCTTAACACCCTAGGAGAAAACATGCAATCCACACAGCCTCTCAATCTGATATTTTATTAATGAGATTAAATGAGTAAGTAAATTATACATGTAAATCAAACAGAAAACAGAGTGGGATAACATGAAGTCAGCACACTAATCAATTTATCAGGTTGGTTTATTTGATGTGCTGTGATCAGCAGTCTTTATATCCTCCATCCACTGTGTGGCTTACCAAAAATAAGGAGTAAAAAAACCCTTTCCCCCTTTAGAAATCTCATTTCATGTTGTATCATCCTTTCAATCCCTCCAGGGATGTGAACTCTACCCCTGCCCTGAGCAGTTGTGTCAGAACTGGACAACCCTTTCTGTGAAGACTTTTTTTTTGTAATATCCAACATGAACCTCCCTTGACTCAAAAGACTTTTTCCCGGGTATCTGGTACAAATAGGTGGATCTGGAGTTGGACCAGGTTGCTCAGGGCTTGTGGTGGTCTAACAGATACAGTAAGATGTACCCAGAGAGCCCAGGCTGTCAGGGACAATGAGCACAGCCAGGAGCCAGGGATGGTCCAGAAGGTGTTGGTGCAACGAATAGAGATTGGAAGATTTGGGTTTGATTTGCCTCAAGAGCTAAAGAATGAAGCTCTTAAAGAGCAGATTCTACAGGCTGAGGGAGCTGGGGCTGTTCAGCCTCCAGAGGGGACCTCCCCAATATCTGTCAGTGCCTGCAGGGAGGGGGCAGAGTATGGACCAGGCTCTGCTTGGAGGGGCCCTGCAATGGCACAAGAGCAAAGGGCAGGAACTGACGCCCAGGGAGCTCCACTTGAACGTGAGGCAGAACTTGTTTGCTGTGCAGTGACTGAGCACTGAACAGATTGCCCAGAGAGGGTGTGGGGTGTCCTCACTGGATATTCCAGAACTGCCAGGATGCAATCCTGTGCTCTGGGATGACGGTGCCTGAGCAGGCAGGTGGGACCAGGTGAGCCACTGAGGTCCCTTCTAGCCCGACCCATTCTGGGGTTCTGTGGTTTCAATGTGATAAGGTTTCCAGGTTACTTGTGTACTCCTTAGAGAGCTTTAAAAAGGAAAAGAGATCCCATAACATTATGCTGGAGAGATGGCTTTGTCTTTTTTTTTCTTCCTCTGTTTTCTTGGTTGGAAAAGAGAGGGTGGGTTCCTCCCATGGCAATATTAACTTTGTGATACTAGAAATGGGGTTTTTTTTCCCAGTTATCAGGTTCATGTCAAGCCAGAGAAGGAGCTTGTACTGGCTTTTCTGTCCCTGCCCTTCCATCCTCCAGGCACATGAGGCTTTTCTGCCAGGGCTGAAATGGTTGTGTGAGATGTCGGAGGTTGTTCAGCCAAACTGCTCCCTGATGAATCAATGAAATCCTGGAGCAAAGCAGTGATCGGAGCTGCTGAGCACAGTGTCACACATTGTCCACACTTGTTAAGTTTTGACACAACACATCCTGTCTTGTCGGAGTTACAAGCTCTGACTGCAGTGAGGGATCCCCATCCAAGCCATTGTAAAGCAGGAATGTCTGTTAGGAAACAATTTAAAATTCATCAGCTTTGGCAGTGAATGTTCTGCACATTTCCAGGCTGAAAAATGCCAAAGGAGCAACTAGGGTTTGTTTTGTAAGTTTGAGATACTGTGTGTATATAATCCTTTGGCTCCAAAATGGCCCTTGTATATGCTGCAAGGATCCTTGGAGAGGTGTTTGAGCACAGAAGTTGTTTTGTTTATAAGCATTACAACATGCTATCAAAGGAGGTGTTCTGACTTGTCTGGAGCATGGAAAGTTGTACATGATTGCACCACAAACTCAAGATTTCCTTCCTCTGCTCCTCTCCCAGGCCCAACGAGGAGTGTTTGCTCACTACAGAGCAGTAGCAACAAGAGGATGTTGTTTCTAGGACAGCAGGATGCTTGTGTGTCGTCACTTACTGCTTTTTCCCTGGGTTTTGTTTAAAGCCAACTCTTGACCAGGGCAGCAAAATTGTCCCCCTGTGCTGGGCCCTGCTGGGGCACCTCCAGTGCTGGTGCCAGTTCTGGGCTCCTTGCGACACGAAGGACATTGAGGAACTGAAGTGTGTCCAGGGAAGGGGCTGAGGGAGCTGGGGGGGCTCAGCCTGGAGAAAAGGAGGCTCAGGGGGGACCTTCTGGCTCTGCAAGT
>JAWWMP010000005.1:515188-525294 GCA_035047865.1 Dendrocincla tyrannina
CGCCCGGGAGCAGCCGAGCTCCGCTGCCGCTCCGCGACCGCCCGTGCCGCCCAGGGGCCGAGCTCGCCGGCAGCACCAGCGCTCGGGCTCCGGGGCCGGGGCCGGCGCGGCGCGGAGATGGTGCCGCTGGTGCGGGGCGCCGGGGGCTCCCACCAGTGGCTGGCGATCGTTTTCCTCGGCCTTTGCTGGTTCCTTCCTCCCGGGAGACTCGCTGCGCCGGGCGGAGACTTCCCCGGGGCTACCGTGGACAATCTGGTGGTCAGGAAAGGGGACACGGCGGTGCTTAGGTAGGAGGCGATCGCGGGCGGGAGGGATGCGGGGACGGAGCGCCGCCGCAGCATCCCTGAGATGCCCAAGGCTCCGCCGAGAGCCCCCGGCCCCTCTCGGGGTTGATGCGGCGGCGCGAATTCCCCCCAGGGATGCTCGTGGGATGCCCGTGGGGTGCCCCGGTGATGCGGGAAGTTGTCCCCGCCACCCTCGGTACCCGCATCCCCGGAGGTCCGGGCTGTTCGCCGCTCCCGGGGTGGTTTTGCTCCGCAGTTTCTTCTATTTTAACTCTATTTAAGAAGCCTCGTCTGTTGTTAGAAGTTTGGAAACGCGTTGTTGGGGTGAAACGATGCAGTTTTGGCTTCTGGCAGCAGTTTGGGGTGTCTGTAGAGCGAGCAGCATTGGGCTGTGTCAGGGAGAGGATGATTATGCTCTGCTAGAAGCATTATTATTTATTTTGAGATATATTTCCGTATTTCTTAACGATTGAAGCACTGGCTTTATGCCATGAGGAGATTATGTTCCTGCTTCTCCTAATGGACCTTGTGCTCCTGCATCTCCTCATTACTTGACTGGAGCAAAATTTGTTTACCAGCAGTCGGACACCATAGTTAATCTACTCAAGTCCTTCCTTCTGGTTTGTGTTTGTTAATCCTCTGCTTGATTTCATTATTCCCTCAGACTCTAACTTTTTATACATGCGTTATACTTTTTGCCATGATCTTTCTGTAGTTCCAAACCCCCACATTTTCTCCTTCTCTGGAATACGGTTGCGATGGGTTGAATCTCCTCACTGTGATAAATCTCTGATTTAATTAGCAGCACTTCTCAGCTATGAAGTCTCTGGCTGCATTACTTTTGTTGGGCTGTCACTGAAATCTCCAGGTTATGACTTATTTTATCCATAAGCATTTTCAATGATCCTACAATCTGCTGTCAAATGCTGCATGAGGCATTTTTAGCAGGGATTTGGAAGCATTTTCAGGCTGCTCCTGGTGTAGTAGCTCCCAAAAATACAGTAGATGTCTATGTAGGGCAGCTGACAAGTGGTTTTTATGCGTACCTCAATTATACTCTGTGTTTTAAGACGTGCTCAGGTCCTTGTGCTTTCTGTCAGCACAATTGAAGGATCAAAGGAAACAATAATAAAAAAAAGTGTTTCATTTACAGTGCTTCAGGCTCACAGGTTGCAGAGAAGGTAATTGTGGGCTCACAGGCAGTTCAGGTAGATACTCAGCCAGTACTAAGTGCTATTAGGATGTAAATATGTTTAAAACTACGGTATTTAAAAACTGGTGTGGTTACTCCCAAAGTTACCTCCCGGTGGGGTTCCACTGTAACACATCCAGGTTTCCAGGCCTAAGGTTGAACTCTGTGTTGGTGCAGCTGGGTAGGTTACATAAATGAAATGGGAGCTTTAGGCTGCAAGCATCACTTCAGTCTCACTGGGGAGAGCGAGTGTGTGTTTTGTGAAGAGATGTTGCTCCAGGAAACGTTCCCATCGCTGCCGAGCTCTGGGACAGAGGGATGAGGTGCTGAAATTTCATGTGTTGCAGCTGGATTCGTTCTTCGTGCTCTGTGATTAACTTCTCTCATTTTCTGTGCCTTCAGTAGGCTTGCTTTAAACCAGGGCTGATTTTGGTTTAGGCAGATATTGTAACTTGGAAGGGGCAAGGCAGGATCACTGTGGAGAAAACACTGGGAGCAGCCTGTGCAGCAGCCAGGCAGAGCTCGTTACCCTCGGTCTCTCACTGCCCAGCATCTCAGCTCCCCTGGGAGTGTTCCTCGCGGGATACTTGTATTGGAAACCTAATTCAATATGCATTCAAATAATTGCTATTAGTGCCCTACGTACTGGAAGCTGGCTGTTTATTTAAATACAAATTCCAGTAAGCTGGATAGAGACGTTTGGGTGCTGGACGAGGGGTTTGTTCCTTCCAGCTCTGTAGCCATCTGAATTCAGCCCTTCCCAGAGACTGTGCCTCACAGCATCCCAAGCTGGCTGCCCTCCGGAGTTCCCAGCCTCTCGTGGCAAGATGACCATGGGCTCCCTGTGTCTGGCACTTGTAGATTCCTCCGTCAGCACCAGCCTTCTCTGCTTCAGCTGTCCCGTGAGGGTGTCCACGGTCCCCTCCTCCCCTCGGTACTGAGGCAGCACCATGCCAAGAGCATCCTGCTTTAATAATTAAAGCTGGAATATGGGCGTCGCTCCTGGGGCTTTGAGTCAGCGTTTTCATGGCTGTCAGAAGATAAGAGTGATTTATGGGATGTGTGTTGAGGTGGAGCCATCCCCCAACGAGGGGCGCTGTGGGTGCCCTTGCTGAGGCACAGACTGTGTGTGGGGCTGGGGGCCTGGGGCAGCTGGATTACACATCCCCCTTGTTCTGAGCAACCCAGGAGAGCGAATGAAGGGGGTTCCCTGTGTTGAACTGAGGATAAACATTTGCTCACAGGTCTCATTTTCAGCCCATACATCAGGGAGGAGAGCATGTAGCCCCTGTCAATGGGTATGGGGAAGGTTGGATGGGCCAGGTCCCAGGCCCAGTTCTCACATGAAGTTTTCATTGTCTTTGCTGAAGATGAGCAATAAAGGCTCCTTGAACTGTTGAGGTTTTCCTCAGCCTCTGTGTGTTAACGTGGAGTAAAATAAGTAGTTTGGCTTCCTCATTTTGAAATAGCTAATTCATATAGCAGTGTTGTTGATCAGTTTAGCATCCAACACATGCAGCAGTTGTTTAGTGCTGCAGAAGCAACACTGTGAGCACTGCTCCCTGCCCAGTGCTCTGGGAACATCACTGCCCATCCCGGTGCTCTGGGAGGGTTTCTCCCTTCCCGTTGCTCTGGGAACATTGCTCCTGTCTGCTGCTCTTGCTCAGCCAAACCCCTTCGCTCCTCACCCCCAGGGCAGCCCAGGGGTCGGTGTCCTCTCCAGCCCCATTGCCAGGATGATCGTGGGCCTGGGTCCTGCTTTGCCGAGTGCCCAGGTGGCACTGGGGTGCTGGGATTGTCCCGTGACCTCCCTGGCCAGCAGTTCCCAGTGCTGGCAGAGGCACGGTGCCCACGTGGCCCTTCCTGAAGGACGGGTGGAAGAGAAGGTTTGCCAAGAATGTCACTGGGAACCTGCCTTGATATGGACACACTTTAGTGAGGGGATTTTACAGGAGAGCCCTCATTAGCTGAGTCCTGTCTGTGATGAGTTATTTCTGTAGCCTCAGTGATTAAACCCTGGTCCTTTTTGTTTGGTTTCAATCACTGATTGATCCCTACAGTCTCAACACTATTTGTGTTTATTGAAGTTACAAGAAATCGTGTCAGTAAGGCGGTTGTTTTATATGGCACAACAATTTGGGAAGCTGTTCATTTTCAGCAGTATTATTCCATCCTGCATTGTTCCAATGGTCTTCCCAGGCAGCCTGTTAAGATTTCATGAGAACACACAAGAAAAGAAAGAGCAAGTTATAGACCCATAATTTTATTAAAAGAATAAATTGCTGCACTGTAGACTGTTAGAAATGCAGGAAACAGATCATATTCTCAGAGTTGGGTTTCTCCTGTGACCCTTTCCAAGACCTCCTGTAAGCAGAGGGATCACCGTGTGTTCCAGCATATCCATCTCACTGAGAGCCGGAGGGGTGACAAATACAGAGCACTTGGCAGGGAAAGGGCACGGGCAGAGTCTCCTCCCTCCCTGCCCCGGGGGCAGGGCTGGCACTACAGGCCTGGAAGCCCTGGGGGTATGGGGCTGCCTCCACCTGGGAAGGGCTTCATCCCCTTCCTTGGTGGTGTGGGGAGGACAGTGGAGAGCTCCCCCTGGGATGGCAGCAATTCTGCTTCTGTGGGAAGTTAAGGAATTGCTCTTTGTCTTCCTGTGCTGCTGCTGCTCCCGGTTATGGCCAGTGTATGGCCCCTGTGGCTTTAGAGAACCCAGGAAAGAGGGATGTGTGCCTTTGCAGTCCCCACGCACCTCACCTGCAATTTGGAGCCCAAATCCCCTGGGATATCTGAATGTGCAAAATGTGCTGGAGGTGATCAAAGGGGCTTTTTCTAGCAAGCAAAGGTTTTTATCCCGCATTTTGTTTTTCTCAAAGCTCGTGGATAATGAAGGCAAGTCTACCTGATAGTACCTTTATCATACCTTTACGTTCTGTCATCGCAGCAAATTGAGCTTTAGAAGTTGTCATGGCTTTTAAAAAGGTATTTTACTAGTGCATGATTATAGAGGAATTTAGGGAATGTGGGCTCTGCAGTCTGTAAAATATTGTGAATTATTCACTTCAAACAGTTAAACAGTTAAACCTCGAGCTGGGATCTGTGGGACTGATGTTCCCAAAGGCTGGCAGTGAGGAGTGGGAGTGGGGGAAGCTGGAAAGCAGATATCTCTGTCCAGCTGTGATCACAGAGCAGGCTCTTGTCAAACCTGGCTGGGAAATCCAGGGATCAGCTCTGGGCCAGCTGTGTCAGTGGGTCGATGAACTGATACACGGGTTTGCCCACAGTTGTCCTTTTTGGCAGTCCCATGAATGTTGTCTGAGGTTTGGGCAGCCAGCAGTTGTCTGAGAAGGGTGATTACAGAGAATGCCTTTTTTTGGTCACAGGTCAGGAGGTTTGGGGCTTTTTGGTTTGTTTGCTGAATTGGAAATTCTTCACATGCAGCCTCTCTGCTTCTCGCTGCACCACGGAGAGTTTCCAGGTCTGTGTTGTGTGCAGTCACGCTCTCCCCTGCCCTGGGGAACTGGGACAGTCCTCAAACACTCGGGATGAGCCCCAGGCAGGGCAGGATGGGCTGTGGGGACCTGGGGCAGTCCCCAAACCCTCTAGCTGAGCCCCTAGGAAGGCAGGATTGGCTGTGCCCACAGACGAGGTCTGCCCAGGGATGTGATTTACTTGATGGGCTTTTACGGGTATTGAAAGGTTTGGGCACATTGTAGGCAGCTGATCCAAAGCTATCCACGTCTTTTGCTGGCTGCTCTTAGAGCTCCTCAACTTCTTCTTTTCCATAAGTTTTTCAGCTGGTGGAAGCAGCTGCCATCTGGGGATGGGAGGAGCAGCGCTCGGTGCCTGCTGGTGTCTGGGAGCGCCGCTGTCCCAAAAGCATCGAGAGGGATTTCTGCCTCCCCGAGTGGGACGGAGCTTCCCAGCTGTGCCAGCCAGGGTGGCCCCGGAGGCAGGGGGGACAGAGCCAAGAGAGGCTGTTCCTGTGCAGCATGGATGACTCCGTGCTCCCTCGAGCTTCCCAGAATCACAGTTCTCACTGTCTATTAGGCACGTGTTGTCTCTGCCCTGTTGGGAAAGGGGATGCTCCCTGTTCTCCCCAGTGGCTCTCCTGCAATGAATGCTGGTGGTTTAGGGTGGAGATGAGATGTCCACCTAACATTATTTCTGTAAACTAGGTCCCTTCAGGGGCACCAAACCACAGGATCTGAAACCAGGGGCTGCTGGGGGGGTGGACACTGTTCTGGCAACCAAACCAACATCTCCTGTTCCTCTGGCTCTCAAACATTCTCATTTTCAGTCTGGCCTTCCCTGTTCCCCGTAAAGCTCAGCAGTGCCTTGCCATGGGTGCAGTGGGGTCCTGGCCAGACAAACCTTGACTGGGACCAGTCCCTGCTCCTCTTCCTCAGACTCCTGATGCTCAAGAACAAAACCAAAGCATTATGGCCCTTGCCATGGATTTATTTTGGGGGGCTTCATACCAATATTTCTTGAGCTATGAAATCCCACGTCATTCCAGAACAGTGGTCCTGAGAACACTCAGCTTCTCTGGTCAGAGTGGCTGGAGGTGCCTCTATGGCTTGAGCCCTGTGTCAGCAGGTCAGGCAGGCTTTGGCTCTGAAGCTGTTCAGCTCCTCAGGGGGATGTGGCGCCTAATTAATATTAAATTGCTGGGGGCCAGTGATTTTTAGGGATTGGTGCTCACCACTTCCTAAAGAACTGCCCTTTATAGCTGAGAGTCTTTGCCCAAGGAGTGACAGCATCAGGGAAAACTGGTAGCACGTCTGCGAAATGTTCCCTGTTCATTTCCATTCGTGTTACTGAGAACTGGGCATTTGGAAAGGGAGTTTTGCAGTAGCAAGAGCAGGTGGGTAACAAGTTTATACAGCACATTGGGATTTTGAGATACTGCATTCATCCCAGCATTCCAGTTCCCCTGGTGCATGCCCAGGGCTGGGTGCAGCTGTGAATACCTGCAGATGTGTTTATGGAGAGTGTAATAAATATAAACATATTTTCTTCTTTCCTTTATGATTTTAAAAGGTTTGGTTCTTAACTCCCATACTCTTGTTACTGTGGTGCAATTTGGGATCACAAATTCTTTGGCTATGTGAAGCTTCATTCCTGAAACATGACTTGGTACATGCGGACTCGTGTGCACACCCCCTGGATAGTGAAGCTGTTTGTTTAAGACTTTCCCATTCCCAATTCCTGCCAAATATTAAACAAGCACATTATGGCACTTGCCTCGTGTCTGTGCAACAATAATAAATAAATTCAGTGTAAATTAAAATAATTTATCATTTTAAGCGATGGTGACTGTTTCAGCTGTTATGGAGAGGAGGTAACAAAACAAGGAGTCAGTAAGTAATGAGAGGCAGGATTTGTTCCAAAGGGCTGTTTTGTTGAGGAGACAACAGAGACTTAAATGACTGTCTCCTCGTGACCATCTGTAAGAGCTGAGCATAGCTGATGTCTCAGGGCTGACTGTGAGGGCAGGAAGGTCCCACTGGGATGCTGCTGGGCAGCTCTGGTCTGTGCATCTTATCATAGAATCCCACACAGGTCTGGGCTGAAAGAAACCTTAAAGATCATCTTGTTTCAATGCCCTGGTATGGGCAGGGACACCTTCCACTGGAACATTTGTTGAACGATGCTAGCGTGGTGCTGGAATGAGGTTTCTTCATCTCTGACTCATCTGAAGGCTCTTGGTAGCAAGAAGTTCTCCTGGTGGATACTCCTCTTGGGAGGTGAGAGCCGGCTCAGATGTGTGGGGGGTGACACCAGGGCAGTGCACAGGCAGAGCTGAAGGGAGCAGGGTGTGAGGAGCCAGCTGGACCCAGCCTGGGGAATGGGGCACTTCCGTGGGCTTCTGCCCCAAAGCCAAACTCCAACCTGCTGCTTCAGAGTCATCGGAGGGAAGGGGAGAGGGGGAGGGTGTGACTGAACTTGGGCTGTGACTGATGCTGCCCACTGGAAATGTTCAGCCTGACAAGGTGGCTCCCACCACAACCTTCGCTTCCAGGAAATTGTGGTGTCACTTAATTTGAAAATAGAGCTGTAAATGCACGATGGCAAAGTGGAAGTGTTAAATATGGCAGCCAGTACTTTGACAAGTGGCACATTGCAGCCTTGGGAGAAAGGTGTTTTGTGACACAGTTCAAAACAAACTGTGTATTATCCTTGGTGTAATTTGTTATCAGATCCTCTGGACCCAAATCCAGGTGCTCAGAGGCTGCTGTGGCTGGCAGGGAGTGGGAGAGCTGGGGCTGGGCAGGGCTTTGCTGCCAGAGGTGCTGTGGTTGAAAACAAAGGGAAATCACCATCACAGCTGGAATTGTGTTTTGGAGTCATGGTACTCTCTCGGCCCTTCCCAGTGCAGGACTGGCACGGCTCATGCCTGCCCTGTTGCTGCTTCTGCTTTTCTAGCCCTGGAGCTGCCAACCCTGAGTCTCCACTGAGAGAATGTATGTCCACGGTGCATCTCCTGGGTCTGCAACAGTCTGGGTGTCCTTTCCCTGGCTCCTGAAATGGTGTCACAGGTTCTCTAGTGAGGTTTCAGAAAGGTGTAGGTGAAGCAGGACAGTAAAGTCCAAATTAATGAGCTGCACTGGACTCAGCAAGGTAAAGGCTGGACTCTCAGGGTTCTTTGCCAACCCAAATGGTTCTCTGATTCTGAGATGTGGAGCTTCTCATTTTCTCCAGTTGGCCAAATAAAAGTCAAGAACTTCTTTCTGCCTTCAAGGGAGAGAATAGCTCCCCTGCCATGACCCATGGGAGCATGGAGGAGAATAGCACGTTCTCCAAGGTGCCTTGGAGGAAGGGTGAGAGGATGGATGATTTTCTGTAAGGCCTTTCTGGTGGTTCCAGGAAACCCAGGACTGAAGCAGAGATGGCAGGAGTCCCTCTGTTGGGTTATCCACTGGGGGGGGCTCGGATCCCCGTGGAGTGCAGTGTGCACATGGAAGCTCTGCTGCCAACGTGGTGCTCCCCCCAGGAGCTGGAACAGCCCTTTGGTGTCCCCTGCTCGGTGCTGGGACTGGTGCTTTGGAGCTGAGAGGGACACGGGGAGTTTAATGGAAGGTAGACATTGACATAACACAGCTTTCAGAGAGTGTATTGGTTTCATTCTTTTATTTACTTGTAGGAGCTGTGTTGAGTCATCTTTGTCAGTCCCTCAAACCATTCTTGGGCAGGCATTTCCTAATGACTTTTGGCTTTCCTGCTTGTAAATGAAGCAGACTTCAGGAGCAGAAGACTTGCTCTATTAGAGTTTTAGATTGATAAGATGCTTTTACCTTAATTATAACAGAAATTGAGAAACAAGCTTAAAAGAGGTTGAGCAGTGTGAATACACTGAAATAAATTACAGATGAGGTTGTCCCAGACGTGGAATGTTTAAAGTCTGTAGGAGTTTGAATGCGATTCTTGGTGAAATCCCAAATTAATTTGATAGAGCTGAGGCAATAATAAAGTTCCAAGGACAGAGAGAAGAATGGATGCCTTAGCAAAAATGAACAGATAAATAAAAGCACTGCCTTCGGTGTCTGTCAGATGTGTCCCACACGTGGAAGTATTCAGGATAAATGAGCTCACCTTTATTGAGCAGAGTTTCAGTGCCTAACTCGGTCAGACCTAAAAGCAACATTTCTGTTCCTCTTTTTCTGCCCCTCCTCATAGAGCAGGTTTTAATGCCAGATTTGGATTAGATGGACTAAATTAGTTAAAAAATGAGCACAACTGGATATGAAGGTCTCAGAAAGGACTTAATTGAATTAGTGTATTTTGAGATCTGTGCTTCTGAAGCATTGAGTTAGTGGTGTGCTCTAACAGATGGGATGGAAAATCTCATACCATGGGAGTTACAGATACAAGAGTTCTGCAGGTATTATGTTGCTTAGGGAATAAAAGAATACTTAAGAATTCCATAATTAAAACATTTATCTGTATAATCCTGCTAAATACTTTTGTTTATGAATTTAATATGATGGTGTAATATATTTACAAATTTAGGTTAATTCATTAAAAGTATGTATGCATTTATCCTGATGTGTTATATTGTAATTATCCTGAATGAATGACAGAAATTAAATCAGGAAGCTGTCAAAATCCCATCCCTTAAATGTGTTGTACACAGAGCAGTGCTGACGTGTTTCACTGTGCAGTTGCTGCTCTAGGTCATGGGGGTATGTTAGGCTGCATCACAGCCCTTCAGGTGCAGCTTTGGGGATGGGGCTCCCCAGGCCTCTTCCAGCTCCTCATCACACTCCCACTCCAGCAGTGGAATTCTCAGCTAGTTCTTGTTCAGAGAGTTATTAAGTAAATCTCAAATTGAATATTAAAAAGTCATTGAAATGCTAATTTAAACAGTGGGCAAAAAAAGACTGTCAAGTCTAAGGTTCTCTTTCAGGGGTTTTTGTGATGGGTAAAACTTCATGGCTAAAGAGCCACCAAACTGTCTCCAACCTTATAGAACCATGGAATGGTTTGGGTTGGAAGGGACCTTACAGACCACCCAGTGCCACCCCCTGCCCTGGGCAGGGACACCTCCCACTGTCCCAGGGTGCTCCAAGCCCTGTCCAACCTGGCCTGGGACACTCCCAGGGATCCAGGGGCAGCCACAGCTT
>JAWWMP010000005.1:587834-601851 GCA_035047865.1 Dendrocincla tyrannina
GTCCAAGGGAACAGTGGCCCTCCCTCCCTGCCCAAGGGGACAGTGGCCCCGTCCCTCCCTGTCCAAGGGAACAGTGGCCCTCCCTCCCTGCCCAAGGGGACAGTGGCCCTCCCTCCCTGCCCAAGGGAACAGTGGCCCTCCCTCCCTGCCCAAGGGGACAGTGGCCCCGTCCCTCCCTGTCCAAGGGAATAGTGGCCCTCCCTCCCTGTCCAAGGGGACAGTGGCCATCCCTCCCTGTCCAAGGGGACAGTGGCCCTCCCTCCCTGCCCAAGGGGACAGTGGCCCCGTCCCTCCCTGTCCAAGGGGACAGTGGCCCCATCCCTCCCTGTCCAAGGGAACAGTGACCATCTTTCCCCAATGAGGGCCTTCCTTACAGTGCAGCCAAATGCCCGACTGGGCAATAGGCTCAACATTTAGTTGGGGACAGTACCCCTTCACGTGTCCCCATGACTGAGGCAGGCAGCACACCCGGGCCCGCTGGGCTTCACAGCTGGGAGGGCACTGGTGGTTGTTGTGGCTGGCTGGGCTGAGCAGGCCCCCAGAAGGGCAGCAGGTTGGGCAGAGCTGCCTCCAGAACCTCCTTCAGAACTGACACCACCTGGGCCATGGTGCCTTCATGGCTCTCCCTCGCAATGGATTGGTTTCAGCAGTGGCAGCCCGTGTTTCTGCAAGCCTTTACTGTGTCCATAGTGTTGGATCCCCAAGAGCCCTCCACAGCTCCTGGCAGGCATTGTTGGCATTCCCCACTGCCAGGCCCAGGAACAAACCGTCCTGACACTGAGGGTGCAGGACCTGCCACTCCAGGGCCTCCCTCAGCCTCTCCGGGAATCCCATGGAAGGGTCCTTTGGCCCTGGTTGTACTGATGGAAAGGAAGGAGCTCCCTGGTACCATCAGCAACCACCTGCAGGGCTGGCAGTGCCAGCTCTCGGAAGGGTTTCGGTCTCTGGTCGGTTGGCACATTAACCCGTGTGGGGCTGGCAGTGAAGGGCCCCTTGCCAAGGAAGACACCCATGGTGGTACAGACTGGGACCCCGGGGGTGGCACAGAGGGCTTCAACAAGGCTTTTTACCAACGACTTCCACTCATTTTCAACCATTGGCAATTGCAGTGATGATGGTGCAGACCTCAGAATGAGCCTTATACCTCATGGCGCCAAAACACAGGCAGAGAATAAAGATTCAGTTACGCTCATAGTGAAAGGAGCACTCAGTCCACAGTCTTTTACTGTATTTTGGATATCCTTCGCTACTGAATAATGAACAGGCTCCCAAACTGGAGATCTCTCAGGGTCCCAATACACAGGGTAATTGCTCAAAAATGCGAGATGCCCCTCTGCCTCCCGTTGTTTCCTTGGTCTGCGCAGCTGGAATTGGCTGGGGGGGCACCGGAGCCAGCCTGGGGATCGCGGGGTCACGGGCGCCGCCATCTTGGACCGGATGTTGACGTGCTGGCCCCGCCCACCCCCGGGGAGCAGGAAGTAGCGAGGCTGAGAACCGGAAGAGGCGAGGACGCCATTTTGTCCCGGGAAGGCGGGGGAGGCCACGAAGCCCGCGCGCCATGTTGGGTCTGTCCGGGGGTCGGCAATGGCTCCGCCGGCCCCGGGCCCGGCCCCGATCGGCGCTGTCCCGCTGCTCTGGTGCTGAACCTTCCCGGGACCGCTTTAGGATGTGGTAAGTAACTGTCCAAGCCGTAAGGGCTTTAGCAGCTTCTGTGTTCGCCTCAGTTTCAGCAGCGTCCCTTATTGAAAACCCCAAACTGTCCCAATCTCCCAGATTTACCGGGGTGCAGAGGGGATATTTTTGCTCCGCAATCCATTTTGATAAAACCTTTAGCCATTTCTTTCCGAAGGGGTGCCCGTGGACGCGAACAAAGCATTTGAAGCTCTTGTAAGAGTTTCCATGGGATTTAGAGCAAAGGCTCCCCATCTGTAACCCGGGTTACGGGGGAACAGCAGAGCAGTCTCTTCGCGGCGTTCTCACCTCGGTCCCGGCCGATCGAACCTCGCCCCCAGCCCCGCCGGGTCCCGGGGCCGCAGACACCCCGTCCCCGGCTCTGCCGAAGCCCCGTCCTGGGGGCTCCCCCCGCCCTCCCCGGGGACAGGCCGGTCCTCTGGGCCCCAGGAGACCCCCTGGGCACGGGGGGGAGGCACAGCCCGGCCGGGAGAGCGGGGCAGGGTGGAATGGCCGGGTAATAACATGGGGCCGGCTGGTAGAGGGGTGGCGTGGAACGTTCTGGGCGGGGGGAGGCACCTCGGGAGGAGCGTGCAAATCCTCTCACCGGCTTGGGGAAAGAAGGCAGGGTAACAACCCTGTGGGGAGCACTGGGCAGGAGGTAACCATGTGTGGTGAGACTGCGCTGCTGCGGAGCTCGGCCACTGGGAGAACGGGGGGGACAGCAGGGAGAGCTGGGGAACAACTGGGCAGTATATAGATACACATAACAAGGAGCATATAAAACTGTAAGGACATGTAACAACACTGGGAGCCATCAGAACACTAAACAGAGCCCAAACATGGCCTTCCTCTTCATCTCCAGCTCTCAACAAACTCTTCCATGCTGGTTTTTCCATTCTTCAGAAGACCCTTGACCCACACCACACCTCCTTCAGCTGCAGCTTCTTTGGTGTTCAGCCTTTAACCAAATTTCTCTTTCCACTTTTTCTCAGCTATAATTATTTAAAATTTCTTGAAGCTGGTCTTGCTTTTTCCCTTTTTTACCTTCAGGTCTCTCAGGCTGTGTCCCTCTGTATTCATGCCTATCCCTCACCTCCTGTTCCCACTCAGGGCTTGTGTGGCATCTGTGCCATCGATCCACAGAGTGGGGTGGGACTGGGCCGTTGATGATTTTATGTAATAGTTTAAGTCTTCATTATTACACTCCTGAATAAAAGCATTTTCCTAGAGAGCCAGGCTTTATCCTGCTATTGATCCCTGGGCAGCTGAGCAGCCCGGGGGGAGCAGCCACCGGGGGGGGGTGGAGTCTGACCCACTGCAGGGTGGGCAGAGATGCCTGTGGCACTGGGAGTGGTCCCAGTGGGCCTGCAGGAAGCCTGCTGGGGGCTTGGGAAGGCATTTATTTAGATTGGGATTGAGCAGGATTTAAATCATCCCCTCAGCAATGCAAGAGGCCAGGTTGGACAGGGCTCGGAGCAACCTGGGCTAGTGGAAGGTGTCCCTGCCAATGGCTGGGATTTGGAATGAGATGGGCTTTAAGGTCCCTCACAACCCAAACCAGCGTGAAATTCTATTATTATCCTTCATCCCTCTCTTCTCCTGGGTGTTCTGGCTGGTCCTGCATGTCCCTGCTGAGCTGGGAAATCTGTTCACCAAAAATCCAATGCCTGTTGCATAACAGTGAAGTCAGGATTGAACTGAACCTTGTGAGCACCGGTTAACATTATCTCTGAGCTTTCCTCTTCCTAAGGTAGATGTATTTATATTGTCCCTTGGGGTTGTTGTAACCTCAGAATCTCCAGGATGAGAGGAAATGGCCTCAAGCTGTGCCAGGGGACATTTGTATTAGATATTAGGAAAAAATTCTGCACAGAAAAGGTTGCCAAGAACTGGCAGGGACTGCCCAGGGCAGTGGAGGAGTCCCCATCCCTGAAACTCTTCAAAAAACATGGGGATGTGGCACTTGAGGATGTGGTTTAATGGTGAACGTGGTGGTGCTGCTGGGTTGCTGGTTGGACTTGATGACCTCAGAGATCTTTTCCAACCTTAATAATTCCCTGGTTCTACTAAACCCCTCTGTGTAGGAGAGCACACAAGCAGCCCCAGCAGCCAGGGATGCCAGCAACTGCAGCTGGACTGACAGCAGTGAAATCAGCTCCCAAATAGCTCCTCAAAACATGAGTCTGTGTCGACTGCGTTGAAAAACCCTACCTTAATAAAAGACATATGAAATAGCTTTGACCTGAGAATGTGTCCCAGGAGTTTGTCTCTTCCCTTTCCAAAGCAGAGCTTGGCAGTGAGAGCAGCAGTTTGAGATGTGTGATTTCGTCTGGAGTATCTCACTTTTCCACCCCCATGGCAGCAGTAGGGCCTGATGGATTTTTGGCTCAGCTCATTGCTAATCAGTGCTCCTGCATGAGACTAAAACCAATAAAATAACCTGACAAGGAAAAATCCTACAGGATGGTGGCTCCAAGTGACCCCTGGGTTGTTTCCATACCTGTATTAACCAGGAATTTCCTGGAGCAGGGAATGTTGATTTTAATTCTTATTCTGAGCAAAAAGAACCTGAAATCCTTCTGAAAGAGAGATCTAAGAAAACTTCCTTTTCAGACGTTTTCCAGTATTTTCCAAGCAGAAACCTCACCAGACAGCAAAGCCTGGAATTGTTTGTAGCTGGGATGCAGCTGGAATCCCTTCCCAGCTGCGCTGGGAGTGCGGGGCCTGAGGCTCCTGCCTGAAAAAGCAGCAGCAAGCTGTGCATTTTTATGCATCATTTCATTTTAAAACATATTGACAGGCATGTTCTGCGTTACGTAAAGAACAGCCAACCATCCAAAGCAAAAAAATCCCTAAAAAGCCCACAAAACACCAAGCAAAAGGTGAGTGGACCCCAGGGGAATCATGAAGGTGGTACTTTTTAGAAAAAACCCCTTTGTACACGACTCAGGCCTTTGCTCATCTCTTATTTGCTCTCACAGAGGTCACATCTTTCCTACAGCTTGAGGGAAGGACTGGGAATGCTCCACGTGTCCCT
Organism: Dendrocincla tyrannina; assembly: GCA_035047865.1. Classification (NCBI taxonomy): domain Eukaryota; kingdom Metazoa; phylum Chordata; class Aves; order Passeriformes; family Dendrocolaptidae; genus Dendrocincla; species Dendrocincla tyrannina. The sequence goes on from JAWWMP010000005.1 coordinate 592,546, forward strand.
CTTATTTTTATGGAGTAGCAAAACCAATCTGTACTTTTTCCTGTGCACATTATGGAGTAGTCATGCAAATTGCTTACACACTTATTAGCCCCTGGAAATTTTAATGTTATCAGTTGAAAGTTAATGAGTTTGTGGGTTGATTTGTTGTAATCATCAGGTGTGTGATGAGGGAGCCTGCCTGTCACTGCTCTGTCATAGTCCGGATGCTTCTTTAGTGGCAGGTTCATGTAAAAGGTTCAGGTCTCTCAACTTGTGTCAGAAATGAGGGGTTTGGCTGGTCAAAGAGACTCCCTCAAAGGTGTTGGCAAAAGCAGGTTCGGTTTGGATTTGTGAAAATGTGACTTTACAGAGTTGGGTGTCAAGAGTTGCTCTGTTACCACACAGGGTAAAGCACACACAGGATGATCAGAGCAGAAGCCATTTGGAATTATTTATAGGGAAGTCAGGAATGCAAAGGGGGTGCAAAGGATGTGGATGCAAAGATAAGGCTGCAAAAGGGTTCAGCAGCACTGAATCACCGGGCACTGTAACATTTACCAAGTGATTCAAAGGGTTTGCTGTAGTTATAACAATGCCTTAACTCTGGGTTGGAGGCAGGAATGTTCATCCTGTAATCAGCTCCCACGCACACAGGCAGAGCTGGGGGTGCTCCCGTTCCCACGTGGCTGAAGGTACCTATGGAAAACTCCCCTCTGCTGGTTCGGGCTGTTCCCACCTGCAGGAGCATCTGGTGGCACCAGGGCGTGTCTCAGGCTCCACTGGGACAGCCAGGGGATGTTTCAGCGCTCAGGTCAAGGTTTATCAGGAGCTTCTGGGCTCAGGAGTGAGGGTGGGGAGGGGATGGAGCCCCAGAGCATGGCATGGGGAGCGCTGGGTGAGCTGGTGCCAGAAGCAGGCACGAGGCAGTCAGAGCTCCTCATGAACATAAACACCTTGAAGCAACATCTGGAAAACTGCTCAGGAAAAAATAAACAGATTTTTATTTATAAGTTCTGTGGTTTGGTTTTTATAGCATTTTGATGATGTACATAAATTATTGTTTAAAACCAGAAAACATGAAAGGAATTCCAGGGGCAAGGCAGTTCTCTTTGATAATCTCTTTCCCGAGGAATTTGCTGTGTTTTATTTTCAGCGTGCTGTTGCCTTTTGCTGGCAACTGGAAAACCTGACAAAGGCTTTTTATCTTTATTTGTATCTGTGGTTCGAAGCTCAAAATGTTCATTACTCTTTACAATGTTTACTGCTACAAAGACAAAATGTATTTACTGAAAGAACACTGTATCTGATGCAATGCTGGGCAAGTCACTTGTTCTGTGAGACTGATGGTTGGCTCTTCATTCAGAAGGTTTATTTATTTAATATGCAAAGCAGGAACTCAAAGGCCACTTGAGCCCTGGGGTTTGTGGGCTGTTTGCAGGTGCCAGGATGAAGAAGATACGAGGTGCTGGTGTTGGGGACCCTGTGGCCTGGGCACCCCCTGGGCACTGCTGTCCCCTCCCAGTGCCAGGGAGTCCTCAGCTGAGCCCAGTGGGACCCTCTCCGTGCCCCACTGTTGGGGTTTCACGGGCTTCGTTCCAGTTCCCAGGATTCCAGTTCATCTCGTGTGACACTCATGCTTACGGTTATGGTTTACACCGAGTAACTGTTGGACAACCAGCTTTCTTCCAGGATTGCATTGGTACCTCTCCATGTCTCAGGTGTGTTCTCACACCACACACAGGGCAGATCTCGGGCTCTGCAGCTTGGGGTGATTTTGACTCTGCTGGGAGCAAAGGTGGTTGAAGTGACCCGAGCTGGAGACCAGGCGTGCCAGGCCGAGGAGCAGCGGCACCGAGTGATCTGCGTGTCCAGATGCCAACGTCCCTTTTACAATTCTTTTCTTTCAGTTGCCCCCACAATTCAGGAACTTAAATCCAGCGGTGTGATGCTTGGAGGGAACGGCCTGATACGGTGCGAAGGTGCAGGAGTGCCTGCCCCGGTCTTTGAGTGGTACAAAGGAGAGAGGAAGTAAGTAGCCGGGGCTGCCGCCCGCCCGCGGGGACCAGGGGGCGACAGGCAGGAGGCCACCAGGCTGGGGCTGCCCCCTGTGGTGACAGATCAGCAGCCTGTGCTGCGGTCAGTGCCGAGGTGTTGGCTGTGCAGTGCGGGGAGCCGCCCGGTCTCCTCATGGTTGTGTTCCCTGTTCTGGAAACAGGCTGTGCTGGGCTCCGAGAGGGAGAATTGCAATACGGAGCCTAACACCTAAACGGGCTTTAGTAATTACAGCCTTTTAAGTATAATAACAAAAAAAAATAGACACTGAAAGACTACTGAAAGGATTTTTTTTTTAATTCGTCTTCCCAGCTTTCCTGCTGAGGGTCTTGTGGGTGGAAATGTTGTTTTGTGATCAAGACTTTCAGCCAAACCTTCCTGTGTATGGATTTTCAGCCAGTTGTGCCACTGGTGGTTTAGACCCTGGGTCTGTATTCCCCAGAGCTCTGCTGGTCACTGCATCCTCGAGGGGGTCCAGGGAGTGCTCTCTGCTTGAACGCTGAAAACTGGCCATGTGCTGGGGGTTTGTTTGCAGCCAGCTTCACTGCCAGCTCATTAGTGTTATGTAATGGTAACAGGCATCTCTGAAGAGTCATCTCGATGTTAAAACCAGCTCATTAAACAGGTAGATATTTTCTGGGTTTCATAGGACATTGGGGTTTTCAGCTCTTGGCTTGTCTAAGAGCTCATTTCTGGTAGGGTCATGTGGGTGCAAAAGCAAGTGGATATTGTCCTTTGTAACTTAGCATCAAGCTTTTGGAACTTCCCAGCTTCCAAGTGTTGGGTTTCTCAGCTCAAACATCCCTTTAAACCTGGGAGCTGACAGGAGAATATCAATGACCCTTTTTCACAGAGAGCCATCTGTCAGCTCATTCCTCAGCTGCTCCCCTCCTGCAGCAGGAGCTGCTCCTCCTCCCCCTCGCTTTGCCAAGCGGGCGCATCTTTGCACTCTGATCTGTCCTAAACCATCCTCTAAAACTGCCCTTTAGGTGACAGGAGCTGGTTTTAATCTGGTGAAATTCATCTGCCTCCTGTTTCCAGAGATGCCCATAGTGCTGTGCTCATGCTGGGGGCAAGTTGCAGCAGAAATATGTTTAATGTAGGAAGTGTTTCAGGGCAGTCTGAGCACTCTGGATTCAATCAGCCCCTTCCAGCGTGCTAATCACCTTTCTATTTATAACACTGACCAAATTCCTTTCTCCGTGAGCGCACTCCGTGCCGCGGCAGCAGCAGCAAAAGGGAGGCAGAGCATTTCAGGACACCAAAGTTGTGCTTCTGTCTCAGTTTCAGTTGGCCTTTCACCTCAACAAGAACTGTATTGTCCTGTTGGGTCTTGCTGCTCAAGGGTTATGTCAAATCTAACACTCCATCCTTTTTAGGGGTTGTTGATTCTTGTGGGTCCCTTCTAACTCAGGGTATTTTATGGCCTCTTGCTGACAGATGACTACAAAGGTCCTGGGGATCTCTGAACCCCCTTCCCTTGCAGGAAAGAGGGAAATCCACACACACAGTTTTTTCCTGCAGTATGTCCCCTTTCCCTCTGGATGATGGGCAGCCAGCACAGGATGAGTTTGGACAGCTCAGTCATTGGTTTCATGCAAAGCTGAGAGGATTCAGCTCTCAGAGGTAGCTCAGAGTAGCATCTACATTATCCTGCAGATAATTTGCAGCTATACTTCCAGACTACATTTATCCCCTGGGAGTGCACACCCTGCTGTGTTTCCTGCTAACAGAATAGAGAGAATCCCGTTTGCTTCACATGCTCTTGGACTGGGACTTGTGTTTTTGGACATCTGGATGAATTGTTGAATAAATTAAAAGTGGGAGTTAGCCCTGAAACCCTAAGAGTATGTTCAGTGTCTGAAACAAGCCTTTTGGGTCTGTAAACTCTATTATTGTTGCTTAGATTAATCTAAATCCAAACCCACCATTTCCAGACTCAAGGGATTATCTCATCATAAAATAACCATTAAAGCTAAACATAAAGGCAGTAACAGACTACATTAAGTTAAAAATATTAGTCTTTGAGGCAGAGAGGCTAATTCTGCCTAATCACTTAGTTCCCAAGAGCTGCTGTTCAATAACTTTCCAGAGGTGCTGGTGCACAGGGTGAGCTGGGAAGAGGCAGAAATTTTGGAAGTTACTAAAAAACATCTTAAAATTATCATAGGAACATCATATGGTTTGGGTTGGAAGGTTTGGGCAGGAATACCTTCCACTAGCCCAGGTTGCTCCAGGCCCCATCCAGCCTGGCCTTGGACACTTCCAGGGATGGGGCTTTGTAAATGTGTGTGGCATCTCAAATTGTAGAAGGATTCCTTGTGGAGAGGAGAACGACTTCACTGTGCCAGCTCTGAAATCCACGTCTGCTCAGCGTGTTATGTTCAGGGTTATGCAGAAATTAGATCTCAGACATTAAACAGCCACAGGGAAGAAATCCAAAAGTCACCTAAATAAAATATTAAAATATTAATTCCCTTTTCCTTCTCAAAGCAAACAAGACACACATTTGAAATAACAAAACTCATTATAATGGCTTAATATATTATAATAAGGTGAAGGTATTCAAATCTGAAACCAAAGGCAGGTACCCCTGGGGGCTGGCACTGATGCATGAGCTCTGGATGTGTGGGAGTAATCTCTTGAATAAAAAGGAGATCACTCTCCCCTTCCGAACTGGTACAAAGCAGAAAGGTGAAGGAACACGTGGGGTGACTGCACACAACTTAAAATGCTGTTCCAGCCTGGGAAGGAACTCGGTGAAACCCAGACAAGTGATAAATGTGTGTTCAGTCAATAAGCGAAGCCGAGCGGCTCACGGGAGCAATTAATTTAAAAGTAAAAGCATCTGCTTCTCACAACTGCAAATGGAACCCCTTAGAACTGCTGAGTTTATGCAAACTAATGCCAGCTCCTCGCTCCATTAGCTGTGTGGCTTGTTGGTATGCACATTTATCCAGCTCCATTTACTGCAGAACTTCAGTCCTGTCCCCCCAGCATGAGCCACCTCCAGCAGGGACATGGAGGGACAGCGATGCTGGAGGAGTGGGAGAGCAGGGGAGGCAAGAGCAGGAGGGCAGAGGCTCTGAGTTGGCACCCACAGTGCTCTCAGCAGCCTGGGGAGGCAGCAGCTCCCCACAACCAGACACAGTTATTTTTTGAGGCAAATGTCACCCCTGGCAGGGTATGGGGACAGCAAAAATCCCACCCCCACCAATGTTTTCTGGAGAAAAAAATGAGTTAACCCTTACAACTGTAAAATATTGATTGACTGCAGTTCAAAGTGTGGTTATGGGCCAAGAGGGTGGAAGTAGCTTGGAAAGGGCTGGTAGGAGCCATGGCATCCCAGAATGGTTAGAGTTGGAAGGAACCTTAAAATCCATCCCATCCCATCCCATCGCATCCCACCCCTGCCATGGGCAGGGACATCCACCATCCCAGGGTGCTCCAAGCCCCATCCAGCCTGGCCTTGGACACTTCCAGGGGTCCAGGAGCAGCCACAGCTTCTCCTTCTCTGTGCCAGGGCCTGCCCACCCTCCCAGCAAAGAACAAGCCCTAGGTGGGCACAGAGCTGTGGCTGCCGTGCCCGAGTTGCCCTGGCAGAGGGGCAGGGGTCAGACCCTGGGCAGGGCTGGTGGCCGTGGCTGCAGCTCCTGCCCTCCCACTGGCACTGCGTATGAACCACGGTGTGGGTGGGTGTGGAAATGAAGGAGGCCCTCGGGATTGTCTGCCCGACAGGCAGGAGGAGAAGGGACAGACCTTGGTGGGCTGTGAAGGAGAACATCCACGTGCCAAGGCCGAATGGGCAAACATCTGCCTTGCCCAAGAAAAGACAAACCTTTCAGCTCAGTGCTCACCCCAACCCAGGCATTTCAATGCCATCTTTTTTATGTTTCATGCAAAACCCTGTGTGTCCATGGGATGTGCCCTGTCCTCTCCCTGACCACGGACTGGAGGAGCAGACTCCTTTACACCAACACAAGCTGCACAGGGAAGAGAAACCTCCCTTTGTGAGCAGCCTGTAGTGATGCAGTGTGAAGAGAGGCACTCACATAGTGATGAGGAGTGTTCAGCCCACAACATGCAATTAATGACAGATTTGTGAAGGGTTTTAGACAGAAAGGTAGAAGATTGCATTAATTCCCAGGATATACCATTGTATCTTCTAATACAGCAGACAGAAATTGTATTCTTAATCCAAAACTCTGCTCCTTATGGGAAATCTAAGGAATTATGAGTAATAACTGTAGTGAGCTTTTTAATAACGTGGTTACCTTTCTCATCTCCTTGTTTGATCCGACGTGGTTTGCCTACAACAGCATCATTTAAGTTGGCCATCTGCCTTTGCCCTGGTGCACCAGAGATGATACTGACATGGCTTTGGGAGCAAGGTCAAGACACCTGCACAGTTCCTGTGAAATTTGGGGTGGGAGGCTCAAAGCTGGCTGAAAAGAGCCCTGATTTGGCTTTTTCCTGTGCTTGGTTCCCTGGTTCCTGCCCAGGTTGCTGACTCAGCACATCGGTCCTATTTGCACGTCTAATTTGCAGCTCTAGGGCCCCATAAACCAAACTGTGGTCGCAGTCCTACAGAGTCACATTTCTGCCTTCTAATCCCCACCTGCCATCAGCTGGAGGTGGGAAAGGACACAACAAAGTCCAGAATCTGAAAAACACTCTTTGAAAAGAGACTTACCATAGTACTTTTCTGCCCTACATAGGGTATTTAAATTTCCAGTTGCGTTTTCCCATTTTACAATCTAAGCTCTCCATCTGAGAGTTTCTGTCCCACCCTCTGGCCAGGCAGGAAGGGATGTGGGTCTTGCTTTTCTTTCAGCTGTAGGACACACAGGGAGCAACTATTCCCCTCAGTACTCCCAGCTTCAGCGTTGCCTGTGGCCTCTCCAGTGTGGGAATTTTTCTCAGCAGACAACACTGGCAGCTTGAAATGAGCTGATGGCACTGCCAGTGGAGTCTGTAAAACAGAACAAATAGAGATATTAAAAAAAAAAAAATCTTGGTTATGGTATATGAGTTATAGACATTTTCTTTTTGCTTTCTAGACTGATCAATGGTCAACAAGGAATCACTATTAAAAATTATAGTACAAGATCACTTCTTACTGTTACCAATGTGACAGAAGAGCACTTTGGCAACTATACATGTGTCGCTGCCAACAAGCTAGGGACGACCAATGCCAGCCTGCCTCTCAACCGTAAGTAACGTGCACACGTGGCCGATGGTCGTGGGGGTTGTTTCCACACACACGGATTCCAGAGCCGAAAAGTAGTCGTGTGCTTTTTCCCCTCTGAACACCACTGCGTTCCTCACTCCTGGAAATGGTGCACCTGGTCGACTATGCCACGATGCAGGAGGGTTTCTGCTCTGAAAGTGTTGGCATGTTTTGGGGGGCTCAATGACATGGATCTACCAAAAAGCTCCCGGCTAAACCCAACCCGCCGCCGTAGGGTAGAGGCAGAATTGGCACAGCAACATCTTTCTGCTCAGAAGAGCAATGGCAGATCCTTAAGGTATCCCTGTAAGCAGAGGTTAGAACCTTTCCACAAGGAATTCCATCAAGGAATATCCTGAGCTGAGGCACTGGGGTGTGCCAGCCTCGGTTTGTTGGTCGTTGGCCTCTGATACAGGAAAGTCTCAGAGGACTTGAAGTGAAATCTTTTAGAAAAGACAATGAGCATTGTAAGAGGCAAAGCATCGGGATTTTCAGCATGGAGGTTGACTAAAATGGGTCTCAACTATCCTGTTTGGAAGGTATTTTTATCTGTGACTTGGGAGCGTTTCAGTGTTGTTGAATGTTGAGCCATCTGCCAGTGGCATCCAGGGATGTTCGGAGTTGAACTCCGGTGCTGATCTGTTCTGATAGTGCTAAAACTGAAAGACAACAGCCAGAATATATCCTACACATTTTTCTCCACATAGAGATACTCCTTACTGAGCAAAAATGTACATTTTTCAGTTGCTTAAATCCTACAGTTATTGTCTTCTAGTCATGAAACTTCCTCCTGAACGTATTCCCTGTATAGGTATTGTCAGGATATCCAAATTCCTGCAGAAGAGCTGTAATAGGCAGGAAACAGCACAGAGCCTTTGCTGACATTTATTTAATATCTGAGGAATCATTAACAAAGGGGGAACGACACTGCACTTATTTTAAACAGAAAATGCAAGTGAAAACAAAGGAATATTATACCAGAAGGAGATGGAATTTGGTGTATTTGCAATTCAGAGAAGGGAAAATGAAGGACTGGCTTCACTTGAACAGAGCAGAGCTGAGTCTGCCTCTGAGCTGCTGCCAGGATTTCATCCATCTTAAATTGTCAGGGGCCACGTAGCCACCCTTTAAAAGCACTTTGGGAAGCAGAGGTTGAAAATGTCATGCAAGTACCAAGTACATTGCTACAAATCCTAAAAACAGAGGTTCTCCATCATGAAAGAGATGGGGGCTGTGAAGCAGAATGGTCTTGAGAGAAAGTACTGAAGTCTGCGTCTGATTCTGACCTCAGGAAGGAAATGAGGGGTGGTATTGGTTTAGAGGTTTGACTGAAAGACCAGGATGAAATGTCTTATTTTACACTATGATTTATTTTAGTGTAGTCAACACAAGAAAAGGTTTCTTAAAGCTGGTGGTCTAGACTTTGGGTGGGAATGAAGATTGTCTGGTGGAGTTTCTTCTTTACTCATAATTTGCATTAATCTTACCTAGGAAGATTATAGTTTCAAAAAAAATTTTAAAAAAGTCACAGGGTAGCAACTTGTTAAATGTGGACTCCTTAATCCTTCAGAGATAATTTTCTCTTGTGAAACTCTACTTACATTTAATTCTGTTGGCAGTGATAGCAGAACATATGTGCTGGTTCAGGTATGTGTGAGGGAACTGGGAGCAGTTCCTGGCTGGTTGAGACATTCAATAGTCAAGTGCAGGGTTAAGTGTAATTTCATCATCATGTTACTTGAAAAAGTGTTAAAAATTAGAGATTATATCTTATCTGAGCGTGTGTTTTACTCTCTAACTGCATTGGGGAAATACAGTCAGAGGGGCAGTTTTGGGCACCACAATGTAAGAAGGACGTGAAGCCATTAGAAAGTGTCCAGAGGAGGGACATGGAGATGGTTCAGGGCCTGGAGGGGAAGTGTATGGGGACACTGAGGGCACTTGGTGTGTCCAGCTGGGGAAGAGGACACTGAGGGGAGACCTCATGGCAGGGACACCTTCCTGGGGAGGGGCAGAGGAGGGGCAGGCTCTGATCTCTGCTCTGT
>JAWWMP010000005.1:621942-632942 GCA_035047865.1 Dendrocincla tyrannina
TCCTGCTGTCCCCCCTGAACCTCCCTCTGCTCCTGTCCCTGTTCCCTGGGAGCAGAGCCCGACCCCCCCCGGCTCTCCCAGCCTGGCTCCAGAGCAGAGGGGCTCCAGCCCTGCAGCATCTCCTTGGCCTCCTCCTGGTACAGGCTGTCCAGCAGGGGCTGCCCAGAGCTGGTTAAAAGACATTTTCAGGTCAGGCCAGCCTGTGACAATATTCCCACACACCTCCCAAAGGGTTTGAAAGGGGGAAGGCAGGAGACTTACATACCATGGTCCAGGTCCAGTTGATCTACAATAAACACCTTCCTCAGGGGGCAGTTACAGTGTCAGACCCAACAGGTTGATATTATTGCCATGTGCATGATGTGGTGAGATGTGTCATGCTCAGGTCTCCTCCAAGGAGGAGTCTGGGAAGTGTGAGCAGAATTATCTGGGAGACAAACACAAGTAGAATTTCCCTCTGGCAAAACCTACACCTGAGGTGAGGTGATTTGATTTCCAAATTGAGATAAAATCATTGGAAAGGCTGTGCCAGAAAACCACAGCAACTGAGGGGATATCCCAAGTTAAAATGCAGATTAAAGCAGGAGTTGCAGAAGGAAGACCAGGCAGCAGCAGGTTCCAACACCTTCAGGCTTACAGGGGTAGCGAGACCAGTGTATAAATGTTCGGAGCTTTTCCTTAAAGAGCTTAGGAAGGGCAACCCCTGGTGTCCCCTGGGGGGATGCTCTGGGTACAGAGGTGCTGCCTCTCTGCCTGCCCCTCTGCCCTGAACAGGCCTGAGCTTCCCAAAGCTCCCCGTCCTTTGTGTGCAGGGAATCTCCTGTGGCTGAGCGTGAACTACAGTAGGGCCACCTTCATTGCACACTGAGCAGCAGGAGGGGAGGGGAGGGGAGGGGAAGGGTGGGTGTCACTGCGAAAAGCTGATAGTGCTTGCAGTAAGAGCCCCTTTCCTTGCGATTTGCCACAGTTCCTTTGGACTACCAAGCAGTTGTAAATGAGCTGAGGCATTATTTTTAGAGTTAACAGAAGCTGAGAAGAGGAAGAGACTCACTGATCCGTCAGTCGTGCAAAGTGGTGATAGGAGACCTCAGTCTGTGTGTTGTTTAACACTGGGCTTTGTAATTCCTTGAAGAGTCCCCTCAGCCCGATCCTGTTCCAAGCTTTGTTCAGGGAATGATGGTTTATGCTGAATGGCTGTGGTTGGAATGGCCTCTAGTAACATTTTGGGGTTTAACCTTCCTAAGTGAGTGCTACAACAAAGACACACAGTCATTTCTCACTTCAAAAAATTGATGTTTGAGTAACACAGCTTTGAAATGTGTTTAAATTCTTGCTGTCTGCAGAAATTTGTGATAAATGAGCAAAATTATATGTGGTTTTGGGAGCAGGATGGAATGGGGGAGTGGAAGTGAATAACATCCTTTTATAATGATGCCTGCCTTAATTCTGAGAGCACAGTGCTGAACACAAAGGTCTCTTTCCAAAATACAATATGAAATTGAGAATATGGAAACCTTTGAACACAGCAGAGGGAAAATTTAGAAGCAGTTAAAGTTGTAATAGTTCTGAAGCTACACAAGCTGATCCAACTTTAAGTGACTGAGAGAAGGACTCCAAGGTCAGTTTGCAGGGCTTTTTAAAGAAAGTTCTCCAAATGGTTGCAAATGTAGGACTGAGTCCTTCCTCCTGGAAATCAGCCCCTGAATCAGCAGTGACAGCGCCACTGAACAGTTCTGTTTGCCTTCTGTAATTAAATGATGCTGTCACAGCCCCCTGTTGGCTGCTTTCAGCTGGGGAATAGCTGGGGAATAGCTGGATAATGCCATCACTGTTGCTACCAGCCTTTACAACTGCAGAGGCAATGCCAGAGTTTCCAGAGGGCCAGAAGCTGAGTCCCTCGTGTGCTGCAGGACCTTGGGATGGGAGACGGGGGCAGAACACCCGGGTTATTTGTCTGTGGCTATTCATGAAAGCAAAATAAGATTTATCATAGAATCCTACAATGATTTGGGTTGGAAGGGACCCTGAAGATCGTCTCATCCTTACGCCCTGCCATGGGCAGGGACAAAATTTCTGGCTTTAAGTCACCGCAGGAAGTTTTGGCCACAGCGCCCACTGGATCATTGTCTGTCTGCCCTGCTTCTCCCCTCTAGGGATACAAAACATGGATAATCTGTAGGAATTCATTTTTTCTTTGTGTCTTGCATTAGTCAGAACACAAAGCATCAGCCTCCTTCCTGCTTAATCAAGGCTTTGCAGCTAATTGCTTAATTACCATCCTTTACCACTTCAGTGCAGCTCCACTGGGTGTTTTTGCTGGAGAAGGTTTTGCTGCTGGAAGGACACAGGTCCTTTGTAGGTTTTCAATATGGAGCCAAAGGTTATGAGAACACCCCAAAGTGAGTCAATATTCACTGCAGGTGGAGGAGGGAGAGCTGCAGGCCCAGGTTCTCACAGAAATCAAAGTAAATGACCGATGGGATGTTCAGTGTTACCATCACTGGTTGAGTTTTTCAGGATCTTTCTCAAAGTCCAGACTAGAAAGTTACTAGGAAGTTACTTTTTGTAGAAACTGAGGAATCTGTAGGAATCCTGAAGGTCTTTGAGGATCCCTCACGGTTCCAAATAGGGGACAAACCATCTAAGACATTTCTAAGTATTGCAAACTAAGTCCGTGTTTGAGGGCCTGGTGATTTCTCTGCTCCAGCCCTTTTTTGACATTTGGGGATTTACTTTCCTAATTTGAAGTGACAATGCTTAAAACATGTAGGATTAGCTGCAAAAAGTTAAAAAAATGGGAGCCAGGGTTGTTATCTGCCTTGTCAGCCAGCACCAGGAGCTGGAGGTACTTACAAGGCTCCCTCCTCCCGTGTAATTAGTTCACAGGTGGTGTCTGGAGAAGCCTTTGAAGATGCTGCTGAATTCTTAACGCTGACTAAACAAGTAACTGTGACAGGTCAGAGAGAATAATTGAGGAACCTTCTTTAATTAATGATTTCACAACTGATGAGGCACTTTTATAAAAATTGGAGTTGGAGAGAGAAGGACCTTAAGTTATTTAATTTTCTCAGGAACAAAAGCATGTGTTTAAATGAGCACTTGGGCAGGTTGGACAGCTCCTTGAACTTCAGTGGCTTCTCCCTGATCTGCCTTCCTGCATGTCTAATCTGTTTAATAGGCCAGAATACCAAGAAACACCTCATTTCAAACAGGCTCGATTTGTCTCACGGGAAACTTCCAAACCTTCTCTTTTTTCTCTTCTTATGCTCTTGCAAATCCCATTTGAATCAATAAATGATTTGCGTAAGGGAAATCTACAGGGCTGGACTCAGAACCTCAGAACTTGTGGTGTTCTGTCTTGCCATTCCTTTTGTCTTTGTACCTTCAGATGGAGATTTGTGCCTGTGGGCAGGAGACCCATCGGTGCAGCACCCCCTGGCCTGGGGACAAGCCCTGAGGCAGGAGAGGGTGACCAGCTGGGAGTCACAGCCGGCCGTGCTTCGGCAGCCAACACTCACACTGTTCTTTCCTTCCCCACTTTGTGGAATTCCTTCCAAAGCACTAAATAAGTATGAAGAGATGATCCACATTTAGGGTAACGGATCCTGGATCATTGCAAGTTTGACTTCTAAATCATGTTAGGAACAGATGTCTGTTTGTTCAAAGAGCTTTTGATGCTTGGTGGCCCCTTCGCCTCCCACATGACCCCACCCTGGGAAGGGAGGCAGAGTGTCCCAGGCTGCCCCTTGTGCTGCTGGTGGGGGAATCAGCCTCCAGCACCCAGAAGAACCACACCAGGGGTTCTTTTGCCCCAGTTAATAGACATAAAAGCAGATACAGGGCTACAAGGCAGTTTGGTGTCAAACAGGAGAACAGTCTCTATAGAAAAATACCAATATATTAAACTCACTGTTAACTAGATTAAAGCTTTATGTTCATGGGAATTGCTGTTGCATTTCAGAACTCCAGGCAGGTGTGAAATTCCAGCATAGCTCTCTCTGACAAGAAAAAAGGTTCCTCTATTCCCTCAGCTCAGTGCACCTGCCCCATGAATTCAGTGGTGACTGGGGGAACACAGCACTTGAACCGGGAACACTGGGAATGCACTGCCTGTGCTCTGGGAAACAGCTGCCTTTAGGGCATTACATCCATCTGCTGCTACAAACAGGTGAACTCTGTGCTTTTAAATCACCCCGTGAAAGCTCCATCCTCCAAGCAGAATCTGAGGAATTAGGTAAACGTTTCAGTTTGAGCGGAGTGTGATCCGGCAGCTCGCGGGGTGTGCTCAGTGACATTCTGCAGTGCTCAGAGACTGCAGCGTTTCACCAGCCCCTTGGAACACACTAAATCATATTATTCACTGCTTGCTGAAGAGATGCATTATTTAATATCAAAAGAGCTACTTTCTATCAGCTGAAAAATAGGATTAGAACTAGGTCATTTTTAGTCCACTGATTCCTGCTCTCTAAACCAGAATGTAAAATACAAGAATGTTTTTTCCTGATACTGTGTTGCCTACAAGCCTTCTGTCATGGGGGATTTCAGTGTTAATGATTTGCCCACAAAGAGGAGAGGCTCACTTCGCAGAGGAGGCTGCTCTGAGAATGCCTGAATATTTCAGAATGTACCACAGTGACTGAAATGTCACATTTTAACCAAGAGGTGCTTTTGAGAAACGCCAGGAGAGCAGTGCAGGGGCAGGTGTGAAATGGCTTCTGTAGTCTGGGAGAAGGCTGTGGAAGGCTGTGGAAGGTGGAGAGATGCTCAGCTTCCTGTTGCTGCTTCAGTGTTGACCCTTTCTCCTGCCCGAGTGTTCCCAATGCCCACTGATGAGCCACAGCTCATGAGCCCGAGGTTCTTCCACGTGTCTGAGGGGTGCTCAGCCCTGTGTGGAAGTTCTCAAGGGATCAGTATCCTTGGTGTTAGTGGTTTATCATTATACAAATTCATTTCTGTTACTGTAAATGGGAGCAGCAGTTGCATATGTAAGTGCAGTCTGTGTAGGAACCCCAGCGTGGCAACCAGACATGGTGGGGACACTGGGGAGACTCGTTTCAGCACAGCACTCTCTGCCCCCAGTTCATGGGTTTGTAAAACACAGATAGCACAGTCACAGAAAATCCTGATTGGAAGGACCCACAAAGATCATCCAGTCAAACCCTTGGTGCTGTCCAGACACCTCAACAGTCCCACCCTGTGCCCCAGAGCATCATCCAACCCCTCCTGCAGCTCTGGCAGCCTTGGTGCTGTGCCCACTGCCCTGGGGAGCCTGGGCAGTGCCCACCACCCTCTGGGGGAAGAGCCTTTTCCTAAGGTCCAGCCTAAACCTTCCCTGGCACAGCCCCTGCCATTGCCTCTTTCTTTATAGGTGTGGCACCGGTTTATTAACTCATATTAGATAAAAGCATGACCCCCTCAGTCCATGTCCTCAAGGTGTCTCCCCATCTCAGTGAGGTGGTGAGGCCAGATGCCATTCAGGAGGTGGGGGAAGCCTGCCAGGGCATGGGCTCCCTGGGATGGGCTGGAAACACCTGCTCTGAAGGCAGGCTGGGGGCAGGGATCCATAGCTAAACTTTGGTCTTCATCTACAGCCCTGCTTTAGGCCCGTGCTCCCAAACTGTGGCAGGAAGTTGGGTGTTTGCACATCTAGCTCATGGCACAGTAAATCCATGGAGGCTGATCTGGAGAGTCCTGCCCAAAGCCATGTGTTCCTGTGCTCTGGGCAGGGAAAGAATTGCAGCCTGCCACACTGCAGGACATGGCACAGAAGCTCCAAAACACTGTCCCTAGAGGGACACCTTCATAGAATCACAGAACTGTAAAATCAGAGAATCCTAGAATGGTTTGGATTGGAAGGGACCGTAAAGCCCATCTCATTCCACCCCCTGTCATGGGCAGGAACACCTTCCACTACACTGAGACACCTCCAGTTCTGACTGAGAAAAGCAGGAGATTCCAGAATATGATTCACCAGCAGAAAGAGAGCAGTCCTTGTTTTTATTTATCGCAGAAGGGAATGTTTTATGTGAGGGTTTTATCAGCCAGAATTGGCTGACTACAGTAATTTGTACAGGAATAAATATGCATATATCCATCTCGATGAGATGTGTGGCCATGTGCAGAGATTTCAAATGTATACAGAACTGGGTATCTGTAACTTCAGGGAGGGTCCCAACTCTGCGTGGAATATAAAAGAGCCTCCAGCTACAGCTGGCTGGGAAGGAGCTGACAAACTTGGGTTGGTGAGGGAGGGAAGGCTTGGGGGCTTAGGGGACTTGTCAGAAAAAGCCTATTTGAAATCTCCCTGAATATGTCAGTTTTAAAGAAATTCAAATAAAGGCCTGTTGAGTTTTGAGTGGAAAAAACTATTGGCGGCTTTCCAGGCTACCCATCTCATTGCAGGCAACACTTCTGCTTTTTTTGTCTTTTCCTGTCTGAATTTCACACCACATGGAAATCTCAGTTCCATGCCAGCTGCATTTAGAGTGTCTGTGCAACATGGACACTTTGATGCAGTTGCCAACAATATTTCCCGCCAGGGATGAAAAATGACATCCTGGGATGATCCAGGTCTGAACGTTTAAAGCCACCTCTCTGCATCTTTACCTTCTCCTTATTACAAACCAGTTGCAAGGCCCAGTCTACCAAACTGGCTTTTAAGATTTTAAGACCCTCTCTGAAATTTCCAGGTGAGCTCTCAGGCAACCCAAGAAACAGTGTAGGATGTGTTTTGTCTTCCAATAATTTCTGATAGGTTGAAGAAAAGAACACCAAAATTTATAGACAAAACCGTGACCATTAAGCCAAGCCCATGGGATTCCAAGTGTGGGAATAACAGGTCTGAACAGCAGCTCTGAGCAATTAAGCAAAGATTTTGTGATCATGAGTTGTCACCACTCCCAGGAGTGGTGCTGTCTTGGTTTTACCTGCTTTTGTGCAGGACTCTACAGTGATTTGAGACAGACCTTCCTTGGAATAGGAACTGCTTGTGAAGGCACAAATACCCTGGTGAGGCCCTGAATGTCCAGCAGGGCTTGAACAGACCTGGACTAGGAGCAGACCGAGGTAGTTTGGTGGTGGAGCTGGGAGTGCAGGGTAGAACAGAGACAGTTTGCAGAGAGCTGGAGCAGAGCTCGAGTCCAGGCCGTGTCTTCTGTGCCAGAGGCTCGAGCCTGCAGTGTCTTACAGACTGGCACAGTGTCCTGCTGCACCTGGACCTTTGCTTTCCTCCAGGCCAGCTGCTAATGAGGATTTGTGACCCGAGTATCAGAATTGCAGCACAGACAGGGCTGTAGGTGATCTCCAAAGTGAGTGTGGCAGGCGCAGGGGTCTGTTCTCTGAGCAGTGAGGTGTTCACAGGGGCCACACACCCACCAGGGCACGCTGTGGAGGTGGCAGGAAACACGGGGGGGGCTCAGGCCCAGCTTACCATTCATCATAAGGGTGACAAGGGAAACTCACTTGGTAGCTGTTCTTGTGCTCTGGCACCTCTTCCTGTACATGGTTGTCGTTAAAGTCCAGATTTTAACTGAGCCTCTGAATCCACAAAACACTGTGGAGCCATCTGGTTAAAATTTCAAAGACAGTTTTCATCAAGATGGTAGTTTTGCAAAAAATCTGACCATTTCCAGCTGCTGAGTGAGTCATTTCCATAAGAAAAAGGTGTTGGCATCAGGGAGTGGAAGATTAACTCCATGGGTGAGTGGCAGCCCCCTCCCACCCACCCTCCTTCCTGCACCACGTTGGGTGACACTGGGTGACACTGGGGCATTCAGTGATGCCAGAAGGATTGACCTTGACATCTTCTGTAAGTCCTTCATATTTTTGCAGTACACGACTCAGCTTTGCATTTCTCCTGCAGTGACAGGGCTGCATCTCTGTGAGAAAAAGGATTGATAGAACTTCCCCTTCCTCCTATCCCTGACTGGAGCCCAGTGATTGCCGACCATTCGGCTCCTCATTCAACAACCACCGTGTATAAAACCACACTGAATGAGTTTGATGCCAAACCAAGGCAATTCAGGGAAAAACTTGGTCTTGAAAGCTCAAGAGCATGTTCCCTTGAACAAGCAGGGCATGCATTTTGTAATGGGAAAGCAGGGAGTCATTTGAATGATCCACAGTAAATTGTCGAAGCAAAGAACTCTGCTTGTAGAGACGTGTCAGGAGGAAGAAATGTCTGTGCTGCTGTTTGTAAGGATTCCAAGCCCCAGCGTGCTTTGCCCTCCCCTCCCACATTGGACTGTCACATTTCGTGTTCAGGTCTCAAATGGAGGATCCTGAGTTGGAAGGAACACACAGGGATCATCAAGTCCAGCTCCCAAATGAAGAAGGAGTTGTGTTTTACAAGGAGGTGGAAATCCAACCCTGTTCAATGCAGATTATCACTGTCCAAGACTCAATCAGTTATTCACAAAGTTCCTTTATAGAAACTTGAAGGATTTCATTAGTTAAGGGTTGTATATGGTACAAACTAGGAAAAAAATTAGTTGTTTTTGTCTTTTTCTGATGTGTCTCCAAGACTATCAGAGTTTGTTTGAAGGCATCCAAAAGTCCATCTCTGTCCTCCCAAAAGCACTTAAGGCCTGGTATGGCCTGGGATACACACTCCAAAGAAAGCTCCCTTAATTCCTGGAGAGGACAGAAGAAGGGAAAGGTGAAAAGAAGCTTTTGGCACCAACTGCCAGATTTACCTCCTTTATTATAGAATACATTTCATTTCCCCTTCTGTTCCTATTTCTTTTAAAATATGCCATCCATAACTACTCTGAGAGCTGCTCACATTCCTGCCAAGCAGCACGTGCTGTTTTCTGTCTTGTCTTTCTAAATCCTGGTTTTGAGCCAAAATCAATGCAAAGGAAAATGCCCATTGCCTGGCTGGGAAACCTTTCTGGGGGTCCCAGAAGAGCTGAGCCACAGGTCACCTACAAGGTGATCACTGAGAAAACGGAGGAACCTTCTTTTGGTGCTTTTTGTTTTCTGTTTCAAAGGGCACTTCCACCAGGGGAAGGTTAGATTAGATATTAGGAAAAAGTTCTTCCTGGAAAGGCTTGTCAAGCTCTGGCACAGCTGCCCAGGGCAGTGGTGGAGTCCCCATCCCTGGAAGGGTTCAAAAAACGGGGTGGATGTGGCACCTGAGGAGATGGCTCAGTGCTGAACATGGAGCTGGTGCTGGGTAGACAGACTTGAGGCACTTAAAGTTGTTCAGCAGCTGTAATGATTCTGTGGTTCTATGATCAGTTAGAAAGGAGGCTCCCCCAGAGGCACCAACACTGGCTTTTGGGTGCTTTTTTCTCTTCCCACCAAAACATTGTACTAATTCATAGAGATTTTCAAAGCCATGACTCTTAACAGATTAACCTTCATGCCTAAAGCTCCCACTCAGCTTTGAAAACTCTCAACTAGTGCCTTTTTTTTTCTCTCCTCTGTCTAATAACATATGCAGGGCTGAGCCATAATGGCTCCAAAATCCTCTGGATTAAGCTGAAAAGCAGGTGGGGAAATGTTGGTGCACAAAAAGCTTCGGATGCAAAATTCTCCACGGGCAGTAAAAGCTGCAGAGGAGAAGCAGCATCAGGCAGGGAGGGTGAGAGGCTCTGTAGAGGGACGCCCCAGCTCAGGGACCCCAGCAGAAAAGCAACCCAAAGGGGCTCCAGGGGTGAGGGTTTCAGTCTCCCTCTCACACACAGCTCCAAAAGCTCAGGGTCCTTTCAATGGCCACATCAGCTCCTGCTGCAGTCCAAAATAATTCATCAGAGGGAACAGCCAATAAAAATGGATGGAATCATGGACTCACACACTGGTTTGGGTGGGAAGAGACCTTAAAGCTCATCCAGTGCCACCCCCTGCCCTGGGCAGGGACACCTCCCACTGTCCCAGGGTGCTCCAAGCCCCATCCAGCCTGGCCTTGGACACTCCCAGGGATCCAGGGGCAGCCACAGCTTCTCTGCCCACCCCGTGCCAGGGCCTCACCGTTCCAACCTGATACCCTTGGTTAAAGGGTGGAAATCTGAAAGTACTTTGGGATAAAGAAAATCTGTGTGTTTGTGAAAAGTACCAAATGCATGACTCAATTATACACATTTTCTGTGTATTTTGTGGCTGGATTTTACATGATGTTTGTTAGGTTGCCTGAGCTCACAAATGGTGACCCCCAGAATGGAAGCAACACCCTTAAAGCAGCAGCTCATGTCCCTACACAAGTAAGAGGCCCTTTGCCTCCAAGGATTAACCCTTGTGGCCACAAGAGGAGGGTGTCTACCAAATCCATGTGCTGACCTCAGTGCAGTATAACATTCAGCTACTTGAATTCATTGAAATGAGGACTCCAGAGCTGGCACAGAGAGATGGGGAAGGACTACAGAGTCACAAAAGACAGTTAAAATAAAGGGTTCTATAGTCAGACAACCGCTATACATAGTTTAGAAACTTCACTTTCTCTTAGAAGCAACATCTTGCATGTAAGGACAACTGGAAGCAGAGGAAAAGAACCTTGGGCAGCACAAACTGTTAAGAAAATCATTATTCGTTGTCTCTCCCAATCAGACAAAGAGTGCACCAAATGAACCCAGAAAATGGTAGGTTGTTGTGGATTTCCAAAGCTAAATGAGTTCCAGAAGTGAGTGGGGGGGAGAAAGAAAGAAATTCTGTGAGGTACCACCTCTGGCTCAGCAGTTCCCAGAGCTGCAACTGTCTCAGAGCTGACAGGGAAAAGACACTTGGGCAGCTGAGTAAGAATAGCTACAGGTGGCATTTGCACAGGAAGAAGGGGAAAGTAAGTTCTTGGAAGGGAAAATAATGTTTTGCCAAGTTCTGCAGAGGAAAGGGGTTGCTGCACTCAGAATCCCAGAATGACAGAATAGGCTCAGCTGGAAGGGACCCACAAGACCATCCAGTCCAACCCTCAGCCCTGCCCAGGCCCATCCCCAACAATCCCCCCCTGTGCCCCAGAGCATCATCCAACCCCTCCTGCAGCTCTGGCAGCCTTGGGGCTGTGCCCA
>JAWWMP010000005.1:641322-660730 GCA_035047865.1 Dendrocincla tyrannina
CCCCCCTGAGCCTCCTTTTCTCCAGGCTGAGCCCCCCCAGCTCCCTCAGCCCCTCCTGCTGCTCCAGCCCCTTCCCAAGGGGCAGCATAAGGGGAACCAGAGGGGGTGACTTTGGTTTCTATTACAGAGTCACCAAGGTGTTGTCCTGGAGGAGAATCCTCCACCCTCTCAGCCCAACCTCTGCTCTCCTTCCCCCTCCGTGCACCGAAGGCTTCACAGGCTGTAAAATCAGTTCTAAATGTCATGCACCGTTGTAATGGTGGTGACAGGGATTATGGAAAAGCCCAGGGTGGCTGCAGATGTAATCCCAGCCTCAAATAATTCTAGCTTTACTTAATGCCTAATCACACATACCTGCACCATTATCTTCCTGCATAAACATTAAGTCTGTGAGAGTGTGTGTGTGTGTGTGTGTGTGTGTGTGTATGGAACAATGACATGGTAAGGCTTCAATGGGAGAGGAAAAAAGCAGATTTTTTTATGCTATTTTCAAACATTTAAACCTTTTCCTTTATTCCTAAACTAAGGGCTTAGTCTGACATCAAAAACCCCATGAAAATGAACCACCCAAGAACAAAGTGCCCTTGCAGAGCATTGCACAGCAAATGCTCGAGGAAGGAAGGACTGCTTAGTACTTACCAAAACAATTCTCCCTTGTAGATGAAGGACTGAGTAGACCATACTAAGAACCTTTACATTTGTAAATTGTAAAAGCTTGTTTACTTTTTCAAGTTTGTAAAACACCACAGAAAAACCCCATGGAATTCTATTCATTTAGGAACAAAATTGTCTTGGGTCAGCAAAAAATTCAGGGAGACGCAGGAAAAGGGATTCAATCTTCTGAGGTGGGAAAGGACTGCAGCATCTTATTAATTTTGAAGCCCTTTTAAGAGCCAAGCACAACATTTTAAGCTGTGTGTCATGCAGTGACATCATAATTGATAATTAAACTTCTCCAGATTTCCTTCTCCTTCAGCTTTCTCTCCCATCAAATCCCCCTGGTTAGGCAGCTTTGAGGACCATAACTCTGCTCTATTATCTGCCCAAGTCAGTGCATTTTCCCCTCATTAACTCACTTTGTCCCTTTGTGCTGAAACAATCCAGGTATGATTTAATAAGCCTTAGAAAGACAGTGCTGGTTCAGAGGCAGGAAATCAGATTTACATAATTTTCCCCTGGCTTTTATGGCCACCGTAGTTCAAATTATCTTTAAGTTGAGGAAACTCTTTTCATACCATAAAATGAAACAGCACCTGTGCTTCACTTCAGCAGCCTCGCCTGGCTCTGGTAATAAATTAAAGGTTGATTTGTCACACTGTCTTAACCCAGAAAGTCCCTTTTTAATGAGAGGAGGAGAGTGCCCTGTCCTGCAGTTAGTCACGGTTATCAGTCACTAAACTAAGCTGCACAATCGAGGGAAATCTTGTTTTGTTTTGCTTGTATTACCTGAACCTTTCTGCATGGGGGGACACCAAATGGGGTTGGGTTGTATCACATACTCTGCACCAAATAAAATGTCATACATTGCAAACAGAGCTCATAGCACAGGGCTCTGCAGAGGCAGAAAAGGAACCTTTATGTTCCACTGTTTGGACTGAACAAGATTTGGAATTCAGGATTATATTTTCCTTGTATTTTCCCTCTCTTTGCATGCACTTAGTGTGAATTTACTCAGGAATTATGAGAAAGACTGTGGTAAACAAATAAATACAATTTCTTCAAAGAGGTTGGAAATAAGTAGGAGTGTCTTTGGCTGAGCAGAATTATCAAACTTTCTCTTCTAGACTCGGGCAGAAAATGAGTTGTTTTCCAACTGAATTAAATCTAGTCCCCTCCCATTGCTTTCACTGTAGATCTTAATGCTCAGTAACTTAGAAACAGATTGATTATTCAGATTGTTAAAAATGAAACACTCATCTGACACTAAGTACTGCCCGTTTGAAATGCTGGCCTTAAAACCAATTTATCCCCTGTAAAGAAAGGAATATTCCCTGAGCGGGGGGGCAGGAGGGCTGGGCTGCTCTTCCAGTGTTTTCTCTGGTTTTCTGGACAACGTTTCTGCTGCACTAAGTATTCTCGTGGAAGAATGAATGAATGAAAACAAAGAATGTGGTGATCTAAGAGTGGGAATTTGCACTGAACCCCTTTTCCTTCTCTCTGCAGCTCCCAGTACAGCCCAGTACGGCATCACCGGAGACGCCGAAGTCCTCTTCTCCTGCTGGTACCTTGTGTTGACACTGTCCTCCCTCAGTAGCATATTCTACCTGAAGAACATCATTCTGCACTAAATGTAAAGACCCATAAAAGGCTTTTAAGGATTCCCTGACAGTGCTGATGACTGGCTCCAATCTGGTAGAGTTTGTTAAAAGCAGCGTGGGATATAATCAGCCGTGTTACATGGGGATGATCGCCTTCTGTAGAATTGCTCATTATGTAAATACTTTAATTCCCCTCCTTTTTTTTTGATTAGCTGCATTACCTTGTGAAGCAGTACACATTGTCCTTTTTTAAGACGTGAGAACTCTGAAATTACTTTTAGAGGATATTAATTGTGATTTCATGTTTGTAATCGACAAGTTTTCAAAAGCATTCAGTCATGGTCTGCTGAGTTGCAGACTGTAGTTTACAAAAGAAAAAAGGATATTGCAGTAAAAATGTGCTTCTTTAAGGCTGCAATACAAACATTCAGTTCCCTTCTCCACCACCTTTCTATCCACATTTACACAGAAGCATTTGTTCTTTTTTGAGTAAAAAAAAAAATTAATCAAATAATATTGCCTTCAAAATACTTCTTCAAAATATTACACATATCTAGATTTTCTTCTAGCATGATATTCAGGTTTCAAGAATGAGCCTTGTATTATAACTGCATTGTGCAGTACTGCTTTTGTTCTCTTCCCTTTCTCCTGCAAATTCAGCATGGTTGTGCCTTCATAAAACACGACTTTCCTCTTCCTCTCCAAAAAATCTGGAATGTGTTTTGGGAAATGCTAAAGCATCCTTTTGAGCATAGGAAATCTCTAGCTGAGGATGAAGGTGCTACAGGCTCCGAGGAGAACCTCCTCTCCCATCTCATGGGGCTCCACGAGCTGCTCCAGACACTGGGCTTAGGTCAAGGGTAGCACCAAGTCCTTTTTGGTTTTCCCTCCACCACCACTAACCAGTAGGTGATCTCTGTCAAAATTAGTTTTCCTGTTACAAAAGAGAAGACAAATTTTTTTGAGGCATCTTTTGAATGTAGGTAGGTTTCCCTCCTCATCCTAAATCCAAATTCCTACCTGGCTGTAAATGGCAGAAGCTGAATTGTCCCTTTTGTATTTCTGGCAAAACCAATGGAAATTGGTATTTTTCTTGCACTTAATTTTGTACTCGTTTGGCTAATTGAGCAATGATAAAGGATGCTTTTAAATATTAGATATCTGAAAATACACGAAGTATCGAGCAGAATTTTATATATATATACATATGGATATTCAAAGGAGCTTGCTCCAGTAACGGCACTGAAGTGCATGTTGCTGTCCACGGTGGGATCACCTTCCAGGCAGGGCTTGTGCTCTCACTGTGCAGGTCCCTCCCCCAGCAGGGCAGCCCCACACCCCATTTCCTACCCCTGCAGCCCACGAGGGAACACTCACACCACACAGGAAGGATCAAGTTTCAAAACAGTGCATAATGTTGCTTTTGGTTCTTAAAAAGTCCTGGACGGTGTGAATGTGAAATGTGCTCACAATTTACACCTGATTCCAAGCTGCCACCTGTGGGACTTGCTGGGTGTGACTGTGGCCAACAGCCCCCTGAGCCCCAGATCCCCGGTGACCCCAAGAGATCCTGACTTGCTCACAAACAGCCATTGTTGACATGAATAACAAAACCATTGTCCCACATTCCCAGACTGGTTTGGGTTGGAAGGGACCTCAAAGCTCATCCAGTGCCACCCCTGCCATGGCAGGGACACCTTCCCCTGTCCCAGGGTGCTCCAAGCCCCGTCCAACCTGGCCTGGGACACTGCCAGGGATCCAGGGGCAGCAGCCGCGATCCTTCCCGTGATCGGTGTATGAGCTCCACTAAGTGACAGAATTATTATAGTCCAACATTTCTGATGCTCATAGCAGCTTTTGGCAGGGAGCAGCACCAGATGAGCACTGGGTGCACTCACCAGTCCCAAACTCAGCCCAGATACCCCATTTTTTGGCAAGAAGGACTCTGAGTTTCACTACACTCAATGTCTACTGTCCCAGTCTGCAGCCAGAATATGCAGTGAATGTGTTGTCATTGCATAAACAGAGATAATAAAGGCATAATAATAAAAGGGCATAAACAGAGAGATGTTGATTCCAAAGAGATGTCCCGGGTCATTTTGCATATGTTCAGTGACAGACCATACTATTCCTCCCATCATTTGCAGCCGTGTGCTAAGCAGTTACTATTTTCACAAATGTGGCATTTTTTAAAACCTGGAATAACATGACAACATCCATTCTGCAAGGAAGGAGTACAAATTCGACTCAAATGACATTTTACACAGTCCTGCTGTTCCAATCTCTTGTATTGCAGCTTTAAAGTGCTCTGGTTTAGAATCCCTTCTCCAGGAACAGTGCAGGGGAATCGTGGCAGTGCAGGCGTATGAAGGGGAAAGCAAGGACAGGGATAACCCAACCCAAATGCCTCGGCCCCTGTGAAGTGAGAGGTGGTTCTGTGCTGTGGCTGGATCAAACCCTGCATTTCAGTGATATACTGCATTCCAGGGATCCCTGATGTCCCTGTTCTCTCCAGCAACAGAATGGAACAAAGAGCAGCTTTATTAAATATGAACAGATAATATAGAGTTAAGTGCTGACTGTTTGCATTTTCAGACGAGGTAGAGCCACTGGATGACAGGGACAAGATATTCAGTCCCATGCTGGAGTTTTCACTTTGGGGGGACATAATTATTGTCAAGTCCAAAAAGAAGAAAAAAACCACCCCCCCCAAATTCCCGTGTGTCTCTAGGTGCCAGTGGCAGTCCTTAGGTGAGGCAGGGACTGGGAGCTGCAGGGAGCTGGGTGTGGGGGGTGGGTGAGTGCTGGGATGGGAGTCCTCGGGGTCTGGAGGGCTTGGTCTCCTGAAGGAGCTCTGGCACTCAGCGCCCCTGATTTTGGCAGGATTGGAGCTGGAGGCAGAGCGGATCAAATAAAGACACTTGGATCTTGGTGAGTCCGTGCAGTGACCTGGGGATTGTCCAGGCTGGGGTTTCCTGGGGTGCTCTCCCAGAAGGGGCCCTGCTGCAAACTGAACACAGCATTCCACATTTTTGGAACTGTGGAGTGAGAGAATGTTCTGGGTTGGAAGGGACCTTAAAGACCATCTCGTTCCAACCCTGCCGTTTGCGGGGAGCCCTTTAGGCAACGGTTGGAGTGTCTGTTCTTCAAAGGTCTGACCCGGAATGTTCATATCTGTTGGGGAAATCTTATTATATTTATTCCCACTTTTCACATGCGGAAAATAAATGGCTTAGCTGAATATTTATACCAAGGTTGTTGTGCACATTGGAACCCCCCCAGTCTGTAACACTGTGAGCTCCTCCTGGTGCAGTAACTCAGGGCTGCAGCCCCACGGCACCAGGGCCACGGGAGCAGGGACGCTGCTGGTCCTGAACATGATCCTGATCCTCAGTGAAAGGATGTCTCACAACTTCTGGAACAAATGCAGTTTGTTTCTCAAGGGTTTAGAACTTGGCAGGATCCTTCAGAGCTAGACAGCTTTTTTTTTAAACTGTTCAATAGATATTCTTTTTCGAGTCCATGCTGTTTTTAAGACACAGGAGTGTTGAAACCCATCACAGTGACAGCTGCTTTTTTGCACATTTTCTGAGCAAGTGTTCTAGATAGACAATGGCAAATGTTCTGCTACCAAAACCTCCAGTGAGTCCACAGAACTGTGTTATGAAGAATGTCTATACCAAAATATGTATTTACATGGATAAACAATATGCCTTAAAGACTAAATATGCATTTATTTCTAAGGCTGGATCAGACTCGTGCCCGGTCTGGAGGTAAATAGTCTGTATGTCACAGATGCCATGGAAGGGTTTGTTTCTCTGGCGAAAGAAAGGGGGGAGGAAAAGCATTTTGTTTAAAAGAATCTTAAAATTCTTGCACAAACTGACATATGTGAGGAAGTTTAGGAAGAGGATGAAGCTTAGCCTGACACTTTGGCACTGGCGATGCGAGGTTTGCCATGGGGACTGTGGTGCCACCCAGCACCTGGCATGTCCCATTCTGTGTCCCATTCCATGTCCCCTCCTGCTCACGGAGGGCCCTGAGCTGGAGCAGAGTGAGGGGCCTGAGTGCCCCCATCCCACAGTGCTGGGGGAATGGGGCCACCTACCACCCCATGCTATTGATGGCAACACGAAATCCTTTAAAACAAGGAAATGTTAACCAAAAAAAAAGGATTTAAAAAGCAGGAGTTAAAAATTCTCCACTCTGCCTTAATACTGAGAGCAGAGCAAGCAGTATTGGTGTGGAAGGGAGGGATTTGCTCTGAATTTGAGCAGCCACGAGCACTGCCCTGGGGCTGGGGCAGGTCCTCAGTCGTGCCCCTCTGCTGAGCTGGGAGGGCACGGGAGGGGATTTACTCTGGAATGGGCAAAGGCCATAATCGAACTGGACACAGCCAGGCCAAGCATTGGGTGGGGCTGGGGCTGGTTTGGGAGGGTTTCTCAGCAAATCCTGCACCAAGAGTTCTGTCTGAGCAAGGGCAGGGAGGTTTTACAGGGGCACCTTCAGCACTGAGCACGTACCTGTTTGTTCCTATCCCCTTATGCCTAATTCATGAACAGCTCCAAGGTTCCTCTGTATTAGAAAATTCACATGTTAAAAAATGCAGAGATCAGCACATTTGCCACCTCTCATAAGCTTAGTTTTCAGTCATTCATATTTTAGGGCATATTAAGCTTCCCCATCACTGCGTAGGATGAAAATCTACATTACAGGATGATGGGGGAAGTGATTCCCTCCCACTCTGGCTGCTCTGCCCTTGGCTGGGTCAGAGCTCAGCAAGGCTGGGGGGTCTCTGGGGGGCTACAGGGGATGCACATCAGTCCCCAGCCCCTCAGCAGCCCCTGCACAGTGTTGGCTCCACAACTCCCAACCACCAGAGTTATCCCGCAGGATTTGCTTTAATTTATGGCAGCAGCCATGCCAGGGATGGCAGAAATGCAGGAGGGCCCTTGTCCTTGGCTGCCTCCCTGCACAGCCCCAGGCAGAGCAGGGCACTGGGTTGTCCCGCACGGTGAGCTTGGAACCACCCACAAACTGCAGTGGAGACCAGCAGAGCTGACCAGTCCCTCAGTGCCTCAGCCCCAGGCAGTGGGAGCCAGGTCCACCTTGGCCCCCACTAACAGAATAAATTGCACTTCTGCAGCAGCCAGAATTTAAAGAGAGGGAGAAGGAGACAGTGGAGTGCTGCTCCAGCCACGACAGCCACAGGAATTTCCCCTCTAATCGCCAAATATTAGAGTCCTCATTATTCCTGCCCTCTTCTCTTCTGCTGCCAGATAACAAACTGCCTGTAATGATGATGAATATTCTCCTCGGTATCTGGAGGGGGAAATCTGTTCTCTCCTAATGCTCATCCATCCCTCTCTTTATTATTTTTCAGCCCAAACCAAAACACAGCTCGAACGTTACACACCACGATTTATGTGCCATAACCTCAGCTTTCCCAGGGCTCAGCCCCACTGGAGTCAGGAGCACATCCCTGCCATTAACCTGCACACAGCAGCTTCAGTGTGGACCCCAAGGGAGAATAACCCTCCCAGATGAGCTGCAGCAGCAGCAGCAGCAGCCTTGTCTTCTGGTGGGTGGCTGAGGGTGAGGTGGCAGGGCCAGCCTTCCCTCGCTCTGCTTTGTATCTAAACGTACCCCGATTTTTAATATAAAATAGACTTTCCTCTCCTGCAGGGTGGGTAATCTGGGCTGGAAGGTGCAGCCATTTAGATGTGTATTTTGGATGTGTCAGTTCAGGTGGAGCCTCGGCGTGGGTGGGAGAGCAAAGAGTGGTGGGAGCTGCAGGACAGGCTGGCTGTGCCACTCGAGCCTAATGAGACAGTTCCTGGCAGGAATTTGGGCTTGGCAGGAGCTGCAGGAGGCAGCTCGGTTCATTAGGCTGTGAAAGCTCTAAACCCTTCAAGGAACTGCTTCTCCTCTCCCATTTAAGTGAATTGCTAAAAGCGCTGAGCTGTTCCCCCGCAGAACTTCGAATTCACTGTTTCCTTCGTTATCCCTGACCTTTTTCCATGTATTACCATAAGGAAAAAGCAGGTTAACTTTGGAGTAACTACTGCAAATTCACTTCCCCCAGGCTTTTAAAGCAGAGAGCCTGGGAGGCTGGGCCAGAGGAGCAATGCGTCTCGCGTGCCACTGTTTTCTGTATAAAGAGGATTTAATGTCTGCTTGCCAAAAATTACAGATCATAAGTCCCTGTGACTACTTCCTAAATGACGTCTAGCAAGACAGGTGTGTGAATCCTCCTCAGCTTTGTGTTGTGGGTGTCAGAAAGACAAATGGAGTGATGGGACAAGACACTTTCCTGTGTGCTGCTTCCGAAGCCTTGGTCCCAGTCTCTGGATTCTCATCTCTTGGCCCCCACCTCATGGTCCCCATCTTATGGTCCCCATCTCTTGATCTCCATTTCCTGGTCCCCTTCTCTTGATCCCCATCTCTTGATCCTCATCTCTTGATCCCTGTCTCTTGGAACCCCTTTCTTGGTCCCCATCACTTGATGCCCTTCTCTCCCCAGCCACAGAGGAGGGGAAGGCAGGGGAGCAGGAGGATGAGGCTGCAGCTCTGAGACTGAGCTGCCAGTCCATAACCTGGACCATCAAACCAGGCATCAGACAGTCACTGAAGAGACGAGGGGGTGTCAGTCCTTGCACACTGAGGTCTGAGCTCCCACCTTCCCTAACATGAAGAAGGGCTCTGAGTTCAACCTAAACTAACCCAAGAGCTCCATGATGTTCTTCTGGCCACACTTCCCTCCCCAAGCTGGGCATGTCCCCAGTGCCACCCGTGGGTGTGAGGGTGGGGACAGTGCCCTTCCATGAGCTGCAGCAGGGCAGGGATGGCTGATGAGACAAGGCGTGGAAAAGGCACCGGAGTTTTCCCAGTCTGTTCATGTTTGCCGTGGGAGCTTCAATAAGTGTCTCAGCCTCTGTTTCAATGCCTTCAGCACCTTTTTGCAAAAGGCCACGATGATGCAAGAGAGTACATTTAAGAAATTAATTTGCCCAAGTTAATGAGGCTCGTGACTCGGCTCCCCCGGCAGCTGCGGCTCCTCGGGAAGCGGCGGCGGCAGCGCAGTCAAGAGGCTCTGAGGAGGCTCCTGGCGTGGCATTTCTCTCCAGAAGATTGCAGATAAGACACTTAATTCTCCTGAAAAAAAAATCAGCTAAGGGCTTTGACCTTCTGTTTGAATGCAGAATTAGCACTCCGGGAAAGGTTAATGAAGAGAAGGGAGGGGAAAAATTTCCACTGAAATTCTCCTAAAATGGGTTTAAGCATGTGCGGGTCTCTGGGCAGGTCTGTGGCAGGAGGAACTGCTCCCCTCAGCGCCGTGGCCACCAGGACAGCCTTGTCAGAGAGCAGGAAGGGGACGAGGAGGAGGAGGAGGAGGAGGAGGATTTCCTGCCCAAGGATGGGAAGGGACAGGGTTTCACTGCAGGTCTTTCCCATGGCAGACTGGTCTTGGTTCTCAGCTGAGACCCCCACAGAGCAAACAGGACCTTCCTCTGAGTATTCAAAGTGTGTTCATTTTCCTGACAAACTGTGATCTTGAATTACAATTTATTCCTTTGCTTCCTCATCAGGTTGGTGCTTGTGTAAAGCAATTATTTGGCCATATGGTGGAACGTGCAGTGAGTGCTGTCAGGCTCTTCCTCTCAGACTTGGCATCTCAGCCCCTTCAGCAAGGATCTCCTTCATGAGTGTTGATTTGGCCAGTTCAGACAAAAAACAACCCAACCTTCCCCCCATCTCCAGACTTCCTCATTTTCTAATTCCCCTCCCACCCAAAAATCATGACATCACTGCTGTAAATGACAGATCATAATGGGGTGGAGTCCTCAAAGGAATGGCAAGAATTAGGGCTGCTATAATTTAAGAATCATTTTAGCACGTTCATGGCTTGTCATCAAAGGCATTTTACCTGTATTTAATGATCACACTTCTGGCAAAACCTGGGAGTTGTGACAAGGGCTTTAATATACCAGTAGATTCAAAATATTTTGGGAAGAAATCCCTTCCACAGGCTGAGGCAGAGAAGCAAAACCAAAACACTCCCTGGTGGGTTGTGATGCAGGTCCTGCTCAGTACCAGGCCAGCAACTTAATCACAGAATCACAGATTGGTCTGGGTTGGAAGGGACCTTAAAGATCATCCAGTGATGATGGCACCAGTGCCTTTGGAAGGGTTAATAAGAATAAAATCAGTAGGGGGGGAAAAACCCACATTTATCATTTGTTGAATGTTGAGAGACACCATCTGAAGACAAAAGCCAAGGCTTGGAGGGAGCGAGCCAAGTCTGTGTGTAATTATCCCCTGAATATCCCAAATATTGTTATTGAACAACTCTCAGCTCCAGTTCCAGTGCAGTGATCGCTCCCAGTGTAGAGACTTATAAAGAATATATATTTGATCTACAGCAGGATGGTTTTGCACTCTCAGAGCAGTAACAGAGCTCCCCTAGCACCATGCAGGGCGACAGCAGTCATCCTGCAATCCCCAAACCCTCAAAATCCCTCACAGTTTTCTGCAAACCTCAAACCCCAAGGTTTGAGTTGGTGATTGAGGGGCAAAGAACAACTCATATCAAAAACAAGCTGTAGGGAAGAGCTGGGAAGGGTTGGGATTGCCCTGAGCTCCTGTCCTCACCTTTTCCACGGGGGCATCTTCCCCTCTTTTCCCTGCTCCAGGATAAATCCTGGGAATAACAGGAACAGCATCCTGTTATAGGAAACATCCTGAATAGGGAATAACATCGAGATGTCAAATTCACATTTAAGGATGGGCATCCTGTGCTGCTGGAGGCTGGAAAGAGGGCTCTGAGCTGTCCCTTGGAACGATGGTGGAGCCACCTACCTTGTGCCCATGCAGGGCTCTGTGGCAGCACAGTGTCCCTGCCAACCCATGCCAGTGTCCCTGCCAAGCCATCCCAGTGTCCCTGCAAAGCCACCCCAGTGTCCCTGCAAACCCATCCCAGTGTCCCTGCAAACCCCCCTGCCCTGTCCCACGTTCCCCCAGAGGAGGGTGATGCTCTCCAAGACACAGCACGCCCCTCCCATCAATAATTTATGCAGATGCACTTAGCAAAGCACTCCTGCAGATGTTCTTAATTAAAGCAGCCCAGCCCGAGCCCCCATGAAGCAGGAGCCCCCCAAGGCCTCCCTGCTCTCGTGTGTTCCGAATCACTGCTGCAGGATGCTCCAGGAATATCATTTTTGTAAGAGTAAACCATTTGCTAAATAAGCCACCTGTTCAATAAACACTCCCACTCTCCAAATATTGTTATTTTGTTTTCCAGACTATGCACAATCTGGGTTTATTTTATATGAAAAAAGATAATCACTAAGGCAACAAAAACCCCAAAAAACAGTATTTTGACTGTTTGCAACTATCCATCTTGTGTGCACATCTGCTCCTTTGCAAGCTGGCAGAGCTCTTCCATTAGAAGAGATTCACAGTTCCTTATTGAGCCGGGAGCTAATGAATTTCCATCAGCAGGTCTCAGCACTGTTCCCTTTTTCTTAACTTCTTCCAGCCTTGAATTGCTCCTCATTCCCCCGACTTTCCCTTTCTGTGTCTTCTCAGAGGGACAAATCCCCATCCAAGATCACTTTAGCAAAGTTGCCACAGGAGTAAGGACACACTTTGCCTCCATTTTTATTATACAGCCATATATATATATATGTGTGTGTATTTAAAAGCCAAGTTCACCCTTATCCCACCTCCAGCCTGTCTGTAGAGGAACATTCTGCTGCACCACAGCCCCTGGCAAACAGCAGATCAGTTCTACAGGATGGACAGCCACTCAGAAGAGAAGGGCCACAGAAAAGGTGGAATGGCATGGAGAATAGAATAGAATAGAATAGAATAGAATAGAACAGAACAGAACAGAACAGAACAGAACAGAACAGAACAGAATCTCTCATTTGGGAGGGACCCACAATGCTCACTCAGCCCAAGGGCAGGACGGTCCAAGCCACCGCTGCCCTCAGAGCTGATCCCTGGCTCCTTCTCTCTGTTGTGATGAATAAGCTGGGTCAGACAGGACCATGGAATCGTGGAATTGTTGAGGGTGGAAAAGCCCTCGAAGCCATCGAGTCCAACCATCCCCCAGCACTGCCAAGGGCACCACTGACCGTGTCCCCAAGTGCCACATCCACAGAGCTTTTCAATGCCCCCAGGGATGGGAATCCACCCCTGTCCTGGGCAGCCCCTTCCAAGGCCTGACCACCCTTTCCAGACAGGAATTTTCCCCAATATCCAACCTGAACTTCCTCTGGCACAACTCAAGGTCATTTTCTCTCCTCCTGTCCTTTGTCCCCACGGAGCAGAGCCCGACCCCCACCTGGCTCTACCTGCGAGGAGCCACGAGGACCCTCCCTGAGTGGTGTGTGCAGTCATTTACCTGGGATTTAAAATTACTTTAGGGATTTCCTGTCCTCATCTCTGACAATTATATCTTCTTGTCACAAATAATTACTCAACACAGACAGTGGTTTAGGGTCTGTGGGGACATCCTGCTCCTGCTGTACCTGCACATAAAGCCTGGCTGATAATAGAGAGACTTGTGCAGGCTCTTATCCTGTGGGAATAATGGCACATGAGATCAGGCCCATGGAAATGTGACTGATTGGCAGTAAAAGCTGGGAGGGTGATCATCTAAGTGTGTAAAATGTGGCCATAAAGACTCTCTGGCATTATGAGCTCAGGAAATTGCAGGCACAGAACTGGCCCAAACTGCTGTTCCCAATCAGCCCCATTATCCCCCGGTGTCTCTCACAAAGAGCCTTTGTGAGCACAGGTTTTTGGGGCTGTTTTACATGTTCATGTATATTTTCCTGCTCTTTGACACTCACCACCCAGCAACTTGGCTCCATAACCTTCAGTGAATGTTTTTCCTGTGCTTTCTGAGTGAGGCAGCTGCAAAATCCTCCAGGCAAGTCTCACACTCTGCCCTGAACGAGAACCCTTTTCCCCCCCAGTTCTCACCCAGCTGCAGGTTTGCCTGGATCTCTTAAACACTAAACCC
Source organism: Dendrocincla tyrannina (assembly GCA_035047865.1). Lineage (NCBI taxonomy): Eukaryota > Metazoa > Chordata > Aves > Passeriformes > Dendrocolaptidae > Dendrocincla > Dendrocincla tyrannina. The sequence continues at coordinate 654,613 of JAWWMP010000005.1, forward strand.
CATCAGCTCATGATATTTTTCCAATTGTTTTTATGCATCTTGACTCTAGGGTAGGGTCTGAAGAAATTTCACAAAGCCTGTGTTACTCATTTCACTTCAAATGCAGCTCACAAATTAATGGTGTCTGTTAATTGGGCAACTAAGTCCCCTCCCAGAAGAAAACAATAACCTAAAAAAGATCATAATATTTGTAATTTGTAGGTCCTGTGCTGTTAACATGTTAAAGATACTTTAATAAATGAGAGGCTTTAATTAGAGCAGAGTAAGCCCAGGATGTTCACATACCTAAAATACAGATGTGTAGGATAAAAGAAGAGAGAGCTGGATCCTTTTCAGACAGACCCTTTCCTCAGCTCTCCATCTCAGCCTTTTCCATATAGAAATCCAGGATTTGTTTCACTCAAAGGAGACTTTACATTTCTACACTCCTGTCAGGGCAGCATTAAATATTAAAGCCAAATATTAAAATTTCAAGGAACCTAAATTAAACCTGAGGTATTCAAAAATAAGTGTCCCTGAATATTTCATGGTGAAGATTTCATAATTAACTTCAGAAATCTCTCACGTTAAGAAAGTGAGGAGCTACCTAATAAAACGTGACCACCCCAGTGACCTTCCACAGGGCTGCTCTCCATCCCCTGAGGGATTGGGGTTTCCTGGGTTCTGTGACATCTTTGTGGCTTCCTGGGGAGGCTTTGCCAGCCCTTTGTCTTCTCCAAGCTGGAGAACCACCGGAGCATCCCAACTGTCCCATCCCTCAGGCAATAAAGAGGCGTGGGTGGGACCAAGGGGACCAGGAATCACCAGAGCAGTTCACCAACCTCAGATTTAATGAGACAACAAGGAGATGTTATTTATGGTCCCTTTAACTTCGAATGTCCTGTGACAGACTCCTGGATTTACTGGGAAGGAGGAGCAAAACAACCCAAATCAGGGTGGAGTTTGTAGCCTCTCTAAGCAGGATTTCCTCCATTATTCATAAGGACAGGCTGACATCCAAGGAGCAATTGCCCATTAATGTCCTCCAAAGATCTTCCAGCTGGACCACTCTCAGTCTCCCACCAGCACCAGATTATTTACTGCTAACACTGGTAACATCTGCTCCTGTCTGCACGGGAAGATTTGGGAGAGAGGTCCATGCCAGCACAGAGCTGGCCCAGTATTTCAGTGTCAGCATGGGAAACAAGCTAGAAAATACCCCAGCAGAGAATACAACAACTTAAGTGAGGGTGTCTGCCTGAGCCTGGGAAATTAATGTGTGCTAAAATGGTCTGAGGAGATGCAAAAAAAATTAGTAACCAGCTGTAAATCAGTGCAGCAGCAGCAGCAACGTTAGAGAATCTCTTCCTCTCTTCGCCTGAGTTCTCAGGGCTCAGAAACTGCTCTTTTGGCAATGCACTGCCTAGGAATGTAACTATTTAAGAAACTTAATTACAGAAGAATTAGAATTTATTATTCTAATGGCTCCATCCCATGTGCACTTTTGAAGGAAAGTTGCTTTAAATCGATGCTGTGCCACATTTTTCCTTCCCCTGGAGAATTTGAGGGGAGCAAACCAGGCAAGTGATGGACAGCAGAGCTTGTGCACAGCCAGAAGGCCCTGGCTGCTGCCACAGGTAGCCAGCTGACAGTCCCTGCGTGTTAAAGCTGTGGACTAAGCCTCAGCTACTGTTTAAAACTGCATAATTAACCACGCCTAATTAGCAGTACCCTGGGAGAAGCCAGTTCCTGGGCTCACCAGCCCCAGGTGCTGCCTCTGCTCAGCCCAGTCTGCAGACAAGGGGGTCCTGCTATTGAAACCCCTTGTATGTGTGGAAATCTAAGGGAGAGCAGTGTGAACAGAACAGAAGGAGTTAGTGATTGCCTCCAACCCCGGTGAGGAGGTTTAAATGCCTTCCCAAAGGAGAATCTTGGGCTGTGACAGTGGGCAGGAAGCAAATAGCACATTCAGTGGTTCAGGCTGTAATTTCATATTCACAATTGTCTAATCAAAGTAGACACACCCGGTCACAGGAATGTGTTAAAGTCATCAATTTAGTCACTGGTGACACCAAAGAATCCCCAGCCTTCAGAAGTTTCCTAGCAGAGTCCTGGGGCTTGCAGCCAACTCTGGAGCTCAGCTCAGGGGACACCTGGGGACAGGGGAGCACCTCTGCCCCCCATGGTGCCACCACTCCAACACTGCCTCGAGGACAAGAGGCAAGTTCAGTTATCGCTGCTGCACCTTCTCCAGTGCTCCTGTTCACATAAAATGTCTTGTGGCTTCCATAGGAGAGCATGGAATCATGGACTGCATTGGCCTAAAAGGGACCTCAAAGCTTTTCCTGTCCCACCCCCTGCCATGGGCAGGGACACCTCCCACCAGCCCAGGTTGCTCCAAGCCCTGTCCAGCCTGGCCTCGGACACTCCCAGGGATCCAGGGGCAGCCACAGCTTCTCTGGGCACCCCGTGCCAGTGTTTTCCAAGCCATTAGCCAGGGCAACAGCAGGGCGGGTGCCAGGAGGTGCCAGAGCCAGGGAAGGGGAGCAGGTGCCACAGGCTGCTGGTTTGATGGTGGCTCCTAAACTGCAGGACTCGGTTTGAGGTCTTCACTCTGTAACATCCAACAGACACCACAACATTCCCTCCAGGAAATGTCAGCTCAGGGGTGGAGGGAAAGGAGGGGGCTGGAAGAGATAAAACCATCCACTGGCAAAACAATAAAAGAAAACTCAATCATTATGAGAGCTGAGCAAGTGAGATTTACAGTGTAAGCAAAAGGCACAGAGATCCATGCCTGGCCAGGAAGGGTGTCCAGGCAGGGTTATTCCAGAGATGGAAACATCATCACAATTGCAGGAGCTGTGGGCTTTTTCCAAGCAAATTTTCCTACATGTCTTGGTGAAGTGGAAAGTTAAACACACAGATCTGAGCACTCCCTCTGTGCTGCTGGGACCCTCCTTTCTTGGTTCACCTGCACAGAACATGCACGTGGAAAATTGCTGGAGACAAGACACAGCCCCAGAGAAGGAGGCAGTGCCCCACAGTCCCACAGCAGCACCAGTTAGCCCTGCTCCCTGTGCCAGGGCCTCACCAGGCTCACAGGGAAGAATTCCATCCCAATATCCCATCTAACCCTGCCCTCCCTCAGCTAAAAGCCATTCTCAGAAGGTCAGAGTGAGCCAGGGACCCAGCAGGCTGGGGTGACTCTTCCAGACCATTCCCAGTTTGTCCCCAGTGCCATGGCAGGATCCCTGGCTCCAGTTCAGTGACATTGTGGGAGTGTCACAGAACAGTGCAGGGCTCTGGCACAGGGCAAGGGACAGCAGAGCACGAGGGACAGCAGTGACTCTGATTTACATCTCGTGGGGAATTAATTCATCCTTCATGCAGGACTCAGCACGGCAGCAATAAATCAGTTTGTCTGATAAAGGCAGCAGGGCTAAAGAATTCTGGGATCTTCTGCCAGGCTGGAAAGTGCAGCCTGTGTCTCCTTTCCCTCCTCAGCCTTGAAGGCATCACAGACCCACAGAATCACAGAATCTCCTGAGCTGGAAGGGACCCCAAGGATGCAGCTCATGGACCCCGGGTCCATGCCACACTGCAAAGAGTAACAGATGACTGAAGATAATCCTGAATTTTCCCAAGATGGTTTCAAAACAGTGAGTTTAGAGTATGAAAGCCATGATTATGCCCTTTTTCCTTCATTCTCAGGTGGCAGGCAACTGTGGGTTTATTTTGCACCAAGTTCCTTCTCTAATATTCATCCCCAGTCATCAACAAAATAAGTTAATAGATGTAGGCGACTGTAATGACAGTAAATGCTGTGTGGGAGGCCCCATCCACACTGCATTGTCAGTTCCTGCATGTGCAATTAAGTACCCTATTCCAGGCAAATGCTAATCTATTCCAGGAGCACTTTTCCACAAACAGATTTTTAAAAGGCAGTAGAGTAAAAAGGTGATATTGATGATAGGTTGAAATAATCTGATGGGTGTGAGTTTAGGTTTTTCTGGAGGGTCTTGCTGTTGGCACTGAAATGAACTGAGAAAGCTCTCCAGGGTCACATCAGTGCTGCCCAAACAGGGTACAGTGGCATCACCCTCACTTGTGTTCTTTTATAAATGGGCTTTGCCTGGCCGAGCCAGAGCCGTGGGACACATCACAGCCTGGCTGCTGCTGAGAAATCAGGTGAAAGAAAACACAGAATCATCCCAGATTCCCACACTGGTTTGGGTTGGGAGGGACTTCAAAGCTCAACCAGTGCCACCCCCTGCCATGGGCAGGGACACCTCCCACCAGCCCAGAGTGCTCCAACCTGGCCTTGGGCACTCCCAGGGATCCAGGGGCAGCCACAGCTTCTCTGCCCACCCTGTGCCAGGGCCTGCCCACCCTCCCAGCCACCAATTCCTTCCCAGTATCCCATTTAAATCTCCCCTCCTTCAGCTCAAGGCCAGGGCTGGGATCCTGCAGTGCAGGGCAGAGTGTTCCTCTCAGGTTTAACAAGCACTGCCTGCCTTTGAGAGCTTGTAACTATTGATTATTCCTCTGCCTTGATGGACCTTGCATTTTTCTCTCCTGCTCAACACGGCAGCAATCAGGAGACTGAGGGATACAACATCATATTGAGCCCTGAGCAAAAACACCTCAGGTTCTGGTGCATCTTGCTTATATTTTAATTACTGCAGTAATACAGGGAGGATTTTGCAGAGCAGTGCCCTGAATAACACCTTGGTTTGGAGCCATCTGTTCTTCATTCCACAAAATATCGTTCCTTGGTGATCCAGAGCGCAAGGCTTAGCACGTTATCATATGATAAGACAATTTAAAGGAATAAATAAGCCCTGCAACAAGGAGCTCAGCATTAAGCAGTCAACACAATAACACCTGAGTGATGCAGCAGAGATTAGAGCTAAAAATAGCATAGAAAAACAAAAATACTTGCAGACAAGTAATGAAAGTGTGTTTTTAAAGTGATTTATTAGGAATTATGAAGCAGTCCTGGCTTTGTGCTGAGCTGTGAACAGTGAAATTGGAATAAACAAAATAATCTTGCTGTGTTAATAACTTGCTCTAACCCCCCCATATGTGTCACACTCTCCCTGGCTGCCAAGTGAGGTCCATAGTTAAAGGAGAGATTCTGTTTAAAATCTTTATCTATCTAGAAAAAGCAATGAGTGGAGGTAGAGACACTGACCCTGCTCATGGGGATGGGGAGGAAGGTGCCAGGGGCTGCTCCAGGAGGCAATTCCACCTCTCCAGGGCAGGACTTGGCTGTCCTGGGTTGCAGAGGGACAAATGGTATTTCTGGGGATACCATGGCAGTGTCTGGAGGGCAAAGCTATAAACCAGAACATTCTACCAGAGAAAACAGACATTATTTGCACAACAGAGAGAAAAAAAAGAGTTAATTCCATCCTTCCCTATTCAAGCTGCTCCCAGCCTGGAACACCACGGAGAGCCAAGGGGAGCATTGGCAACCTGGAGCCTCGGCAGCTCTCCATGGAGCTGACAGCTGGCAATGCCAATGGCTTGTGGCTTTGAAACCAAACAGAACACATGAAATTAAATTAATTCATAAAATAAAGACATTTAAATTAAATGAAAATAAATAATTTCACAAAATGCCCTCTCTGCCCAAGATCCATTTCGATGTGTTGGTGGAATTCCACAATCACATGGCCAGTGCCCAAACAAAGATGACCACTGCTCATTGTAGAATTACAGAGTAGTTTGGGTTGGGAGGGACCTCTAAGCTCACCCCTTTCCCCCCCTGCCCTGGGCAGGGACACCTCCCACCACACCAGGTTGCTCCAAGCCCCTCCAATCTTGAACAGCCTTTGCTTCACTCACTGCCTGTGGCACACTCAGTGATGGCCCTTCCAAAACCTCTTGGCCAGGAAAATGAAGGAAATGCCAATCTTGACCCAACCCCGACGGTGTCAGGGTGGAATTTGGACCAAGAGATCCTGGTTCAGAGATCCTGTCCCCACCCCAAGGCTCCAAGAGTGGAGGCCCTGGATTGCCTCCCTTTTCCAGAATTCCCTTGCTTTGCCTCCTCCCTGCTGGGAGCCTGGAATGTGTGAGCTCTGGTGGGCTGTTTGCCAGCCCCACCAGTGTCCTTGGCCAGCAGCTCCCC
>JAWWMP010000005.1:728483-757114 GCA_035047865.1 Dendrocincla tyrannina
TTTGGGCAAACTTGGGCTTGGAGGATTTGGGCAAACTTGGGCTTGGAGGATTTGGGCAAACTTGGGCTTGGAGGATTTGGGCAAACTTGGGCTTGGAGGATTAAGTGGTCAGGCCAGGCTTCAGCTGCCTGTTTGGTGCTTCCTTAGCTGCAGTGAGCCCCCTGTAGGTGTTTCATGCCCAGCTCTCAGGGATCCCGAGCAGCATGGCAGCACGAGGCAGAGCCGGCAGTGTGGGAGCTGCAGTTGCCATGCCGACCCTTAATGTACAGCTCTGTAATGCAGAGCAGATGCTGTTGCATCATAAATAGAGGTTTATGTCGTAGTAGCGATGCTGTTCTACACACTGAGCTTGTGTGGAGCAATGTTTGGGACCAGGATAAATCCAAGGGCTGGTGCTAGCTGTGTTTGTCTTCCATGAAATAACAATGAGGCTTCCTCGGGCTTGGTGCTTTGCGTGGAAAGTAGCAAATGTTGGGGGTTTATCGAGAGCAGCCCTTTGCCTGTGGCTCAGCAGTGTGGTCTGTGCCACCCACCGTGCCTGTCACTCACCCCGCGCCTTGGTGGCATCGCTTGTGTGTTCGTCTGTTGTTTGACAGGCTTGCTGTAAGGCGGGCTGACAGCCTGTGTATGAGGTGTGCTTGTGAGGCAGAGCTGCAAATAGACACCCTGCCTGCGAGAGGGAGAGCGTGGGACAAGCTCAGAGCTCCTGCTGCCAGGGCCTGGGGAGCAACAGACGTGCCCTGGGAAATTATTCTGACTTCAGTTTCAGTGGTTCTTGGCCCGAGATGGCATTTTGGATGTGAAAAGGCACTGGGACACATTTGAGATGTTGCAGAAGTAAATCAGATTCTCTGTCCTAAGAGGAATGGCTGTGGCTGGGAGCTCTGGAAAGGACAGGCTGTCACCTTCATCCCAGTTGAACCCTCAGTACGAGCTCAGGGGAGAGTGTGGCACCTGACCAGTGTAGGGGTACAGAATGGCAGCTCTGAGCTTTTCAGAGGGGTTAATGAAGCTGTACATGTTTTCCCTCTTCCTTCCTTATCCCGGGAAGCACCACTCTGGTCATCACATGCTCCAGGTCCTGGCACAGTCAGCTGGGTGTCTCCAGTCACAGCTGCCCCAAATTTCTGTGCTTTGCTCAATACCTTGGTGTGCCAAGATATCCACGGTGCCAGCAGCTCCAGGGCAAGAGTTTTCCAGCTCCCTCTAGGAAGCATCAGGGGCATGGATTTATACCATGGCCTCACTACTGCAGTCGAATTTCATTCACAGGAATTGGTTGTTTTCCAGTTTTACATCAGCATTCTTGGGTAATAACAAAGATTTTCCTCTTCTGTGTCCAAAGCTTTTAGCTGCCACATGGGTACTTGCTGCAATGAATACTTTGTCTCCCTGCTGAGGTGCTTCTTGTTCTCAAGAGGGGCAGGTGAGCAGCTCACACCTCTCAGGTAGTCTGTGGCTTCTTCTGTGTCTGACTTTTTCTGCCAACAGCAGACAATTCAACAGCAAAGATGGCCCATGGAAAGTGTAGGTTTAACTGAGTTAGGGAACACTGGAAGGCATTTGAATTTTTCCTCTTTAGTTCCTTCCCGTGCTTGTGTGAAAGGTAAATGAGTATCAGTGGCTCCAGGCAGCTGAACACCAGTTCCTAAATTCCCTTTTCTGGTTTTGGGTTGGGTGGATACCTGAGTGCTCCCTTTATCCCATCCTGGCTGGTCCCATGGAATCATGGTGTTCCTTTTCTTTTGGAGTTGCTTTTGCTGTTCACAGATGGAATCATGCGTAAAAATATTGTGGGGAAAAAGGTGCCCAACTGCAAAAAAACCCCTCAACAAACCCAAAAACAACCAAACCAAAAACCCCCCCAAACTCTGGAGGAGGTCCAAAAGATCTTATTTAGGAAAAAGTGGTGGAAGTGTCAATTTGTACATCTAATGTGTGAGCAGCAGTAGGGGGCAGGGGATGGGATGTGCCCTGGGAATGCTCTGTCACAACCCAGCACTTCAGAAGTTCTTTATTACTGATTGTTTATTAATACTGTGTAAACTCTACACACCCCAGAAGCCCCGAGCCCTCCCCACAGGCCCTTCTGCAATTGTGGCAGTGGGAAATTGGCCCTTTTACCCAGAAATGTTCAGTCTTGTCAGGAAATTTGCCCCTCACTGGGAGATACTCCAGATTTCTGACATTGCTGGTTTTTACAAGCTGTAGTTCAGAAATTGTGGGCAGTATTAAGGTACCAAAAGGTATTAAGAAAAGGAGATTCTATGGTTCTACTTCCATTTGTGTTGAGGTGCCAGCTCGTTTCCAGCAGCTCCAACAACTCCTCCTCACCCCAAAACAGGCCAAGCAGGGTTTGTTTCTAACACTGTTGCAAAAGTTTATATTTATTGTGCTGTCACATTTCCTTTTGCCAGCTTTTTTAAAAAGCAATTAAAAAGTCCTCTCAGCCAGCATAGGTAGGGGAGGGGGAGTGCTTAAAAATTCAGCTCGTTTGGAGTAATTTTTAATCTCTCTCCCTAATTATTTAATCACTGAGGGAGTGCTGAGGATGTGTCATAAATAATGCTCTGTTTCTCCTTCCCTGGGAGCTGCTTTCTTGGCTGAGGCACAATGCAGGCAGGCAGAGCTCCTTCATCTTTTATTCTGACTGATCTGAGCTCCCATTACCCAGTAACACCAAAGCACCGTGGAGAGGAACCCAAAGGGCCCCTCGTGTTTTCTCTCGCTTGAACAAACAGTGCTGTAGTGAGTCATGGCCACGTGGGCTCTCACCTGGGTGGGGACAAACACCGTGCATTGCTGCCTCCTCCGTGGAATTCCTGTGGTAAATCAGGGATTTGTCAATAAACTGACGCAGGGCTAGCCCGGGGGTGATGGAGGAGGTGCAAGTGTGCTGTTTGTTGGGTGGCGGGGGCTCAGCTGCTCCCTGAGATGCTGCCTTGGTCCCTCCCGTGCCTGCCCCTCTGTGTTCAGCCAGATGGGCTTGGAAAGGGAATGGCACAGAGAGGCAGTTCTGGAGGATGAGCCCGAGTCAGGAATTCTCCAGCTCTGGGACTGCTCTCAGGATGCAGAGCAGTATCTGCATCCCTGGAAGGTGCCAAACCCCTGCTGAGCTGGTCCCCAGGGGTGCTGGGTGATGTCTCAGCATCCCCACTGTCAGCAGGGGTGGGAGCAGCTGCTCCCCAGTCCATCCCAGCAGAGCCCTGTGTGGCCGGGGCTGGGGCTGAGCCCGAGCCCACCCTTGGTGCAGGGGGGCTTGAACGAGCTGAGCTGAGCCCAAGGCTGGGCCTTGTTGAGGGCCTGAAGATAAAAACCAAAAGGAAAGGCAAAGCAGGGCCCAGGGAGCTTCCCTGATCCTCCCATGGGTGTCCTGCAGGGCCAAGGCTGTGTGTGGGAGCTGGGCTGTCCCACTGCCCCTCCACCACAGGTGGGCTCTTGCCTGTCACTGCTCTTCACCTGAGGCCCTTCTTGCTGCCTCTGGGGCACTGCTGGAGATTTATTGCCATGTATTTTAATATTTATTCTTGCTATATATACATATGCATCTTAGATATTTATAGACACATATGTATGCTTTATATGGGGCATGTGCAAAACACTGAAGACACTAATTCCAGGACCATAAATAACTTCCTAAATGCAATTCTCACAGGGATACTTGAGGAGGGGAGGCAAATTCTTTTGCAGGATCAATGCACTAAACCCTAGGTTTGTGGATTTTTCTGCTAGTGAATTCAACAGCAGAGGTGGTCCATGGAAAGTGAACAAGGGCACCGTGTTTGGATCTGGCTGTTGAACCCACAAGGACATAAGTATCTCCAGTTATTGCAGAGACTCTTTTGGTGCAGGAAAACTGATTGTTGCCCCTTTTAAGCTCTGTGCAGTGTGTTTGCAGTGTTTTCTCGAGGCAGATGTGGCTACAGCAGGAGCTCTGGGCAAAGAGGGAGCGCCAGCACTGCAGTTCCACTGCCATGAATTCATCTTTCTCAGAGCTATTCAGGAACACTTTAAATTCTGCATGAAGGGCTCAGGCATCAATGGAATCTTCATCCAAATTTTGCTTTGCATTTCTCTGTGGTGTGTACAGGCTCTGGATGCTGAAATGCAGATATCATGTGTCTCAAACACCATAACCTGGAGTAGGGGAGAACTGCCAGGTAAACTGGGCATGTGGGGAGCATTGTCCAACAATCCCAGTGCAGGGTCAAGGGAAAGAGCTAGGAAATACTGGGATCTGGAAGTATTTCCTCCTCCTGTGGAACAGAGGTGACTGGCAAGGGCAGCTCCTGAGAGTCCCAGTGCAGGGTGAGGGATGGGTGGGTGGCAGGAGGAAGGTGCACTTTCCCTTCCCCTCCTGCAGAACTCCAAGCTCCCAGCGAGCAACCAGACAACAGTAATTTCCCCTCTGAGCTGCTCTCCCAGGTATCTGCTTTCCAGGAATGCAACTGAACCCATGGCAAGGCGAGTGTGTCAGATTAATGGGAAGAGTGTGTGGCACGGATCCAATGTCTTTTATAGGAGCCATAATTCCCTTATCAAATGTAGTGGCTGTGCTGAGTTAAGGATGCTCATCCATACTGTCACTGCAGGCTGGGCTGGACTTTGGGCGTGTGGTGGGTGGGATTTACGGCATAACTTAGATCTGCCTCTGGAGAGCAGGAGGAGAGGAGAAGGGAGAGGCTGCTGTGAGGAGCTGCCCTGCCAAAGAGGGAGACTCTGTTGTTCTTTATTAATCATTGCTGAAAATCAATTAGCTGGCAGAGCCAGCCCAGCAGGTCTCTGTAGCCATGGAGACAGGCCAGGGAGAAAAGTACAGTGTATTCAGGAAAAGTGCGGGTTTCATGCTCTGGTATTTTTAACCTTTCAGAGACAATTATGAACTCTTTTAATTAGCAGTGTTTATCACTGGCTGGACAGAAGGAGCTGTCCATGCCTTTCCTTGGCCCTCTCCCCAGACCCCCACTCATCCTGCTTGGGTTTACATATGGAAGGTGCAGAGGACTTTCAGTTCCTATTAAAATAACAATTTTTCACGGGAAGCCAAATGAACAAAGCTGATGACTTAAGCAAGGAGTGCAGTAATTAGTGCCAGGCTTGTGTTGTGCTTGGTGAGGACCTGCTGCATTCCCACAGCCTGGCACCAGCTGCAGGTGTTTGCTGGGCAGGGCTCGCAGGCAGCACTGCCCTTACTTGAGGTGAATTGATTCCTCCCAATTTCCAGCTGCTGGGCTGCGAATAAAGGTCTGCCCTGTGCTGGTGCCTTGGCCCAGATCAGCTGGGGGTGGTTTGTTCAGGTTGTGCAGAAGGAAAGTGGATGTCACATTCCCCAGTGTGGTGCTGGGCCACTTCTGGAGTGCAGAAGTGGCACAGAGACACAATTACAGCTCAGTTAAACCCCAAACATGCCCCTGCTGTGGGCACACACTTGGCAATGTTAAAGAGGGGCCTGAATGTGCTTCTTGAGGTGGGACATGGAGGGTTCTTTTCCTGGCATCAAGCCCAGCTCTGAAGGGTTCATGTCTGCTCCCTTGGCAGCTTTTCTGCAGCCTCCTGGCAGAAGAGATCACACCTCCTTTGACCAGGGACTCTGGTTTGAACATCTCAATTTTTTCTAGCACTTTCCAAAAAGGGGAAATCTGGGACATTTTGTTTTCAACATGGCAAAAAAAAATCCTTACAAAATCTTCCATAGGAAAGGAATTTGAAAGGAAGCTGCTTCACTTTGAAAACTCCCCTGTAGAGAACTTTAAAATTTTGCCTTTAAAGGTCTGGATTTTATTCTCTTTGATACTTTGATTGGAATGCAGTGCATGGCAATAGGGCTGGGATCCATCTGAACCTCATCCTTAGCATCCATGAGGGCAGAGGCATGTGTGGGATGCTGGGGAGGGGTGGCTGGCCCTGGCCCACAGGACCAGGAGGTGTCATCTTTTGGAAGCTGTCAGTGGGATTGCACTTGGAAATGCCCTTGGAATGCGTGATGGTGTTGCAGGCTCTGCTGGCTGTGGGATGCAAACCCATGTGGGAGGATGTCCTGGACTGTCCCCACAGCCCAAGGCCTGACCTGCAGCAGCTCCACAGCTGGAGGTGTCTGAGCTCTCCCAAGCCCCCCATGCCATCAGCACCCTCTGTGCTGGGGGGGTGCAGCAGAGGTGACCCCGGGGCTGGTCCCTGTGTGGGTGGGGGGACAGATGGAGCCCCTGCCTCGAGTGTGAAAAGCCCAGCTCACACCCACAAACACCACAGCGTTCAAACTGAGGCCAGAGCAATGTGGTGGGGAAGGTGCCATCTCGGGGTCCTGGAGTTGCTCATCCCAGGATTCCACATCCAGCCCCCTGCCTCGCAAGGCAGAGCGTGTTTTTCTCTCAGCTCTCTCTGTGTTTGAACCTGGCCATGGCAAAGCAAGATATCTCATCACACTTCCACCTCTTCAGCAGCAAGTGACAGTTTGGTTGCAAATGTAGGGAAGCCCCAGCAGGGAGTTGAGTGTGTGGATCCAGGGCCTGCAGCTATTCCTGGCTGCAGAGCTGTGTCAATCAGGAATCGCAGCCTCGGGAGAGCTTTCCCACAGGGAGCAAGGTCACAGCTTCAACCCTATCTGTTTCTGTGGAGATAAAAGTGGCAGATTTCTCCCTGTGGGAAGGAGTGATCTGCAGCCCTGGGAGCAGGTCTGTGTGTGTGTCCAAGAGAAGAGCCAGAGTCTGGTTTTTATCAGGTAATTGCCCAAATTTACTCCTGAAGACTTCCTTAAAAATTTTAATGTGAACAAGCATGTGTTGCAATATCTTGCTATAGGGCAGAATTCTCATTTTAAACAGGATGGAAAAAAAGAAGGGGAAAGATCCACTTCCCGTTCAGTTTGGCACTTTGGCTGCTTGGAGGAAAACTTGGATTAACTTGGATTATTTGCCTCTATAATATCTATATGGTCTTTAGAGAGAATTTTGATTGTAACCCCCCCCAGTTTTGAACAGTGTCCTTGGCTATTCCTGTAGTGACTGGTGCCAGACTTGGGACAGGATAAGGGGAATGGCTTCCCACTGCCAGAGGGCAGGGTTAGGTGGGATAATGGGATGGAATTGCTGGCTAGGAGGGTGGTCAGGCCCTGGCACAGGTTGGGCAGAGAAGCTGTGGCTGCCCCTGGATCCCTGGGAGTGTCCAAGGCCAGGCTGGATGGGGCTTGGAGCACCCTGGGACAGTGGAAGGTGTCCCTGCCCATGGCAGGGGCGGGGATGGCATGGGCTTTGAAGTCCCAACACAAACCATTCTGGGTTTGGGTTGGTTTTTTTCTTTTTATAGGCTGTGATGTCTTAGTTAAGCGGCCACTGCATCCAGGAGCTGCAGCTTCTCAAAGCCAACCTGGCACCTCTTGGGCAGCATTTTGGATTTTAGTCCTGCTTAAAGCAATACAGAAAACTGTTACCACCATCTCCACCAGGTGTGTCCTCACAGCTGGTCTTTTGGTTATTATGTTTAGTCCCTTTTTGAGAGTGACTTTGGGCACATCCCTGAGGCAGGTCTGACCCCACACTGGCTTGGTGAGCTCACCTCTCCTAAAATTCCTGCCTGTTTCACAGTCCTGGAAGAAGCTGCAGTGGGCTCACAGCAGCCTCAGGAAAGGAGAAAGAATAGAGGGGGGAAAACCTCAGATGTAATTACTTTCCACTAAAAGCAATTAAATGCTGAATTTGTCCCAGAAAGCTGAATCCTTGTGGGATAAATGCTTCACACTTGAGTGTGGCAGCTCCTGCCTGCTCTTGCTCCATGTCCCAGCCTTGTTTTGTGGCTCTGCCTGACAGATCTTTCCAAAGTTAAATACAGGTCAGGCATGAGACCATTTACTAAGTGAAAATAGGGTGAGTTGGAAGCATCTTCCTCCCTTTGTAAAGAATAGGATTTGCTACAGAGCCCTGAATTGTCAGACTGTGGTTTTGCTCATATAGCCACTATTGTGTGAGCCTTCCTAGCCTTGCTATCTTCTTTTTCTTCCATCTCAAATAAAATTCCATTTTTCTCTGCCTGTCCATTAATGTTTTCTCACAGTGTGGCAGCCAAAGGGCTCTTGGGCAGCTACAGGGCTGAGGATTGCTTAAAAAAGACTAAAAAAGCATCCTTTTCCCATCTCTGGAGCAAGCTGGGAATGCAGTTTGTTCAGGGAACAAAGGCAGCCTAGACAATAATGATGAAAATCCTCATCTCACTTGGCAAAGCTGGTCTTGTGATTGCCAAGGTGAAGAGCCGGTAAGAAAAGAAGCTAAAGGTGTTGTTTATGTTCCCTAATTTGGTGATAAATACCTCAGGGCACGTGGAATCCTCACCATGCTTTGTATCTGCAGTTTCCCCCCTTGCAGAGCTGCTCCTTCCATCCCTCATCCTTCCCAGGCTTCACTTCCAGCTCCTTCTCAGGATCTTTCTTCCATCTGTGTTATTCTACACTTATCTACATTGAATTTCGTCTTGGTTTGCTATTAGTGGTCTGGACACGAGACTATGAATAAGGTGCCTATAAAACCTGTTCCTCACCACAAGATCCTTCCCCAGCTGTTTCAGTGCCTGTCCTTGCGATGAAAAGCTGTGGAGCTGAACTTCTTGGGTTCTCACCCACAGCCACTGCCCTTGGAGTGAGTTATTCCTCTTCCCCTTTGTTCTGCAGCCTTTCTGGTGCTCTGTGAAAACCCTGTGTCTGCCCACGGCAGCTGGAGAGGGTTCTCTCCACCAGGAGCCTCATTCCAATGCTCTTCACATCTCCAAAGCGCTCCCTGTTTTCTGTCTGCCCTCAGTGCAGCAGTCCTTGTGGCACAGCTGAATCCTGACAGCTGGGTTTTCAAGGCTGCACATAATAAGTCCAGGAGTTGTTTGATCACCCCCTTCAGAGATGATGCTCAGTCAGCAAAGCCTCTCAGAGCTGCCTGTGTGGTGAGGCCCCTGGAAACAACAGCCACGGGTTTTAATCCCAAGGGGAGAGCATTTGATTGGAGCTTTGGGCCGAAGGGAAGCATCACCTGGATTTTAGATTTCTTCCACCTGTCCCAGGGCTTTCATTTCCCCTCCAGGTTTACAAAATAAAAGCCTGTGGGGTTCTGTCTCACTGGCAGTAATTGCACACTGCTGGTCCTTTCTCCACAGCAGCTCCACTCAGGAAGCACCACTTCCCTTCCAGTGGCTCGTGGTGGTGGATGCAGAGCACGTTTGTGTGCCTGGGCTGGTTTCACTTGGATGAGCCCATTCTGCTGCCTCTGTTTGCTTTTAATACTGTGGGGCAAAGTAATTCCTACACAAATTTAGGATCAGGCTCTGACCTTGTAGAAAATATAACTCCTGGAATGGCATAAACGTTGTGTTTGACTTTCACGTGTGCTTAGATGTTTTGGGAGAAATATATATATTTATATATATAATCTGTCTGTGCCTCCCCACTGAGGGAAGTCGAAAGGCAAGAGTGAGGATGAGGATTTCTGGCTCCACGCAGGGCTTTCCTGGGACACCACACCCCAACCCACAGCTCCATGCAGGCACAGGGCTGTGTTCCCATCTCCTCCCAGGCTGTTCAGGAACACCACAACCAACCAGCAAGGTTCATCTGCTCAGTTTTGTTTCAGTGGGAAGAGAGGCTGGGCAGCATCTTCAGACCCTCTGGCTGACCTGTTTTGTGCCATGAATTTATGAGCAAATAGTGTTTTACTCTCAGGACCTCCAAGCAGAGGGGATGTGGCAGCAGCACGGGAAGTGTTTTCCTGGTCCCTGTAGTCGATGCGGAGGGAACGGGGGGGAGCTCCCTGGCGCACCATGGACAGCGCCGCACTCTCAGCTGCCCTGGGACTCCTCGGGTGCGTTTTGCGGGAGAATTGGACAACTGGGGGCACCTTTCCTTCCCCTGGCAGCCCCTGTACCGCTCCCCTCACAGCAGTGGGTACAGAGCCACGTGTGCCCAGTGCCACTGCGAGGGATGGGCTTGTTACCCCGTTGTGTTGGCATCTCTCCCCTCCAGCCCCTGGGAGTGTTTTGCAGCTTGGAATTGGCCCTGGCTGCCATTGTGCTTGGCTTGGCCTCAGGAGATTGCCCATGGGCACCCAGCAGGGAGAATGGGTGGGGCTGCTCTGGCCTTTGGGGACCTTCTTACTGCAGAATAGGCAGGGATAAACAGCAGTATTACAGTCTTAGCTCTAAAAAGACTCTTTTGGGGGGGCAGGAAGTGTTTTTATGTACTCTGTGACTCTGGCACTGTGTTCTTGTCTCCTTCATCCCTCACCTTGTTCTTACTTAGCCCTAAGGAGGACTTTGGTGCTGTGTACTTGTTTCCTCCTCCCTTGCCTTGCCCTTCCTGAGCTCTGAGGGTGGTGCTGGGCTGGTACCAGGATCCTGTGAAGGAAAGAGAGGTGGAAATGCTGCCCAGCTGGGTTTAGCCTTTGTCTGGGCTGCCAAAGTCTCGGGCAGTGGGTGTGTGGGAGCCTTGTATGCCCCAGGACACTACTTGGGGCAGGAATGTCCATCCCTCACTGCCCTGGCAGCTGGGCTGTGCTTAGAACTCTGGAGTGGAAATCCAGGGGAGAGGTGGGGGAAGCATTATTGGTGTCCAGGGGGTCTGTCCTTTATCCAGATGCAGATAAATCTGCTCTTCACCCAGGACTCAGCTCTGCAGAGGGGCTGAGGTTCCCTTTGTGCCTTAAGCCAAGCTGTGGCCACTGCCTCCATCCACAGCCCCGCACCAAAGAGGCTCCAGGGCTCTTGGGGAGATTAAAAGGATGATTAAAAACAAAGAACAAAACCAGGCCCAGCAGTCTTTTAAAAGGGGATTTATTTGTAATCACAGAAAGAGGGAAATGAGGTCCCGACCTGCTGCGCTGCAGAGTGGGAAGGCCATGTTAAGGCCTTGAGCTGGATCCTGCTTCACTTGTGGTATTCCCCTGCTGTGATTAAATATAAGTTTAGCTGGGCAGGATGTGTCTGCTTGTTCCACTCTGAAAGACAAAACTGAAGGGTCTGTGTTGGGCTCTTTCTGGGGTTTGTGACTTCCCAACTGTGTGAGGCACTGTGGGAACACAGCATGGCAGGAGCATCCCTGGGGTCACTGAACACCCGGGGTAAGGGCAGGCTTTGGGGTAAGCCCTGTGCAACAGAAGTCAAGGTAAAGACTTGCTTTTTCTTCAAATAAAATAATTTCCATTAAAAGTAATAGAAGTAGTAGAAAAGAATGGGAACCTTGCCTTGGGAACATGGAAGTATCCCTGTCACTGTGCTGAGACTCCCAGGCTGTCTCATGTTTGTCCTTGCCTTGGAACATGAGGAACACCTTTTAACTCTATTTTTGGTGTTTTGGTAGGAAAATGATTTCTAAAGGGGATAATCACGTAACACATGTCCTGTTTTCCTCACAAACCTTTGAAGCAAATGGAGGTGTAGTGTTTTGTTCCTCTGAGGGTGTTGTGGTGCTGATTGAAGCCTGGGCCCAGGCCCTGCCCCTCGGGGGAGTGCTGGAGGCCTCTGTTTGCCATGGATTTTACATAGAAGATTTATCTAAACAGGTGCACTCACAGCACACAAGTCACTCCTTTGGTCTGTAGTGCCTAAATTATGAGCAGGTTCTTGCAGCCCTTCCTGAGCTCAGATTTGAGTCCCAAATTTGAAGGGTGCTGTTGGACAAGGGGCCCATGCAGCCACAGCCCTCCAGGAGCTCTTGGCAGGGTCTGGGCTCAGTTTACCAGGCCTGGGTTTGTCTCCAGCAGTTGACACTTGTAAATTCTGCTCAGTCGATTCAGTAATTTCTCATTAGGAATAATTTACGGGTGGCTGTTGAGAGGCTCACTGGGCGTGAAGGAGCTGCAGCAGAGCAGGGCAGAGCCTCGGGGCTGTCTGTGTCCTGTGCAGGCAGGGATGGGGCTCTGCCCCTCCTTGTGCCACCTCTCCATAACCCCAGGGACCACTGTGCAGGAGAGACCCTGAGGGGCTGGAGCGTGTCCAGGGAAGGGAATAGAGCTGGGGAAGGGGCTGGAGCAGCAGGAGGGGCTGAGGGAGCTGGGGGGGGCAGGCTGTGGAAAACAAACCTCCCCAAAAAAGCAAAGCACAAAGAACCAGGCACAAGTTTTTCCTGCCCATCTTAATTAGGCACCTTTGGGCTGGGACTTTCTTCAACTCAGTGTGTTTGCAAGGCAGTTCTGGTCTCTGGAGTTTTTGGACTATTCAAGACCATCCCAGTTTGATGATGGCATCACATTGTCCTCTTTCTCGCTCACATTTCTTCACAAATAAGTTCCAGGGTCTTGTGTACCCAGAATGTTACTTTTGGTTCTATTTCTTTTGTATTGGGGGATGCTGGAATTGGACTTTGATGATCCTTGTGGGTCTCTTCCAGCTGAGGGTGTTCCATGACTCTATGCTGCAGGGCCAATCCATGGGGTGGGGAGAACAGCCTTTTCCCTGGAAAACAGATCGTTGGGGCTGCAGAGATCAGCTGTGAGTGGCAGGTTGGATGAGAGTAAATCACTTAACAGCCCCTTGCTAATATCCATAAATCATGTGGAGAGCCCAGGAATTTCACTGAGCTCATCTATTGGAGCTTGTCACAGATGCTGTAATACATCATTGCCATGTCTGAACAGCATTAAATAACTCAACGAGGAACCAAAGGCAGGCCACATCTGGCATGTCTAGACTCAGAAAATAGGTTATGTTTGGAAATGTGAGCTCTTCCCCAGAGTCACTCACCACCAGTTAACATATTTTTGAAAGTATTTAATTGCATTTGCACCAGGAGCAAGATCATGTTTCAATTGCTGTTAACTAAGACATTTTCAAGTGTGGCCTATATTTGCTCGTGGAGAAGTGGCTCTTTTGAGCGGAGCTGTCACCAACATGAGAGGGTACGTGTGACATGTGAGGAGGTAGGAAAAGTTAAGGGAGGGGTTTCTGTTATCCCCAATATTTGGTTTGGGTTTATTTCAACTTTTGGCTGCCGATTTCCATAACTGATCTTTGTGAAGCCAGTTTGTTGCCTCTGTGACAGGAAGGGGTGAGTAGGTTGGGAAATGGGGGGTTCCTGGGGAGAGGCAGTTCTAACTCTTCTCACCAAGCTGTTAAGATGAGGAAGTCTCTGGTGTTGAGTCTCTGTCCTTCATTGCCCCTCTGTTCTCCTGAGAAGCTTTTTGTGATGTTTTGCTGGAAAATTTGCAAGGTGGGAATTACTAAACCTCTTTTCCCATCTCCCCTGTTGTCTCAATGTCTTTGAGATGTTCATCCTTGTTGCACCCAACTGGGGCCTTTGTCCTGTTGTTTTCCATGAGAATTTCCCATTAATCACTTTCCTGTTAATTACATTAGGCTAACAATTTCTGTGACTGAGATGGTCAGTGAGGTTCAGGGCAGAGCCCATCACGCTGTGCTCCTGGAATTGCTGCTGCTCCTCTAGGAACCTCCCAAGTGGGAAAGCAGAGGACAAAGCCTCCAGACAACAGCCCTGCTGTCATGTGTGCTGGTGCACACGTGAGGTCATTCTCTGCCCAGAGGGGAAAGCCTGGGCAGGGTGGGCAGCAGTGCCCAGCTCCTGGCAGGGATGTCCTTGGGAATCATCCAGGGAAGGACTGGATGTGGCACTCCGTGCTCCGGGCTGGGTGACAACGTGAGGTTTGGGCCCAGGTTGGACTTGGTGGTCTTGGAGGTCTTTCCCAACCTAAACAGTTATGTGATTCTATTCTATAATTCTGTGACCCGCCTGGTGCTGCCACAGACATGACTTTTTCTCCAGTGTTTCATCATGTCTCTTCTTTCAATGCTCATCTCCTGCTCAGGGGTTGTCCAAGGTGTGAATTTTGCTGCAGAAACTAGAGATGGGAAATCTTGGAAGAGCCCGACCTGAACTGGCAGTGACGAGTTCAGCAGCTCAATTTGACCTCATCAGGCAAAGGATAAAACCCCCTTCAGTCACCTTAACAGGAACCGAGAGCTGCCAGAGGATGAAGGATTGCAGGGCTGGCGTGTTGTCCGTGGCCCAAATAACTGAGCAACCTCACCCTGCCCAGGGCTGGGGCTGCCCTGGCCCCTCCAGGGGCTGCACGTGTCCTGCAGGGCAGCCATGGGCACCACAGCTCTGCTGCCTGTGGGACCCTGCCCCTTCAACAGCCCTGTCCTCTCCCTCCTCTGATTGAAAATCAGGCTGAAGATCAGTTAGGAACAGGGACTCGAGGTTTAGTTGGTCTCGGTCTATCCACTTCTGTTTAAGCAGAGTCTATTTTTAGCTGCTGCTTGTGCTGATGGTTTGGTGGGTTTATTAATAGTTGAAGGGAATTTTTGTGCTCCATCATTTGGGACTGGAAAATGAAATTTGGGGAGATTTGGGAACAGGATATGCAGCAGAGCTGGGGATTGCTCCTTGGCTTGGCCAAGGCTGTTCCAGGGGGCTGGGGGGCAGCTGTGGTATGGGGTCAGTGCTTGGTGCTGTTCTAAGACCAGGAACATTGGAGTGTCTGTGCCAATGGTGCTCAGGTCAGTGAGGCTCGAGGACTCCACATATTGATTGGATTATTTTAATTCCAACTTTTCCTTTTAGAAGCAAAGGGGTTTGAGCAGCCTGTGGCACGAGGGGGCTGTGCCTGCCAGCCCCTGTGTCCCAAAGGCACAGGGTGACCTGCTCCCCACCCCGCTTTGCCTCTGGAAGACGCCTCTGCTCCTCTGCCCAAACCCTGCAGCCTTTTGTGCTTTAAAATCCACTGTGTGGGGACAAGGGCAGCCAGAGACATCTATCCCCTCATTAGGCAAGGATTTAAACGTTGTTGAAAATCTCAAGGAGATCAATAGGTGTGTTTAAGGAACTCGTGGTGAAGGATGGCTTGAGCCCCAGCAGCTATTGACTGGGCTGCAGCACCAGTGATGGAGCAAACACAGGCACCCCGGGCACCTCCCGCAGCTCTGCTCGCAGGAGCCATGGGCACAGCTCCCTGGCACTCACAGTTTGCTGCACACCCCCTACCTGAGCTGGCTGTGGGCACCTGGGTGTGCTGGGTGACATCCTGCCTCCAACGAGGCTTTGGGGAGCTCTGGCTCCAGCTCTGGTCACAGCCAGGGCTGATGGGTGGGGGCGTGCAGGACACAGCTCTTGGGAGCACCAAGGGACGTCTGTGCTCTGTGTTTTGTCACAAACATCAGCAAATCCAGCTGGACCCGATGGTCTTGGAGGGGACTCTGTGGAACATCATGCTGGGATGTACCCATGGAATGCAGCGGTTGGTGGGGCAGGGCAGAGCTGATGTCCTGGTGGCAGAGGGATGGAGCTGGTGGTCCCAGAGGTCCCCCAGGCTCAGGTTATGTGACTCTGCTTCTCCAAGGAAATCACACAGAAACATCTCTGCGAGTCCAGCTTTGCAAACTTCTGTAGGATGTCAAGTCTGCAAAATCCAATAAGTATGGATTTCATCCCTCCTCCCTGAAAAACCACTTTCCCGGATTCCAGAGAGTTGATGAAGTTTAATTTGATTTGATTCTCTTTGTTATTGATCCCATTCATTTGAATCGATAGTCCAGGAAGGAAAATAAATATTTTTGCAAGATTAATACGAACTTGTTAAGCAAACTGGGAGTGAAGTCATGCAGAGCTCCCTTTTTAGCTCCTTTCTTCCCCGCTCGTGTTGTGACAGAGCTGTTCCTTCCGCTCGGCTAAGAATAGCCCCGAGTCTCCCGGGAGCGGGCTCAGCCTGGCGCTGCCTGCGCTTCGCAGCTCAGCCTGGCAGGGGCTCTGGGGGCAAACCCACCCACCCCAGCACCCTGGCTTTGGGTCACTCCTGGGCACGGCGTCTGTACGGAAGAGCTGGAAGGAAACTCTGGGCTTCAGCTGCTCCTGTGGGACGAATTCAGTTGGATTAAATGAATTAAATTCAGCTGCTCTTGGGGGATGAATTAAGGCTGAACCCGACGCTCTCTGTGCCGGATGCAGATGTATCATAAAACTCTGGGTGACTTTTAATACAGGAGCAGTTCTGTGCTGTGCCCAGGGGAGCTTTTCCCTGGTGTTCCCTTCTCCGTGCAGACTCCCAGGGGACAGAGGGGCTGGGATGGGCTGTGGGCTCCAGCCCTGGAGGGAGCAGGGCTTGGTGGAAGGAATAGTCATGGATTCACAGCAAGGGAAAGCAGTGGCACAGAGGGCATGGGTGGGACATCTGTGTGACATCCCAGGGTTAATGAGGCTGGAAAAGCCCTCCCAGCCCATAAGGCCACCTTGTCCCCCAGCCCAGAGCACTGAGTGCCACGGCCAGTCCTGCCTTGGGGACCTTCAGGGCTGGGCACTCCAACCCTCCCTGGGCAGCCCAAAACTCCCTGGTCAGTGCCTGACCCCCCTTTCCATGGAGAAATTCCTCCTGAGACATGTCCCAGACACAGAGATTGCATCCACCCTTTGCCCTGGCCAGGAGCTGAGTCCCACTAACTCATGACATCCCAGTGAGGTGTCCTGGCCAAACCAACCACCTTGGCCACCACCTCCTTGTTGGCACTGGGGCTCTTCAGGGGGTTGGAACCCAGCGAGCCACTCACCGTCCCCATCACACCACATAACCCTGGAGTGCTCCACTGGAAGCTGCTCTTGTTTCTTGTTGTATTTGCACTCAGCCTGTGTTTGCTGTGGCAGGGCGAGGAGTGGGCCCCTTGTCAGAGCTCCTCGTGAGCACTTCACCACAATCAGGAGTGTTTCCACCCCACACGTTCCAGAGAGACTGGAAAAGCAGCAATTTCATTACGGGAAATTCAGCTCCTCCTTGACACAGCCATTATATTGATTAGCTGAAATCATTTTGCATAAGTGTGGTGGCAGCAAATGGCAACTTAGGCAAGGGAGGCTAAAATAACACAATAGGCTTTTCCCAGCACTGTTTTTGACTGAATTTACAACGATGGCACCTTTGTGACCGAGCTGCTCGATGCCTGTGCTCGTGGGGTGCCACCATTTGGGAATCAATTAACCCTGAGTGCACAGCCATGGAAAACAATAGATAACAGAGGCTCCAAAACTGCTTTTACTCCTTCATGAGTATTTGTGAAGCAAAGAACAGAAAAGTCATTAATACCTATTTTCTGCCAGCTTTTAGGGCTTAGAGTTATCTCATTTAGCACTGAAAGAGAGATGAGCTCACAGTCAGAAACCTCGGCTCTAAACTTGCAAATAATTGCTGCGAGCAAGGTGAAAGTTCCTGATGGTTCTGAGGGCTCAGTGGGCAGGACTTGGCCCCCAAGAAATAATTCCCTGAGCTGTTTTTGTTGTAACTTGTCCTGTCTCGGGTTTTTGCTCTTTTGCTTTTGGAATATCAGGTTTTGTTTCAGGTCTTTACATTTTAATAACTGGGTTTATACCTTTGAATGTCCTTCGTTGGTAGCCAACGATGCCAGTGCTCCTCCACCTGCTTGGCTGCATGCTGAGGTGCATCCAACCACAGGGCACATCCTGGCATCCCTGTGCCCTTGGCCAACTGCCAGTAGCTTGGGTGGATGCAGTTTTCATCCTTGCATGGCAGCAATGAGAGGGAACAAAATGTCAGCAGTCTCGGGTGAGACCCCCCTGCAGAGCTGCTCCAGCCCTGGGGTCCCAACAGCAGATCGTGTGGAGCTGCTGGAGAGTCCAGAGGAGGGCACAGAGATGTTCCAGGGCTGGAGCCCCTCTGCTCTGCAGCCAGGCTGGGAGGGCTCAGCTGGAGCAGAGAAGGCTCCAGGGATACCTGAGAGCCCCTTTTTTGCTGCTAATTTATTCCTCTTTTTCCCCCAAATGAATATAACAAACTCAAAGCTGGCTGGTGGTGGCACGGTGGTGCTGCTGGTGGAGCAGGGCTGGCACTCGGTGTTGCTGAGTCAGCATCTCCCAGCAGAGGTTCAGGATGGATATTAGGGACAATTTCTTCACTGGAAGAGTGACTAAGCTTGGAAGGGGCTGCCCGGGGCTGTGGTGGAGTCACCACCCCGGGGGTGTTCAAAAAACAGCTGGATGTGGCACTTCGTGAAATGGTGTAGTGGCTGGTTCAGTCAAAGGTTGGACTTGGACATCTTGGAGATCTTTTCCCATCTTAGTGATTCCATGATTCTCTGAAAGCAAAACAGCCAGATTGGGAAAGAAAACTGCAGTGTGTTAATTGTTAATGAGCAGTTGGTCTGGAAAGCTCATGTTTCGGAAATGCTGTTTCCTCATATTAATCCTGACACAGCTGCTTGAAGGTTATCTGGGAAAGGGGATCAGTGATTTTCCTGAGATCAGGCTTTGTGGTTCATCATTTCTTTAGAGCATGTTATTGCAATTACCGTTTACCTAATGAACTCTTCAGATTTAATTAGCATAATGGGGGCCAATTTTGTGGAGGAACATTCATCCTGCTGTAATAAAAATTTAGCTGAAACTCATCCATCCCCTGAAAATCCCTCCTGGAGATGCTCCTGGCAGGACCAAGGGCTGCTTCTGCCCTGGTTGCCCTGGTTTTTCCCTCGCCATCACCAGTGGTTTGCTGGGACAGCAGCCCAGGCCTGGGGGAGCTTGAGCCACCCCAGACACATGATCCAGTCCTGCCAAGTTCAGCCCTAAGCATCCTTTTGTGTTGGTGTGGTCAGCAGCACTGAAAGCATGAATGAATTTGAAACAAATACCTGTGTGGAGAGAGGCCTGTCCTGGTGACACAGTGGCAGGCTGAGGGTATGTGTTTGATGGGAATGGAGAGGGGATGGGATCTGCCCCTGCTCCCAGTCAGTCTGGGCTGGAGTCAAGCATGACGTGCAGAACTCTTGCCTTCATCCATGTCCTCACCACAGGACTCCTCTTCCTTCCATTCAGCCACCTGGAGAATTTACAGTAATTTAAAGTTTAAGCCCTTCCCTCCCCAAAAGTTGATGTCATGGAATCATTAAGGTGGGAAAGGATCTCCAAGATGTCCAAGTCCAACCTTTGACTGAACCACCCCATGGCCACTACACCATTTCACAAAGTGCCACATCTGGTTGTTTTTAGAAGACTTGCAGGGATGGTGACTCCACCACAGCCCTGGGCAGCCCCTTCCAATGCTTAACCATGCACTTGGTGAAGAAACTTTTCCTGATATCCAACCAATATCTGCTCATAAAAGTCTGTCGTGGAGCTTCTGGCCAACATACAGATGGGTAAATTCAATGTACAATGAACATCCTTTACATCTGGCCCATAAGAGCTGACAAGTATCTCCAGCTGGGTTTGACATAAAAGATGCAAGTGCTGCTGGGGAAGGGGTTGCTCTGCAGGATCTGTGGCAGCAACAAAACCAGGTTTTCAGAGTCACAGAATCCCAGGCTGGTTTGGGTTGGGAGGGAGCTTAAAGCCTGTCTCATTCCACCCCCTGCCATGGGCAGAGACATCTCCCACTGGCCCAGGGTGCTGGGCTTTTCCAGCAGGAGGTTGGGATGCAGAGGCTGCCCCTCTGCAGGGCTGCCCTGGAGGACCCAAAAGGGACTTCTCAACTCCTCCTTTCCACACAACTCTCCCGCGGTCAGCGAGCAGCTTGGCTGCAGCAGATGCCCAAGGACAGGCACTTTTTGTGCTCCTGCTTTAGTAAGAAAAGCTGTTGTGCAGCCAAAGCCTCCCCTCAGCCCCACTGTTGTGAATATTTCTGCTAAACGAGTTTGACTTTGCTAATTCCCTGATCAGTCCGAGGCAGAGGAACATATGTTGCAGCCAAACAAGCCGTGTCCCCGGGGGCTGCCCAGCGGGGCTCGTTCCATGTGCATTCCCACAGTGCAGGAGCCTCCTCCTCCTTTGGATGAGTCCTCCTTGGAGTCTCCCTCAGCTGCCACACAGATGACACGTGTGCTGAAGAAATCGGTGATTTGAAACAGTGTTGAGGGCCTGGCTTTGGCTTCTCAGGGAACTGTGGGAGGGGATGCAGAGTCAGGTCCTGCTCAGGGACACCCAGGGAACAGTGGTGCTCCATGCACCGGGGCCAGGGCTGCTTGTGCTCC
Organism: Dendrocincla tyrannina; assembly: GCA_035047865.1. Lineage (NCBI taxonomy): Eukaryota > Metazoa > Chordata > Aves > Passeriformes > Dendrocolaptidae > Dendrocincla > Dendrocincla tyrannina. Next base: position 748,428 of record JAWWMP010000005.1, read on the forward strand.
CCCTAACTACACTCATGGCTGCAGTCTGCTTTAAAAGAGGCATTAAACTTAAAAATTGGGCTTTGCCAGTTGTAGCTCTCACATCTTTGTTATTTTGAGTGGTCACTGCTGAGCTGTTTTGCCTCTTCTCAGCCTCTTTGCACAAGTGGTTAAAGTAATGTGAGACAAAGCAGGAACATGGGAGATTTCAGATTGGTGCCCCTCTTGGTTAATCCTTCACAGGAATTAGGGATGCATTGGCATCTTCCTCACTTCTGGAGTCCTGCAGGATTCAAACATGCCCTGGAGGGATGTCACTGTCCTTGTCCCGAGGTGCTTCAGCCACTGCTTTGTTTAAAATGAGTTTTCTGTGCTCTCTTTGCATGGAATTAAAATAGAACAAATCCCTTATGCTGTAGGTTATAAACCAGAGGTTGTAAAACTTAATATTCCAGGAATGTGGAAGATCTGTGGATGGAAATCAATGTTCCATGATCTCCCCTCAGGATATATGTATGTAGTGATGCTGTTCAGGGCATGAGCCTGGTCCTGCTCCTGCCTCTCCTTTTGCTGTGTTCCCACCCTGGCACTGGGGCTCCCCCGGGGGATTTTGGGAGAGCCCTCCCTCCCCCTCCCCTCTGTCTGTCTTGCCTTAGACTATTTGGAAATAACAGAAATGAAACCCACTGGAAAACAAAATATGTGACAACTGTGGCCGGAATGGAGCATGGAAAAGGAGATTGTCTCTGCACTAAATTAAATTCCTGGTGGAAGTGATTAGCAATATTGCTGGCAATTTACTGGATTTCAATATACCAGGAGGCTCCAGAAATCTTTCCTGAATAAATTAATGCCCAAGGGCTCATTCTCCTGTCTCTGGAAGTGTTTCACACTGTCCCTCCCCTGCAGTGCCATCCCTGTCTCTGCCAGGCTCCTCTGGCTCTCTGTCCCCTCTCCTTGGTGACCACAGTGTGTTTTTCCAGGGAGAAGAGTTCCTTTGTGCCTGTGCATGTGGATTTCCCAAATTCTCCAGCAGCCTGGGATGCTGCAACTCCGTGTGGATCAAGGGGAAAGAGCCCCATCTCCTTGGAGTCGCAGATCTTGGTCTGTGTGGTGCCAGCCCAGGGGCTGGCGCTGCTCATCTCTCTGGGGTTGATCCGTATGTGTGGAAATGAAGGGGAAACCAACGAGCTGAGGTGTTCAAGCTTGGTGAGGAGCTGGTGCAGCTGCAGCCCGCAGGTCCCAGCCTGTGTCAGCCCAGGGATGCTGCTGCAAGCTGCAGTCTCGTGTGTTCCTGCTGTGTGTACACACAAAGGCTTTCCTTGAGTGGAGGGGATGTTTCATTCCCCCTCTTGGCCTCCTGTTTTGACTGATGGGACTCTCTCTGTGTTGTTGCTGGAGAAGGAGGAGGCAGGTTGCTTTTGGGCCAGCTCAGGTCTCCCAGCAGAGCTGTCTGAGGTCGTGCCTGTGCTCGGGAGAATCCCACCTCCAGCGCCTGCAGTTTCTGTGGAAACAGCACGTCCCCAGCCTTCCTCCTCAGGATGCTGGGAAGTTATTAATAACAGTGGAATTTCTTCCATGGGAGCCTCCGTTGGAGGTTTGGGGTTAAACTGGCCACGTGTTTTGCTTGCCCTGAATCCAAGCTGGTGTTGGAGGAGGTTGGTGATGAGGAGCTGGAACCTGGGGGCAGCTCTGGGCTCTGTGACCTTCCCTTGCTCTGGCTCCTGGTGTTAGCGTTGCATCAGTGGATCACCTGGCCAGTGCAGGTCTGCTGCTCCTGGTGGGGATATCTGTGGGGTTCTGGGGTTCTCCTGTCACTGCCTGCAGAGCCCAGCAGTGCCTCTGCCGACCCTGGACCCTGCTCTTCATGGCCCCAACATGGAACCAGCGCTACAGGAAAGCAACAAAGCAGTTCGTCCATCCCAGGACCCCTTTGTTGTGCTGGCTGGGCACAGCCAGAAAAGGCTGGGAATTTTCTTCTGTGCCTGATTTTGCTGTGGTTTTATTTCTGCTGTAAGTGGTTTATAACTGGTAATGGGCAGCTTTGCTTCGCCCAGAACAGGTGAAGGGAGAGTTTCTTTGCAGGCCTTGGGGTGCATTTGCTGTTCAGCTCACTTCACTGCTCTCATTTTAAGAAGATCCATGTCTGGAGAGAGGAATTCCTGCGGGCAGGGGCCACTGCCAAGGGCATCCATGGGAACAGCCCACTGTGCCTCTGCTCGGCCATGCCTGGGCTGGAGCCTCCCTGGCTCTGCACGGGGCTCTGCACAGCCCCTCGCTCCAGGGGGTGAAGGTGTCCCACTGGTCTTCAAGGACAAGCTCTGAGAGGCTCCACTGCTCAAGCAGGATGATGCTGAGGGGGTGTTTGGGCACGGGCAGGGGGTGGATGGAGCTGCCCACATGAGCATAACCAGGAGCTGCTGCCACTGCCCCGCTGGGAAATGTGCTGGATTTGAGGCTATGGGGGAGGAGGGGAGGGTTTGCTCCTGGAGCACTGGTTCCTTTAGGGTTCCTTTAGTGTTTCCCTGCTGCAGTGGCACAGAAGGTGCCCGTGTCCCCCCTGGCCCTGGATCTGCTCCTTTCCTCTTGCTCTCAGGGCTGCAAAACACCCAAGAGACTCAAGTGACCTTGAAACACACCCTGTGCATCGGGTGGGTCTGGTCTGGACTTGGGTCCTCCTCCATGGGATGCTCAGCTTCCAGCTAGAATTCCAGATTTTAGGGATTGTGCTGGTTTCTGCATCCACAAGGCAGCAGGATGAGGTGTTACATGTCATTGTTCAGTTTAGCACATCACTGAATTTTGAGAGCTCAGTATCATTTCTAGGAATAAAGTAATTTTTAGGCTGAATCTATAATGGCTTAAACTGCAGCCTTGTATGTTCCAATTGATTTAAGGGAAACCCATCATCATCATTTTGTTTCTGCTTAATGAAGTTATAAAGTCTTATTGCAGATTTGTTACAAAACCGTTTATTCTGGTTTGGAGGTGGCAAGAGGCAGCTGCAGGAGGAGGGGGAGCAGGGCAGATTTTGGGTTCTTGAACAGAACTGCCAGGGTGTCTGTGGTGCAGCAGCTCCAACAGCACTGGAACTTCTCTGTCCTGGCATAGAGCAAAGGAAACCCACCCTGGGGGATGTTGGTAAATACAGGTACAATTATTGTGCATGTATATGCAAGAAATACATGGAAATGCAGTGAGTCTGGGCCTCACACACCAGCCCAGGGAGCTGGGAAACCCGTGGGCATCAATAAATGGGTCGAGAGTTACCTGTGATACTCCAAATCTATTCCCTAACACCAAATGCTCCTTTAAACCCTCCTCAGCAGCACAACCACAGGTGCTTCTGATGCCCCCTGTATTTTTGGGCACTTTGAGGTCCCTTTTGGCCACAGGGACCCTCCCTTTGTGTCATTTCACCCTGAGTCTTGCGGATTTCTCTCAGGACACAGCGCTGTGGGGTGGGTGTCCAGCAGGACAATTCCCATGCCCGTCCTGGCAGGGAAGATCCACCTGCTCAGCCTTGGTGGTGTAAGTGGAAGAGCCTGTGTGGGCAGTGAGAAGAAGAGCCCCGATGCCCCCAAAAGGCAGTGCAGGGCTTTGTGCTGCTGCTTCGAGGCCAGGCCAGGCTGGGGGTTCCTCCAGGCACCCCCCAGGGCACTGCCTCCTGACAGGGAAAATAACTTATAAATTCTATTGTCACAGCCTTCTAGCTTGAAAAACATGCTTTAAAATGCAAAAGCTTTTAGGAAATAGTATTCCCTTCTTTTTTTTTTTTTTTTTTAGAAAATTATTATTAGCTCAAAATTCACATATTCTACTGTTGAAAAGCCTGTTTTAAATAAGGAGTGGACCTGGCTGCTACACAGCAGTGGCCTTTAGAAGGTGCCAGATTTGCTCAGCAGAGAAAGGCAGTATTATTTACCCCCCGGGAATTAAATACTGGCTTCTTGGGATACTTACATATCCTGATGAAGGCAGAGAGGCTGAAGTCTGTCTATATAAATGTCATCCAAAGGCTGCTTAATGGAATTAGCAGGAGTAAGGCAGTGGAGCTCCACTGAAATCAATTGAGTTGGTCCCCCGTAATTGGGGAATTTGTCATCAAATTCTTAGTTTGCTGGCTGAGGGATGGAAACATGCCATGTATCTGTACACTAAAACAGTCCCTCTGGTGGGGTTTCATCCTTAATGGAACTCAGACGAGGAGCTGTGTGCAGCCTCAAAGTAGTGACGATAGTTATTATTAAATGGAAGCTATTGCTAAGCAGATAATTAATAAGTATTAATTGATGGGGAAGTTTGGTTCTGATGGAGGGTGGAGACCTCGGTCCAGGGAAACCAGGTGTCGTTCATTCCTTCTGCTTGTTTGGGTTTCTTCCTTTAGTTATTTGCCTCGTGTTTTAACTCTTGTAAGCAACAGTATTGGGAACAAGCTGGGGCCAAGCAGTGCCTAAAGCTGAGGCTGCTGTTTCTCCCTGCAGAGTCCCTGCTGGAGAACGGAGGGATCAGCACACTGAGCCACGTGGACGTGGAGCTGAGGGGGAGCAGCAGAGACCTGCTGGTGTTTCCTGGGAAAAGCACCTTTTACTGGTCCAGCCAGGGACGAAAGGGAAGAGAGGCCAAGGGACAGCTCAGCTGGAGGATCGGAGGGGCTTTCCCCGGCAGGACATCAGTTGTGGGAGGAGAACTGCTGCCCCGTGACCCTGTGAGCCTCACTCTGCTGACGCCACCCAGACACGCCCAGTGAAGAGGCTCCCGCGGCAGAGAAAACCAGGGCAAAAAACGGAGACATAATTAAAAATTAGGAGCTGGCCTTCAGCAAAGAAGATTAAGGTATTAGACTGAGGCAGAAGCTGCGGGGGCCACACGACAGCACTTCATTTTCATCCCCAGGGCAGACTGAACTCCTGAGCTCTGCCCATTGGGCGGTGGGTTTGAGATCGCTGTGTGGGTACAAAGCTCTGCCCTCTTCCCCTGCTCAGCCTGGCACCAGCATCCCTCAGTAATTGTATTTCACCAACTGAGGCAGAATAAACATGGGCTTTTTCCTGCGAGCATCAATGTTTCCACGGAGTTAAATTGGCAGTTCCCTTGTTCTGGAGCAGGAACGTGGATGTTTCCAAGCCTGCCTTGCCACCCTTCCCCTTGGCTGGGTAATAATGGACTTCCTTAGGAAAAGGGAGCGAAGGAACTTTGTCCTTCTATGGAACGCTGGAATTTGACCTGGTGGGTTGGGAGAAGAAGACTCCACTTAGCAAATACATGTGAGGCATCCAGCGGATGGGCTGAGCCTGGAGGGCACGGTGCTGCTGCAGGCTGGGTGCTGAAGGTCTCCCCCCAGCAGGGACCCGAGCAGCCTCTCCCTCCCAGCCAGACCCCTCGACGCTGAGCAGCTGCTGGTGAGTCATTGCTCTCAGGAGCTCCCTGCCAGGAGTTTCCACGCCGTTGGAATTCTTTAGAATAAGAAACAACAACAGAAACTCAGAATTCTGGTTTCTGCAGTTGTTTCTCCATGCATTTTGAGTACCAAGTGGGATTTGCAGGGCCACATTTGTCCCAGGTAACTGCACACATATTTGGTGGTTCATCAGTGCAGAAGGCATTTATTTGGAGTTGCCAGCCATGGAAACTCCAGTTGCTCCCTGGGCGAGGCTGCTGTGACTCATGCACCATGACAAGTGCAGAGGCACAGGAGCTGCCTCCTCCCTGCCTTTGCACCTTCCACCCCCAGCTCTGCTGGCTGGGTAACTGGGCACAGCATGTGGAGCCCCTTGGCAAGCTGTGAACCACAAGAGGTGCCTGGCAGCCCCAAACCCAGTGCCAAGCACCGTGTCCTCCCAGGACACAATGCTGGTGGGTGCTGGTTGATGGGTGGACTTGATGACCGTAAAGGTCCTTTCCTGCCCTGATGACTCTGTGGTGCTCCAGTTCTGTGTGTCCAGTGCACAGCTGTCACTCGTGCATGGCTTTGTCCCCTGGGCTGTGAAGATGCCCAGGCTGCAGTCGGGTGTTGTGACATGAGCTGGGTGGTTCTCAGGAGAGCTGAGTTGTCCTCAAAGCTCCCGTGACCCCAACACTTGTGGAAGTTCCAGCAGCTTCTTTGCTGCTTCTGCTCAGCAGGCAAAGAGCAGAAAGTGGGAAGAAACTTGTGCTGCTTTATCCTCTTCCTTTGTGTTCCTACTGCTGAGATAAAAACTGGCACTGTGAGCTTTTCCTGGTGGGTTTGGATCCTCTGGTAGGTGGAATCGAGTTCTTTGCTGACGGGTTATTTTCTCAGTTGTCTTACAGAGTACTCAACATGAGCCGGGTCTAATGAGCAGAGCGTGGCTTTGTTTGGGTCAGTTTATGTATGGAGTTGGGGAGAGGGTATGATTTGTGCATCTGAGGGGGCTGTTTCTGACAGCAGAGATGTGTGATTTGCTGGCCAGCAGTACTAAAGGGCAATAACAACTCTGGTTTGCAGCAGCTGCTATTTGTCACTTGTTGAAACCTCTGCTTTTCACCAAATTAACTACAAAGATTTCCAGGTGGATTTTCAGCCAGTGTGAATTGCTGAAAGTCCTCTGAAGTCCCTGCAGGTTTGTGGTCCTGTGTCAGCCTTTAATTTGGCCCCTACTTGTCAAAAAAGAGTCAAGGCTTATGTCTGTGATGGGGGAAAGTTATTAGTGACTGAAAATTGCTTCCTGTGCTTTTTCTGCTTCTCCTCCTGACAGTAAATAACAGCAGAGCACTCACAGAGCTGTGAGAGCAGGAGCTGATAAAAGCAGGAGGAAACAGCCAAAAATGCAGGTGCAAGAAGGAAGCCCCAGGGGGAGTAATATCTGCCCTGTGTGCCGAGGGGCTGCAGTGGTGGGGCTGAGTCTTTGGGAAGGGATGGGATGGAAAAGGCCTAATGCTGAGGAAAGCACTTCCCCAGTGGAGATGGGGTGTGAGGTTACGGGCAGGAAACCCCAAGATTTAGAGCTCTCCAAGCCTTCCTGTGTCCAGGTGCCCCTGTGTGTGTATCTGTGCATTCCCCCACCCAGGGCCAGGTGAGTCTGTGCAGGGTTATACTCTGACATTGGGGAGGAGAGGCTGAGTCTGTGCTGGGGCCAGAGATTTCACCCTGGAAGTTCTGTCTGGCTACGAGGAAAACCTTCCTCACTGTGAGTGTGCCACTGCACTGGGCAGGCTGTAGAGAGGGTGTGGAGAATCCTTCTCTGGAGACATTCAAACCCCTCCTGGACATGATCCTGCACAGCCTCCTCTGGGAGACCCTGCCTGAGCAGGGGGCCAGAGGAGACCCTGCCTGAGCAGGGGGCTGGATTGGATCTTTCTCACCATCTGAAATTGGTGGGGCAGGGTTAGGTGGGATATTGGGAAGGAATTGCTGGCTGGGAGGGTGGGCAGGCCCTGGCACAGGGTGGGCAGAGAAGCTGTGGCTGCCCCTGGATCCCTGGGAGTGTCCAAGGCCAGGTTGGACAGGGCTTGGAGCACCCTGGGCTGGTGGGAGGTGTCCCTGCCTCTAGCAGGGGATGGAATGAGATGGGATGTCATTCCCAGCCCAAACCAGTCTGGGATTCTATACCTAAACCTGTGATTCTACTGGAAACCAGGGAGAACCTCCCCAGGTAGGGCTGGTACAGTCCAAGTGGGTTTTGTTCCCAGGCAGCCTCAGGACAAGCAGCAGTGGGGTGCAGGGGGCCCTGGCACTGCCCAGCAGGCTCCAGATTTGGCCCTGGGGACAGAACTGGGGGCTGCCCATCAGAGCCCTGGCACTGGGGAGAGCTGGGTCTGGCTCTTGCTGAAGGAGAGGAGAGGCTCTGTCTGACGTCAGCGAGAATTAAATCGAATCCCTGGAAAGGCTCCAGGATGAAAGGGAGGGAATATTTCACAACCAATAATTTATGCAGGAAATGTGGTTTCTTCTCCTACTCGAGGCTTGCCTGTGAAATGGGAGAGATGACTTCAGCTGTGTTGTTGTTTGAGTTTGTTCAATTAAGCTGAGTGAGGCTGTGAGGCTCAGGTTTATTTTATAGAGTTTATGTATGTGCTACTTAACTCTCCGAGAGCCTCTCCTGCTTTGGGGAGGGCTGAATTAGCTCAACTGTGCCACACTGCTGATCTTTGTGCCCTGATTGAATGCCTGTAGTACTGGCAGGGCTTGACCCAAATCTCTTCTTCATCTCTTGCTTTTGGATTAAGCCCATGATGGAGAAGAGGCTTGAAGAAATTCTTGTCATAGATGCTTAAGTCGCTCAAGAAAGGGATGAGGCAAAAACAACGGGGAGGTTTTAGTCAACACTGAGCATTTTTTACATCACTTCAGAGTCATGTGAAGCAGCTGAGGTTTCCTGAGAATGAGGCTGCTGTGAGAGGCCCTGTAAAACAGGGAGAGGGCCTTCCAGGGGGCTGGGGGGGGACAGGGTGTCCAGCCACACCTTGGCTCCAACAGCCTTTCAACAAAGAAGGGAAAACAGCCAACGAGAACCTCCAGCATTAAAGCCAGACTTGCACCTCTGCTGTAGCCTCCTGAATTTGGGCAGGTAACAAGCAAAGGGTCTCATTCTGTTGAGACAGCTCAGCATCCTCAAACCAGGGCATGTGACACCCCCAAGGAACCATGAGTTGGTTTAAGCAGGCCACGAATAATTAGAGCTGGGAGACTTGAAATTACTGGAAGGAAATTATAATTATTCTTTATAAGTTTTAATAAATGGTTTATT
>JAWWMP010000005.1:806782-819106 GCA_035047865.1 Dendrocincla tyrannina
TGGGAGGGTGGGCAGGCCCTGGCACGGGGTGGGCAGAGAAGCTGTGGCTGCCCCTGGATCCCTGGGAGTGTCCAAGGGCAGGTTGGACGGGGCTTGGACGAATCTGGACTGGTGGAAGGTGTCCCTGCCCATGGCAGGGGTGGCCCTGGCTCATCTTTGGGTCCTTCCAACCCAAACCAGTGTTGGATTCCACGAGGACTGAGCAGTAAAACTGCCCTGGTCAGGATGAGCTGGGGGGAAAAACATGAATGAGTTTTCCACAAACATCTCATTGTCATTTCCCATTCCCACATTCAGATCACTTTTAGGAAATGTGTTCAAATGTCTAATTAAAATGCTAATTTTTTTACTGCTTCATTTAATTTTGTCATTTAGGTTCACCATGGATATTTATATTATTTTAATCTTCTGTCTGGCATTTTGACTGAAATGAATTTTCCGTGATCTCAGAGCAGTTCTGTTCCAAAACTCCGATGTCTACTGAGAGGAGTCCTGGGAGCTGCACTGAGTGTTCCCTCCAGGTCTCCCTGGCACCAAGGATTTTTCTGTTTTCTGAGTTATAGGTGTCATTTTGGTTACCTTTTGCCAGGGCAAAACATCAGTATCTCCTCAGCACCTGAGGGTGTGATGGCAGCATTTTAGATCCAAATGTCACCCTTCACGTGGATTGCCCTTAATGAAAAACTGTATTTTAGTGGAAAACAGGAGAAAAAGGCTATGAAATGATAGCCATTGCAGCATTCTCAAGACAAACATCCTGCAGACAGATCTTTGCACAAACTGGTGTGGGAATGAAGGATTCACGTTGTTCCACTATTCTCTTTTGCAGGCTGAAGAATTTACCCTTCACTTTTACCAAACTCAAGGAACTTGCAGCTCTGTGGCTTTCTGACAACCAGGTAATGCCTCCAGGGTTCGTATTTTCCTTATTTAAGGGGTCACAGGAAGGGCTGTAAATGAAACCTGTCATTTAATCCCTGGTTGTAGCAGAGTTTTGGAGGTGTTTTCTCCCAGCCCAGCCTTGTACTTTGATATCAAGCTGCAGGTCCTGCTCCCTGTCCTTTATGGACTTGGAAAAGCCACCTTGGCAGGATTTGTTTCACCTGGATAAGCTCCTCTGTCCTCGCAAAAGTAGTAAATAAAGGGCAAAAGTAGCAAGAGAATAGTTTTTAAACAGAAATTCAATTTATAAGGCTTTGTTACCAACCTTGTTAGTGGTTTGTCTCATCAGTTACCCCATCTATGGCTCTGTTCTTGTCTTCCTTCTCCCTTTTCCTGCCCATTCTCCCATTCCTGCATATTTTAAACTCCATAAAGCCAAGGGCAGTTTAAATATATCAAAGATGCACAAGAGCCCCAAGTCTTGGTTTGGAGAAAACTCACTTGTGCCCTTTTTAAATCTGAGTGTGCCTTTCTTTGTCTGAGGGCTTTGGTTTTAACTAGAGAGTCTTTAGGGTTCTATTTTAAAGCAAATTATGTAATGTGAACACTGAGAAATGCAACAGTTCACCCAGCAGCTGAGCACTAAAATAAGTCTGAAATGAACATTTACTTTTATAGCTGAGCCAAAAATGTGAAAGCTGAAGGGAGGGGTAATAGAAAATTATTATTAAATTTTAATGTGTTAAATTAGGATTCTTGGGTTTTTTCACTCTAATTTCCATTAAAAAAATTACCATTGCATGGCTGCTCAGCCCAGCCCAGAACAGCCACTTCCTTTCACATAGACAATGTTTTCCAGCATTTGGGCTTTTCGTTGGTGTAGGATGGATTCATTTCCATTCCATGGAGTGTGACAGTCACTCCTGGTGTCACATTAGAATAAATCAATAATAAAACCTCATTAGCTGAGGTAAAACACAACCTCACAGTGTTCCATGTAAGTTCTCCAATATCTTGCACCAGGTTTACTCTCAGAACAAGCAACTGCTGTGAATTTATTCCTCCATTATTAATTAACTTCTCGTTAGCCCTGGCTTACACTGGATCCCAGCCCTGGGTGGGGGTGTTTTATATAAAATGTAAAAATTAATTAATATAAAAAAAAATAAAATAACCTGATGAGATTTAAATCATATTTTACTTTTAAAACTAACAGCACTCTCATTAATAGCTATTTAAGATCCCATTTAAATCTTCTTGGAAATTGCAGAGTTTTATTTTTAGTCTTTTTCCCAGCTGGGGATTTTGCTCTGACTCCTCTAACTGGAGACAGAGGACTCTGCTGTGGGTGAACTGGGCAGGGACTGGGCTGTGCCCTGAGCCTTCTCCTGCCTCAGCTTGGAGCACCCCGTCAGTATTGGTGGTGTTCTGCTCGTCCTGCTGGGAATGACAGGGACTGGGAGAGGGGACTGGGACTGGGAGAGGGGACTGGGAATGACAGGGACTGCAGGAGGGGAGCAATGGGAATGGAGACTGGGAATGACAGGGACTGCAGAGGGGAGCAATGGGAGTTCAGGCATTTCCACCCCTTGTTTTAGTTCCTAGGGAGTTTCTTTTCAGACTGAACTGTAGCTACCCTTGTCTTGCCCATTTCCCAGCAGCTGAATGCCATGTCAGCTCCCACCCTGAGTAACTGGTGTGGTTTCCCTCTGCAGTCCAAGGCTCTCATCCCGCTGCAGACGGAGGCACATCCCGAAACCAAGCAGAGAGTGCTCACCAACTACATGTTCCCCCAGCAGCCCCGCAGTGATGAAGGTAAACCAGCAGCACTGCCCCAAGGCAGCAGTGGGGCTTGAGCAGAGGCAGGAGGGGATCCAGAGGGAGGGTTCCAGTGTGGCTCTGTGTGTGTCTGGTCACACCAAGCCCGTGGGACACACGGCCATCCCTGTTTTGGCACCACAGAGCAATCCTGTCGTTCTCAGGCCATCAGATTTTTGTTTGCTGAAGCAGTTTTGTCTGCAGAAGCCATTTGGGTCTGGGGTCTGTGTGCACAGAGGGAACTGTGGGCTCTGCCTGTTGGCCAGACTGGCCCCATCTGGGAGCTGGGGGGGTCCAGCTCCTCGTGGGGGCTCAGGGGTCCCAGCCTGGCCGAATTCAGGCTGCTCACACAGCAACATTGGATTGGAGTTTCCATGCTGCCCCTCTGCTCCAGGGCAGCCCAGAACCCTGTTGCTTTCCACCACTCCCATCCCAGTTTTTATGACAACTGTGTCCTGGTTTCTCACTTCCCACTCTCATTGCCCCCCTGGAGCTTTCAAAGAGTAGCCCAAGGTTCTGTGGTCAGCTCAGGAAAGCCTCTGTAGGTCCCTCCCACGGGGGGGGTGCCAACTGCTGGCTCCTGTGCCTGTCCCTGCAGATTTCCAGTCGGACAGTGACAGCTTCAACCCCACGCTGTGGGAGGAGCAGAGGCAGCAGCGCATGACTGTGGCCTTTGAGTTTGAGGACAAGAAGGAAGAGGAGGAAAACCCAGGGAAAGTGAAGGTAAGTTCTCTTTGGTTTATTCTGGTGCTCACGTGTTTTGGGCAGGGTCCAATATGCAGGTCTCAGTTTGAAGTGTTTTTGTGTTCTGAATCCCCATAACCCTGTTCCTGTTGGGGTTCCAGCTGTGACAAGGGGTCTGTCACAAACCAGAATTAACACGGAATGTTGGGAGGCTTTGGATTATTGTCCAACCACCTAGTGCTTTAGAAGATGAGGAGGCAGCAGAGCATGAGGAAGAGTTTGACACTAAAATACATCCAAGGCCAGGTTGGACAGGGCTTGGAGCAACCTGGGCTAGTGGAAGGTGTCCCTGCCCATGGCAGGGGTGGATGGGATTTGTTTAGGTGCCCACAGAGGAGCTAAAAGTTCATTGCTGGAACCTTCTGAGGACTTCAGGTGAGTCCTTCCCCTGGGTTGTGACAGGTCTCGGGGAGGTTTCAACATGCACATTTTTAGCAGTTCCACCAGACCTTTAAGGGAAAAATTTGCAGGTTAATTTAGATTCTCTACAGGCAGTAACCACCAACACTGCAGCATTTATAGCAGCATAGATTACACACAGATTTCCCTTTTTATCTTTGAGAGCTAAAACTGAACTCTCAGCCAAACATATGTTAAGAGAGATTTGGTAATTGGAATTGTTCAATAACTTTTTCCATCGAGAGTTTTGAACTTTGAGAATTCTCTCTTTGGGGTCAGGCTGCTTCTGATGTAGCACTGAACCCACAGGAGTTGTGTTGATGACAGGGCACTCAGATTTCCTCTGTGAGGATAACTCTGGACCAGTGAGGAAATATCTGCATTCCAGTGCTCTCCCTCCCACAGCTGCCAGGAGTTCTGCTGTTGAATATTAATACTCACAGGGATGGGAAACTGCTGAAATCCCTGTCTACCTTTGCTGTTCATGTCAGAACCTCCTCTCTCTAATGCTTATTCCCCTGTGGTTCAGAACTCTCTGCCAGTATTTCATAGAGTTTTATTTTCCAAATCAATCTTGCTTTTCCCTCTGAAATATTCCTACTGGCAGACCATTTTCACTGAAATCCCAAATTACATTTTTCCCACTCCTAAAACAACCTCCTTTTCTTCCCTCACCTGCACAGTGAGGTGAAAGCTGCTTTGTGGTAAATGACTCCAAATACTTTATCACGTGGTAAATGTGGAGTAGTTGCAAGTTTCACAGCCTTGGAGTTCTCCTGGTGCACAGATTGCTCTGGGAAATGTGGAAATTTAAAATGGGGGGGTTTCTGGAGAATCTGTAGGTCTGTCAGTCAGGTAAAGCACTTTTCACCCCCTGTGGTGGTTGGAATCTGTTCTCCAGTGCAGGAGAGGAGGAGGAGGATGCACTCGAGTGCCTGTGGGAACATCATCCATCTCTGAGAGCAAATGGATCCCAGGGGATCAGCTCCTGCTCTCAGCTGCCACCCATAATTCAGATTAATTGAGAACATAAAAAGGAGATCATTAATGCTGCATTTCCCCCAGAGTTGTTTGGGGAAGTGGGATTGAATATGTCAGCACTCCCTGGCACAGTGCAGGATTAACATACAACACTATCCCGGGGTAGAAGCTGGTAGGGAACCATCCCCATCCATTACTTTATGTCCCTGGAATTCCATATGGGTTGACACAGAGTAACTGAGCACATTTCAGTGCCAAACCCCTTGCAGGTATCTCTGTGTGCCACCTCCAGGACCACCCAGGGTTCTCAGGATGTGCCCTGGTGCCCCAGCACTGTACCCATGCTTCAGTTGGCACGCTGTTTGCATTTTGTCTGTTTGGGCTTGAACTCTCTCTGTGAACATCCAGGTGGAGATAAACCTCAAGCGTTACCCCACTCCATACCCCGAGGATCTGAAGAACATGGTGAAGTCTGTGCAGAACCTGGTGGGCAAACCCAGCCACGGAGCACGGCCCGAGGGCTCGGCCCCCACTGCCACCGACCCGGCCAGCAAGGACAAGTACGAGCACAAGTGGCCCCTGGCACCCAAGGAGATCTCCGTGGAGGTAACTCAGGGGCTCCTCGCCCTCCCCACAGCCCTCCCTGGGCCATCTGCTGGGCCCTCACACCCCAGAGTTCCTGCTGCCACCTCGAAAGTGCAGTCACTTGGAGGCTGAGTTGCTGTTCTCCCTCAGTGCTGCTGAGTTTGGGGTTGACATCTACCTAGATGTGAATTTTGCTGTTGATTTAGGCAGTTTTAATGACATGAGCCTTGCCTGTGAGCAGGGGAAGGGACCCAAGCACCGTTTCCAGCTCAGCCCTCAGTAAGTGCGTTCCTGGCTCTGGTGTGTCCATGACCAAGCAGTTGGTTGTGTCTGGCCCTGCTGTGCCTGCAGGTTCTGCCCCCTGTTAGGAGGAGGGACCAAATTAACCTCATCCAGAGCTAATGAAGGCAGCAGGAGAGCTCTCCCCTGCAGGGAGCTTTGGAGCAGGTTCCCCTGAGCAGTGAGTTCCCAGGAGCTGCAGAGTCCAGCTCTCAGGGTATTTGCCAGCAGTGGGTCAGCACAAACAGGGACAGAGTTCTCTTCCAGGATGAATGCAGTCATTTAGGAAGCAAATTCCTGACTCCTGCTGTTACCAAGAGCAAGGACTGGATCTCATCACCCCATGGACACCCTGGCTGTGTGCAGGCACCCGTCAGAAATAAGGAAAATCCCTTCCCCTGAGAGTTCATAACCTTGGGCAGGGCTACAGGAGGACCAGCATTCCCGGAAATATTTACAAAGCCTTAATGCTGAAAAGAAAGAAACGAGGAAAGAGATTCACATTCTTTTTCACTCCTTCGTTGTCTAAACATTAGGAGAAACTCGTTGTCCTTGAAATATCCCTGTGTCTGGCTTGTTGTGTGTGCAGGAACTGTTCTTCCTGAATTGTCCATGTCTTTAACACAAATGGGCTCTCCTTACCAGTTCAGCTGGAGCTGTTCTGTCAGTGCTGTGTGTTTTATTTGCAGTTAAACATTTTCATTTCATACAAAAATAACCACCCAAAGTTTTCCCTTCAAGATGCTTCAGAAGACTTCCTTCAAGTCTAGGCACAGGTTCAATCAGCACTAAAATGTTTCAGTTAAATATTTCTTTTAAAGTAAAATATTTAGGTAAAATCAGTCATGTTTTCATCGAAATCTGAGATCATAAATTCCACCATTATTCCTTTTTGCTCATTAAGTTCTTTGGGCTTTGAACAGCTTGGGCCAGGAGCCTTGGTGTGTTCTACTCTTGTTGCTGAGTATATAGAATTTATTGTGTCTTATCTAGGTTTTGAACTTGAGTATTCTTCACATCCAACAGTGGCAGTGCAGTTCCCTCCCTCCTTGGCTGCTGCGAGGGCTGTTCCCATTGAACACCTGGAGAGGGGCTGCATCCTCTGCTGTGCACTGAGGAGGGGGGAGCTCCTCACGTTTGGATTCCCCAGGGCACAGTCAAGACTGCTAACACAACTATTTCATCAGCTAAAGAAAGGCAAAGGGCTGTTCTTGTCCCTCCTCAGACACCCAGCAGACACTGGGAAGGTGTTTGGGCTCCGAGCAGGGAGCTGTAAATACCTTTTCCTCTCTTTGGCTTCCTGCAGGGGAATAAAGGCAGGAGAAACCGTAGGAGAAGTGGGAATGATTTTGTGAACAATATTGGCCTGATTTCAGTTGTAACACATTAAATAAGCCATAATTAAGCTCTGTTTGCCTTTCAGATAATTAGGAGACAGGATTTCAAGCCTCAAGTTAAAAGCCAGTGTGAAATTGCAGGTGTGTTGTGATAGAGCTAAAGGCTGAAGGCAGTTTCCAATAGCAAGGGAATTTGATTTCAGGTGCAATGCTCACTGCTCATCCTCAGACCAGATAAGGTGCTTTCTGTTCTGAGCTCTTTTGGGTTTTCTTGCAGTTAATGTACATGTGTCTCTTCACAAAGCTGTTTCTAAATAATTAAAGGGGGCATATGAAAGGAGTAGCAAGCTGTACTTCAAATCCCCTGCACCTTCACTTATAATAAGCAAACAATGTCTTGATTAATCATCAATTAAAACAAACCTTTTCATTGTTCCAGGTCGTTTTGAAACCTGTGAGTTTGGGCAAATAGGAGTCTGGGGTAACTTTGTGCCACCTTTTCATGAGAAACAAAGAGCAATACCACAAATCAGCAGTTCAGGTCTTTATAGTTCAAATCAAGAATATTCTAAGAACCTCCAACTTCTCAGGGTGCCCAGGGAAGCTGTGGCTGCCCCAGCCCTGGAGGTGTCCAAGGCCAGGTTGGAGCACCCTGGGACAGTGGGAGGTGTCCCAGCCCAGGGCAGGGGTGGCACTGGCTGGGCTTTGAGGTCCCTCCCCACCCAAACCAGTCTGGGATTCTGGGATTCTATGGAATGAGAAATATGTCTGTATGAGAAAGTGTTTCCTAGTCCAACCTAGAGCCTTCCCCTTTGTGCTGATTCTGTGGGTAAAGGAGGGGTTGTTTTTCCCTGGGGTGTTGCTGCAGAGGCACAAACTTGTGCTCACAGCTGGGGAAACACCCCCTGGGCTGTGCTGGATCTTCTGGGACCTTCATCTGCTCCCAGGCACAACAGGACCTCAATCCCTCCTTGGGGGGTTGAGTTGGGGGTGGCGTTTTTGTGTTGATAGGGGTGGAAAAGACTGTTCTTTTTCTTCTAGTCTGATCTCCTTTATTATGTATTCTTCATCAAAGTTTCAGCAGAGTCTGGAATGAGGAACATCTGCCTTAATCCATTTATACCTTTGTGTCTCTGTGTCCCCTTGTCATCCCTCCCCCTGGCCCAGCCTTCTCCAGTTGGGAAGTGCTGCCACCCCTCTGTTCCTCTGGGGCAGATCCATCACTGATGATCCCCCATTCCTCATCCCTTCCCAGGGCTGCTCCATGCAGAGCCTTCAGATTCTTTGCAAGGACACTCCAAGAGTTTGGTCAGATCAAAAAATTCCCTCTCTCTGGGTTACAGTTCAGTGTTCTTGTGTTCTCAGCCTGAATTCGTGGTGCTGTTTCTCTCTCTCAGGTATTTCAATGCTTTTTACCATGTCTTTTCTCCTGGCAATCAGCTCACCCCAGCTTTCTGTCCTCTTCCTGTACGTCTCTGGTTAGTCCTGAGGAATAACTTTGGGCACACAATTGCCTTTATCTCTTCCTTTTCTTCTTGCAATTACTCCCATTCGCAATAGCTTTGAGGTTTTTTCCTATTAGTGGCCTTTTTGTTCTTGAGCTTGTAAGAAAAAGGTCCTCTTAAAGGGAGTGGAATTAAATGGAATATGATTGGGGATTTTTACAGTATCTTTCACATTCATGGCATGTCCACAAATGCCAGACTGGTTCTTACAAAAGTGCATTGATTTTTATTGGAATAACTGGATTAGGGGCTAAAAAGCAAATCCTATAACACAGAAAAAAACTTCCTAAAATCATTCACCTGCAATGAATGTTCACCATCTTGTCAAAAATGGACGTGCTGGTTCTTAGAGCAGGGAGGTGGTAACTTAGAACTTTGGGAAGTTTGATGGCCCAATGTTGGGATTCCAGGTTCAAGATAAAGAAAACAAAGAATTCCCAAGGAGTCCCCCGTGTGAGACAGAGACCACTCAGGAGTCACCCCTGGAAGCCCCCGAGAGGGAGGAGCAAGCCGAGGGTGCCAAGAGCTCCGAGGTACAGCCGGCCCCGTGGCAGGCTCTGGGCACACAGGGCACACTGGCACACCCCGCAGTGCTGGGCACTCCTGGCTCTCAGCTCAGGAGCTGGCTGGGCACAGCTTTGTCCCCTGCACGGGGAGATGTCACCTGCACTGCTCTCGCGTGGCTGTCACCATGTCACCTGCACAACCCCACAGACATCCATGGCCCTCTGCCCGGGGCAGGGCGCTCTGGGCTGTGGCACACCATGTGGATGTTGGTCCTGAGGGGGGTGCTCAGCTGGGGCTGCCTGGTTTGGCTGCTTTGGGGAGCTCCTGCCTCCAGGAGGACACGGAGTGCAGAAGGATTGAGGCAGCTGTTGTGCAAATGTAATTGTATTCTTCAAGGTTCAGTCATGTGGCAAAGGCTCCTACAAATCTGTTACTACAAGAAGTAGTTAATGGAGAGTAAATCTCTGATGAGTAAAAGGAAGAACATTTTAAAAATATTGGAGTATTTTACTTTTTGACAGTGGCTCAAGTCCTCATCCTGTCCCACACCTCTTCCACACCCACACAAGAAATATGAACTCAGCCAGGGTGTTTGGTTTGGGGTCTCCAGTTTAAATTGTTTAATTATGACCTCTCTCCTTATTGACTTCACTCTGCAAAGTCACTGGAGAGCCTTGACCAACAATGTGCACAGGGATCCTCATGGTGTCTCCCTTAGTGTAAGTTCCCTCCTAAATCTATTTCTTCTGGCCATTTCTATCCTCATTTATGGTATTAATTATTGATTTTCCCCTAATACCCCTCTAAAACTTCCTCTCTTTTACTACATACTCTCCTCCTCCATCCTCCTTATGCAATGACAGCTCCTCCTCCCACAAGGGTCCTGGGGCCATTGGCTCAGCTTTCCCTCTCCCCCAGTTCCCTTTCCAATCATGGAAAGGTTTCCTGGGCTGGGCACCACCCACCAGGTGGGTTTCCCATACTGCCCATCCTTCACAATCCCTCTGCTCGGTCCCTTCCCGAGGGCAGGGTCCCCGTGGCATCCCTTCAGCACATCACCCCTCCCTGTGTGCCCAGGGCACCACCCTCAGCTCTGAACCTCCCCCGGGGTAAGAACTGCCCCAGAATTCCTCTTTGGGACTTCATTCCCTTCGACCTATCTTAGAAACATAAGTGCCCTCATTTAAAGTCTCTCTTTCTAAGGCTGCATCCCCCTTCCCTTCCACATTTTTCCACTTTATTTTCAGTATATATCCTGTTGCAGGGCAGCCTTTGAAGGGCAGGAGGTGCTGAACTCTCAGGGAGAAGTTTATTAAAACCACATCATTTGAATTTAGCCACAAACCCTTTAGAGACAAAGCCCTTTTAATTAAATATAGCTACAGGGGCAGCTCAGTCTATGCAGGGACTTGTGCCATGAATAACTGAACGATTTCCTCCTGAAATAACAATTGTTTACTCTCAATTTGTGTTTATTTCTACTGGCAGCTTGTTTTTGTGACCTTGACTTCATCCAAAATGTTTACGTGGCCTTGATGTATCTCACAAGTTCCATCTGTTTTGTCCACATTTCACAAACCAGCACATCACCATAATTTAGAGGAGTATTTCTGGAGGACTAATTAGAACTTTCAGCTGACAAATGAGCATGATTAGGCAGTGCCCGTGTGTGGGGTTGGTGTGCTGTCAGGGGCAGGCTGGGAAATGCTTGTGCCTTGCAGTTTGAAGTGCATTCTGTCTCCTGGGTTTACTCTTGCTTGTTCTGTTCCTCAGGATGCCTTTGGCCATCCTGCCAGTGAGATGAGGATAGGGGAGCTTCGTCCTTCCATGCCTGAGACTCCACTCTACCCACCCAAACTCGTCCTGCTGGGTAAAGACAAGAAAGGTACTGACTTCATTTGCAGCCTTTGGGATGGAAACGTGTGTGATGTGCACAGAGAGATGTTAAACTTGAGATGCTCTGCCCTCCCCCCCGATTTTAAAACAAATCCCATGCATATTTGTGCACATGTATATATGTATATATATCTCCCCATAGTTTCAATTGAAAAATGTGTTTTTCTGCAGTTTAGTTCTCAAATGCCCCGCCCTGAGAGCGTTTGCTGTGTTTTGTTTCAGAGTCGACAGATGAGTCTGAAGCAGATAAGATCCATTGTCTGAATAACAGCGTTTCCTCAGGCACTTACTCAGACTATTCCCCTTCCCAGGCTTCCTCAGGCTCCTCCAACGCGCACGTAAAAATGGGCTCCCTGCAGACCACGGCTAAAGAAGCAGTGAATAACTCTCTGTGGGGGAACAGGTGTGACCTTCTTCCTTGGCACGGCTTCTGGTTGCCTTTTGTCTTGTCATGTGCACCCATATCAATGGGGGAAGGCTTTATGTTTAAAAATTCCACGTTTTTCCCCCGTTTGTGTGTGTAGCTGCTGCCAGGCCAGGCTGTGCAGAGCTGGCCACCCCTCCATACTCCACAAACAGCAGGAATTCCACGGCTGGGGGGTGAGCTCCGAGCCCTCCCCCGGCACTATTGCTGCTGGAAACTGAGTGCAGCTGGCTGCAGTCTGTGTCCCACTGGTGCTGGCCCGGCCTCCCTCTGCCCTGGACTCCAAGAACAACGTGGAAACTCCTCTTGGGAAGCTGTGATCAGCCATCAGCAGCCTGAGGACACCCTGGTACCACACCAGGAGCACCCTGCCCTGTCTGTCCCTGCCAGCAATCACCCCACGGGGTTCCCTCTGCGGGCTCTGTGCTGTTAAAGGGGGGCCAGAGCCTGCTCAGGGCGTGAGAACAGGCACAGACTGCACCCGGTGTCTCTGGTTAAAAAGGAAGAGATGCAAGTGTGAACCCCCTCCAGTGGCACCGCCAGGTTTTTTTGCAGCAGGAGTGTGTTCAGCTGCATTTCTGTGAGCTCAGCACGGAGCCAGCCAGCCTGGCACTGACCTCGCAGGTTCTCCACGTGTGCACTGGCAGAATCTGTGCTCCAGGGCAAAATCCTGCTGCCACCCTCATGGCACGAGGTCCCTGTGTCACAGCTCGGTCCCAAAGCCAGAGATGGGAGAGTGCTCAATTGCTTTAAGCTTTTAGAGAGCATCCAAAGGAGGGACATGGAGATGGTTCAGGGCCTGGAGGGGAAGCGTGTGAGGACACTGAGGGCACTTGGGGTGTCCAGCTGGAGGAGAGGACACTGAGGGGAGACCCCATTGCAGGGACACCTTCCTGGGGAGGGGCAGAGGAGGGGCAGGCTCTGATCTCTGCTCTGTGGGGACAGGGACAGCACCCAGGGAAGGGCT
>JAWWMP010000005.1:819206-832494 GCA_035047865.1 Dendrocincla tyrannina
GAGGGGTTGGATGATGCTCTGGGGCACAGGGGGTGACTCTTGGGGCTGGGCCTGGGCAGGGCTGAGGGTTGGACTGGGTGGTCCCTGTGGGTCCCTTCCAGCTCAGCGTATCCTGGGATCCTGTGATAGTGCCGTTGTTGTGGTGACGGTTCCTGTGCTGTGATAGAGGGCATTTTATCTTGTTCCCTTCTCCGTTGCCCTTGCAGGCTGGCCCAGTCGTTCCCACAGCCCCTGGAGACCAAGCCATTGCTGAGCCAGCGGGACTCGGCCCCGGCCGGGAATCTGCCGGCGCGGCCGGAGCGGCGCCCGCTGAGCGACACGTTCACGGAGGGCTGGCCCGACGGCTCCCACTACGACAACACGGGGTTCGTGGCCGAGGAGAGCGCGGTGGAGACCCCCAACGCCAACCCCCTGCTCACCACCAAATCCAGGAGCTCGTCGGCACACGGGCGCAGGCCGCTGATCCGGCAGGACAGGATCGTCGGCATCCCCCTGGAGCTGGAGCAGCCGACGCTCAGAAACACACACGAATCTGAAGTGCCTCCTCCCAATCCTTGGCAAAATTGGACCAGAACCCCCAGTCCTTTTGAAGACAGGACAGCTTTTCCTTCCAAACTGGAAAGCACCCCCACCACCAGCCCTTTGCCCGAGCGCAAAGACCACATCAAAGATTCTCCCGAAATGACGAGCACCTTCCCTCCAGGAATGGCGTGGGAATATCACGACTCAAACGCTAACAGAAGCCTCACGAACGTCTTTTCCCATATCCACTGTCGCCCAGACCCTTCCAAAAACGTCATTTCCATCAGCAAGAGCACAGAGCGGCTTTCCCCGATGATGAGGGACTTAAAAACGAACAAGTTTAAGAAGTCGCAGAGTATCGATGAGATCGACATCGGTACGTACAAGGTGTACAACATCCCCCTGGAAAACTATGCATCCGGGAACGACACGGTGGGGCCCCACGAGAGGGTGGACAAGCTGCTGGGCCCCGAGCACGGCATGCTGAGCATGTCCCGCAGCCAGTCCGTGCCCATGCTGGACGACGAGCTGCTCACCTACGGCAGCGTCAAGGTGCAGCCGCAGCAGAAACCCTCCGTCACCAAGAAAGTCTACCAGTTCGACCAAAGCTTCAACCCGCAGGGCGCCGTGGAGGTCACGGCCGACAAGAGGCTGCTGCCGCCCTTCCAGCTCAACGCCGAGTACCTGCCGCCGGCGCCCAAGGCGCTGCCGCAGGAGCTGGTGAGCCCGCGGGGGTACCGCGCCTACGCGCCCGTGGAGCCCGTGTTCTCCTTCCCGCAGCCCTCGGCGGGCGAGGAGCCGGCGGGGCCGCCCTTCGGCAGCCAGGCCGCGCGGCCGGCCTTCCTGCGCAGGGCCGACTCGCTGGCCGGCGCCGCCGANNNCGCCGCCGAGGTGTCGGTGTTCCGCAGGCTGGGCGAGCCCCCCGAGCTGCCCCCGGCAGACAGGTACGGCCGGGCGCCCTTCCGAGCCGCCCCCGAGCGCCAGGCCCTGCCCGAGGCGCAGTTCCTCAAGCGCAACGGGCGCTACGAAGACGAGCTGCCTTCCTACCAGGAGGTGAAGGCGCAGACCGGGAGCTTCCCGGTTAAAAACCTCACGCAAAGGAGGCCCTTGTCGGCACGAAGCTACAGTACAGAGAGCTACGGCACGGCCCAAACGCGGCCCGTCTCGGCGAGGCCCACCATGGCAGCTCTGCTGGAAAAGATTCCGTCAGACTATAACTTGGGTAACTATGGCGACAAGCCTTCCGATAGCAGTGATATAAAGCCAAGGCCTCCCCCTGGGAAGGGAAATGAGAGCTGTGCTAAAATGCCCGCTGACTGGAGACAACAGCTACTTAGACATATAGAAGCTAGAAGGTTAGACAGGGTATGTTTGGCATTTCTCTGCAATTAATGCCTTTAGTTGTGTGTTTTGGTATGTCAAACTATTTGCACGTGCAGTGGTGACCGCCAGAGCTCCCCGTGCTGGGATGCCTGCCCCGGTGCCAGGGGCATTGGCCATGCCAGGGGCTCTGCCCGCCCCGGGGCCAGGGGCATTGCCCACCAGGGCCCTGGGGGTGCGGGGCCGGGGCGAGGGGCCCGCAGAGGCAGGGGCTGAGCCCACGGCAGTGCCGGCGTGGGGGCTCCGGCAGCCCTGCCCGGGCGGCTGCCCCCTGTCCCGCTGCCGGCCCCGGCCGTGCTGCCGGAGCCCAGCACACCAGGCACCACCGGGAGCTCTGGGCACGCCCCGGCCGAGGGGCAATAAACACGAACATCACCGAGAACGAGTACAACAATGTATTTTAGCTTTGGCGTCACTGTTAGTGGAGGGGGCTTAAAGGGGTCTCTTGATTGGGAAATACCACTGGGTACCCACTGCCACTGTGTTTAACGAGGAATGTGATGGTTACTCCTTTTAGCTGTAGGAAGTTGTGCTGATTTGCCTTTTATCCAAAGAGTACGAGTCCTTCAGTGCATGATTTCAGTCACTGCCTATTTAATGACCTACTTCATGAATCGCATTTGCTTCATGATCTGAAGTGGTTGTGAAAAATTACTGTCATGAGACGCATAAGAAGGGAGTTGCCAAATGTGTCCATTTACCTGCTTTCTGCCAGAGCCTCTGAGTTTGGTGATCCTGCAGTCCCCCCCTCCCAGCTGCTCGGATGTGATGCAGATTAAAATATCAGTAAGGACCCCGGGGGTTAAACTTGAGAACGGGCTCGCAGGCTGAAGTGTTTCCCCCCTTCAGCTCTTTGCCTTGTGCTGTGTAATTGGAAAACACTCCCCAGGGAAAGCAGCACACCCCGAGCAGAGCCACTTCTGGGGGACAGAAACACCTCCCAGCTGTTGCTTGTTTAAGCCATATCCTTACACTTAGCTTACAACGCGTGTCAAGCGATGCAGGGCTCAGGGAGAGCTGCCCCTGGTGGCTCTGCCCGGCTGGCAGCGATGCCTGTGGGCAGGTTCCTCCTGGTTGCAGAGCCCTGGTTGTCCCACGAGCAGCTGCTCTGCGAGAAGCCTCTGCCACTGGGTCTGTGCCAGACCCACGTCCCAGCCGTGCCCTGCGGGCAGGGACGGGGCAGAGCCTTCTCCCCCAGGGATTGTTTGCTCCTGGGGGCCACACACATCCCTGGCCCGGCCGTGGTGCTGCAGCCGAGCCCAAATCTGGCCGTATTTGCCAAACAAAGACTCGTACCCTGTGACACAGCTCCAGATACCAACACACCTCATCTGCTGTCAGCGTGGAAGTCGTTTCTGGTATCCATTTTATGTACAACGAGCAATGTACTTGCTTTGTGTGACCCAGTGCATGCCCCGGGGAGCTGTTGATCTCTTGGGACTGTTTGTTTGCTTAAACTAAAACTCTGTGAACTTAACCATATATGTGTGATACTTAATTCGATGAGCATGTGTGTTCATATCTGTCACGTGGTTGTTTCCTCTACTCAGACCGCTGCTTACAAACACCACACAGTTAGCCTTGGCATGCTGCACTCTGGAGGGGTTTCAGCAATGCATGCCGGCCGAAGCATGACTTTAAACTTGCAGACTAAATCTAAATTTGAAAACCAAATGCTTCAAGAGCTACCTCTACCGAAAGTAAGTATGGGCTAGCCAGCATCACCGGCATTCCGAGTAGATTAACTCCTTGCTTCCTCCTGGTTTAGCTTTTGCCTACTACTCATGCTTATACAGACCCAATCCAAAAAGCAAGGCTGGCAGTGGTCGGGTTTTCTTCCTCAGTGCTCTTGCTTTTTGGATGCCGGGTTTCCCGTGGCTGTCATTCCTGCTTCCTGCTCTCCTCCTCCAGACCGGGCCATCATTTCCTCGCCCTGTGCCGAGAAATGGGGAACGTGCTTTGCTCTGTCTTTTATCTTAGAAAAATGAGGGTAGAAATGTTGAATATGCATTAACAGGCTCCAGGAGACAGGGATTTTGGCATGTGAGTGTTAACTGGCTCTGCTGTAATAGCTGAGGAGCTTTGAGCACGTGCCTGGCACACCCAAACTGCAGTGGAGTAGCACCTATAGAAAGAATAATCTCCTTTTTCCTATTTTATATCTGTTGCTGATATATTGCTGACAAGTGCAGGCATACCAGGCCATTCCCAAGCAAATGTTTGAAGGGAAAAGCACACAGGACGAGGCAGAGAGGGACATTGCTGTGGGGTTTGCAGTGTCACAGAGGAGATGCTGAGACCCTGCTGTGCACCCGTGTGGTGGCACTGCCCGAGTGAGGGCCGTGCAGGAGGGATGGGCACGGCTCAGCCACCCCTGCCTGGGCAGCAGGAGCTGCTGGGACACTTCAGCAGCGTTGCTGAGGGATCAAAGGGCAGCAGAGCAGGGCTGCAGGGCTGCCCGGGGGTCAGCTGTGCTGCCAATTGCTGGGCTGGCCTCTGGCACCACTGGCACCCGCCCAGGCAGGACCAGCCCTGCCAGAGATCCCCAAAGGAGCCTTCCAAGGCCCCGTTTCAGAGGTTCAGTCTGAGGCTGTTGGGCAGAACAGGAGGATTTCATGGCAGCAGCATGAGCAGGGGGTGTGGGTTGGCCAGAGCTCAGCCCCGCTCAGCTCCCTGATGTGGCACGAGCTCCGTGCTGCAGTTCTGGGCAGAGCTGGGACAGAATCACAGCACACACAGGGCAGTGCCAGGCTTCTCCTGCTGGGACTGACTCTCCATACACTGTCACCTCCATCCCACATGTCATCAGCTGTCCCTGGGTTCCCCCACCCTGCTCTCTGTGCTTCTCTGTTGTTGGGTGGGTGGCACTGAGAGGCCCCCCAGGGGTGTGTGTTGGCCACAGGTGACATTGCAGTGTTGTCTGTGCTTCCAAAGAACCTGTTTGTCTCCTCGGGTACATGCCAGGTCTTGTCACGAGTCCTTGGAAAAATCCATTTGCCATCCCCAAATGACAGTGCTGGTTTGCCACACACAGCAGGAATGCAGTGTTTTATAGCCCTTCAGGGTCTGAGGCTGTAGATGAATATGGATATTAATGGATGGATGTCTGAGGAAATTCATAAACTGTTCCCAGTGCATACTTTGGGGTGTGCTCTGATGTGGATTATTCTGCTTTCTATTCCACCAGCATTTCACTGCTCCATACCCATGTAAACTGTGATGCTGAACTGCATTAAGGGGGTTGTTCTATTATTGTACTGTTTGGGAAGCTGGGGGAAATGATTGTTGAATGACTATTGTGTGTATTTAGTATTGTTTAATTTTATTCCTCCATGTGTTCTAAAGGATTTGCATTTCTTGATGAATCCAGGTCACAGCAGTTTAATGTTTGCCTCTTCTCCCCCCTCCTTCCAGTGGCCTGGATTCAAGAGAGTAATGAGTGAGCTCTGGCTGTCCAGTGGATGGTCAGGAAATCACGTTTGGCAGTAACTTATTTTCAGTGTTTATTATGCTGGTTGTGCTCACTGGGGGGGTGCCCAGGTGTGCCCAGGTGCAGGCTGTGCCCGCTCAGAGGGGGCCAGTATTGTACAGGCCACGTTGTTGTGTGGCACAAACCAAACCCACTGAGTTTTCCAGCTCATTGAGAAGGCAGAAAACCCCCTCAGTGCTTCTCCCTTCTCCCAGGAAAGCTCTGAAAGGGGTGGCTCGTTTTTCCATTTTAATGGATGTAAAGAAAACTCCACAAGGAGGTCTCAGGCTTTGAACAAGGGAAGTATTTTTCTAGTGGTTTTTAATAGAAGGAAAATCACAATTTCGTGATTTTTCTGGAAGACTTGAATGATGAAAGGATTTTAATGGAAGTTTTCATTCATTTTAAATAAGCAGGGTTGATTTTTTTGTATTTTAGCCACTGAGATGTGCGATTAAAATCACAATTTACTTCTATTTACTTTGAAACTTAAGTTAAAAATTGGTTTTAATTGACAAGTTCCCAGCTTTCAAAGCAAATTCAATTTATTCTTCAGCCATCTAAAGAAGTGTATCCTGATTTATTTTTTTTTATCTAAGCTGGAGAAGAATTTACTTGAAGGACAGAGGGGAAAAATAGATATTTTTTGTTCCTTTGCAGATTACCATTAGTCAGAACTCAGTAAGCACCACATCATTGAGGTGCTCTCAGTGGTAGCACAGTGTTGGAATTAACAGGTAACAGGAAAATCAGGATGGGCCAGGAAAAGCACAAACACCCTCCACAATCCTGAAAACAAGGGTGAAATAACCAGGGGGAAAAGTGGCAAGGAAGAAACATTTATAACAGGGGAGAAAAGGGGAAGATAGCAACATGTGTTACGGTCATTTCTATTCAGGAAAACATTTATTACAGGTTAATATTGTGCTACAATAACCTGTTGGCTCAACAGAAGCCAGGCCTGGCCTAGAGAGGGCTCGGAGCCACAGTCTGAGCCCAGCGTGGGGGACAAGGAGCCACAGCCCGACCTTTGCCAGCAGGGGATGTTTTCTGCAGAAAATACAAACATCTAATCCATCTTGGTGGCAAATACTTCATAAAAAAGCTTTTGCTGCTTGAGTGAGCAGCAGGAGAGTTCTAAGTCACTATTCCTGGTGTCTGCACGCTGGAATGGGGAATTCCTGCCAAATTGGGTTCTCTGAGCGACGTTCAATGAGTTTTCTCTTGTCTCTCATCATTCATTATTCTCATTGTTTCTCTCCTGTGCCTTCCCAGCCCTGTGGTGCCCTGTGAATGCAGAGCTGGGGGTTTGGGGGGGTCTGTGCCGCAGCCACGGCGCGGTGCAGGTGGTGTCACCGGGTGGTGGCTGAGCTGGACCGGGGGGAGCGAGTGGCTGGGGACTAAAGGCTGCCCTGCATTTGTGCAACAGAGCCCGTCGCAGCAGAGCAGCATCCTGGACAACGGGCAGGACGAGGTGTCCGTGGGCAGCCAGTGGAACCCCTACCCGCTGGGGCGGCGGGACGTGCCCCCCGACACCGTCACCAAGAAGGTAAGGGAGGGACCCGGAGGGCAGCCCGGCACCCCTCCGAGGAGCGGAGCGGGTGGATGAGGACCTGCCTGGCTTTGTTTCGGGCCTTAAGGCAGTAATTGCTGGGAATTCAGGGCATGGGTTGGTGTGGTTTGTGCCAGCGGTGTGGGCGGTGGGCACCGAGGGCTGGGCAGGCGTGTTCCTGTCCCTTGGCCTGCAGGGTCCCATCAGGTGTTTCAGTTCAGTGACAATCAGAACAAAGAGCAGTGTGGGGATGGTGCCAGCCCAGTTGGACATGCCAGCAGAGGGTCTAATTTCCGCTTCCTTGTGGTGGATGTTGAATTCCAGTACTCGGAGCTGGGCTGGCCATGGGCAAACATTGGCTGCTCCCTCCCAGCCC
The DNA here is from genome assembly GCA_035047865.1 of Dendrocincla tyrannina. Lineage (NCBI taxonomy): Eukaryota > Metazoa > Chordata > Aves > Passeriformes > Dendrocolaptidae > Dendrocincla > Dendrocincla tyrannina. Next base: position 826,506 of record JAWWMP010000005.1, read on the forward strand.
CAGCTTGGCTCCTCCACTCACAACTGCTGGCTTTGGCTGCTCTCACCACAGGGCTGCAGGATGGGGGGTCCTGACAAACCCAGCCGCGGTTGGGGGGTGTGAGTGGGACAGTGACAGTGCTCACTGCCTGCATGGAGAGCCCAGCAGCCCAGCCCTGCCGTGAAGTCCTGGGGCTGAAGAACAAACACCAAGGGGAAAGTCATGGTGTGCACACTGGTAATGACCCCTCAGCTGGGGAGGGAAGACCTCCCTGCTGCCCTCACAGCTTTTATCCAAGGCAGTGGCAGAAGCAGCAACCCTTGGCTTCCAAGGGAGAGAGAAGTGCAGCCAGAGGTCCACGTGTACAGGAGGATTGCTGGAAGATGGAGATGAAAACGGCACCTCCCAGGCACAGGAGGGGGAGGAGGAGGAAGGTGCTCTGACAGCCAAGTTGTTTATCCTCTGATATGCAAGAAATGAGGATGAGGAATGTAAGAGGAGTCATTCCTGTCTTCACTGGCATTTTGGGATAAACCCTGTGTGGGTGCCTTCACGTCGATGTCGTGCATTTGTGCCCCATCAGTGCACAGTCAGTGCTGAAACAGCTCCCCATCAGCAGAGCACCATCAGGACTATCACAAATTCAACTGCAGACTCTCTTCTGCTCTGGGTATTTCATGCCTGGCTGCTCCATGGTGTGAGTACAGACATTGCTGCACTCAGTGGATCGCTGTCAGCTACTCCCACTGCACTGTAAATGTTGGACACCGAGCTGAAAACAATGAACTTTGGTGCTGGATGCTAAGCAGAGAATGCAGATGAAATTGGGGAGGCGATCTGCATAGCAGAGCTTTTCTGCAGAAGAAATAATTCCTGTGTCCATGAGAAGCAGCTTGTCCCCCTGCACAAGAGCCACGCTGTGAATCCACAAGCAGGAGCGGTCTGATCTGCTCCAGGTCTATTAACAGCTTGGGAAAATGAGTTCTCAGAGCTGTTTGCTCACCTTCTTCAGGAGGGGTTTGCAATGTGCTGGAGTGACAATGCTCAGCTCTCCATGCAAAGTCACCTCCACTGTCCTGCTTTCCCAGCATCTGGGGATTAAAATCCAGCAACTGTTTGAAGTTATTCAGAAAATCTTGGGTAGGATTGAAGTTCAACATAGCAAACAGTTAAATGACATAAAGATCAATTGTGATATGTTTTGGTTTCCCACTAACCAGGCTCCTGCAGAGCAGAGTCACTGTGAGGAAGAGCTGTGCTTGGGAAAGGGTGGGAAGAAGAGTTGGGAATCGCTCTTCCAAGGGGAAGGGGGTGTGTGAGAGATGGACAGGCTGTGCACTCGGGCTGATGTAGAGCCGTGGGATCATTTAGGATGGAAGAGACCTCCAAGATCAGCGAGTCCAGCCATGAACTGGTGTCTGTAGGACACTTAATAATTTGGTATTCCCAAATTACTCCCACACGGAGCTCCTCCATGTGCAGTGATGGTTGGTTGTGTCAGTGAGCTGGGAATGCTGCACAGGCATCACCACTTCATTAGCCGGGCCGGGGGTGGTTGTTTCCATCCTTCTTGCTGCTCATAATGCAGATTAAATGCCCATTTTGTAGCTCTATGACCATTTCTGTGATCATTCCATAATTTATGGGCTGTTTCTCCTATGGCAAAGTTGGATGTTTTAATCTCCCAGCTGAATAATTCACTGACTGTTAAAAGGCTTTAGTGTTGAGGCTTCCTGGGGGATGACTTTACTGTGGTGTGCACAGGACAGGAGCCACCCTTCCTTGGCTGGAAATGGCAGGAGGCCACATTGCTGTGAAGGCCCTTTTCCCTTGTGCTGCAGCTTCAGACCAGCAGGTGTTGTCACAGGAATGTTGTCACAGGGCTTTGGGTGGTTACATTTTGTGAAAGCCACGTCTGGTCATAAGACAAGGCGTAGGATTTAACTGCTGGTGCTGTTCGTACCCAGAGCAGAACCCTGGCCAGCGTCTGTGTTATAGATCTTATTGCAAATTCTCCTCGGAAAAACCAAACATTCCAGTATCGTCAGAGTGGGCTGTGATAAATTATTCACCCTCTGCGTTGATTTAATAAATGTCTTCAGCTCACAGAACCCGCTGAGCAGAACCGTAGATGTGACACGAGGGGAAAATATCCTGTGTTTCCCAGATGGCTGATTGCCCCCAACCTCCCCCGGTGCCCCGTGCCATGGCCATGTCCCTGCTGCCTTTAATGCTGCTTTCCCAGCTGTGCCCCAGAGCCAAACCCCTTCTCTGGGAGTTCAGCAATCTCTTCCCCCCAGCCCCTGGCCTCGTGTGCTGACGGGTTGCCTTGCCCACAGGCAGGTAGCCACATCCAGACGCTCATGGGCTCGCAGAGCCTGCAGCACCGCAGCCGGGAGCAGCAGCCCTACGAGGGCAGCATGAACAAGGTCACCATCCAGCAGTACCAGCCGCCGCTGCCCATCCAGATCCCCGTGTCCCAGAGCTCCCGAGCCCCCCAGGGCGGCCGCTGCCTCATCCAGACCAAGGGCCAGCGCAGCACCGACGCCTACCAGGAGCAGGTGAGGGGGACGCCAACCTGCCCCGGTGTCCCCAGGTGGCCACGGGGCAAGGCAGCCCTGGGCAGGACTGGGGCAGCTGGGCTGGGCAGCCCAGGGGGCTCTGGGTGGGCTGGGGAAGGTCTGGTTGGACTGGGAAAGCTTTGACTGGATTGGGGGAGCTCTGGTTGGGCTGGGAGAGCTCTGGTTGGGCTGGGGAAGGTCTGGTTGTACTGGGAAGCTCTTGTTGGGCTAAGGAAGGTCTGGCTGTGTTGAGAGAGCTCTGGTTGAACTGGAGGAGCTCTGACTGGGTTTGGGGAGCTCTGGCTGGGTTGGGGGTAGGCTGGGTCCATCCCTTTCCCCAGCACCAGCCACTGATACCATTTTCCCTTGGACTGGCCAAGTGCCCCTGAAGTCCCTGGGCAGAACAGGCACCACGGGGTCACCCCAAGTTCATGTGCAGCTTCTGCCCCTTCCCCAGTAACCCTGTCAGTGCCCTGCTCTGCCCAGATCTGCCAGTGCAGGTCCATGTGCAGCCCCAGAGCCCCCAGCCTGGCACAGCCACTGGGGGTTCCCTCAGCACCTGGTGCTGCCCCTGTGACATTTGAACTTGCTGCCTGAATGACCTGTCTGGGCCCCCTGACTGCAGAATGAGCTGCAGCATCTCCAGGAAACCTTTCTCGTGTGTAAAGTGCTGGCTGAGCCACGAGAGCAGCTCCCTGCACGACACCCCTGATGGTCAGAACAGAGTGCTTGGCTCCAGGATGTGCTGAGCCCAGCTCAGTGCACAGTCATTAAGCTCCTCTGCAGTGATGTTTATTTTATATTCCATCACCCAGTGCTTTTAGAGTCACCCTGATTAAAAGGGAAGGTTCAGCACTGCCTCCTGGGCTGCAGGGGCTGGTGCTCAGTGCAGGCTGGGTGGTTGTGCCCTGACGTGGCAATACTCCAGAGAGCCCGAGCTTTGAGTATTGAGCCCTGGCTTTGATCCAGGGGTGCTGCAGGGGTGCCTTTGGAAAAATAAAATTGCCCAGATTAAGCCTCACTGACAGGTTTATCCCGATGTTTAAGTGAGAATTTTGGCCAGTGTGAACATCTCACGAGTCTAAAGGGTTTTTTCCTCCTTGAAAATAAACCTTCAAAACCCATGCAAAAGCCTGTGGGCCATGGGGAATGTTGTGGTATCACTGTGTGCTAAAATCATGCCAGTACTTCCAGTTTAGAGCAATATTCCACTGGCTTTGCCCAGACTGTGCAGTGCAGGGCTCAGCTGATCTCACTAACAGGGAAGGGGATGAGTGGGAGGAAGGTGCTGGGGCTTAGGAAGGGTTCAGTGTTGGCATCCACTTACCCTGCCCTGTCTTTCTACCCTAGTTTTGTGTGAGGATAGAGAAGAATCCTGGCCTGGGGTTTAGTATCAGTGGTGGAATAAGTGGACAAGGGAATCCATTCAAACCTTCCGATAAGGTAAGTTGGGAATTTCCCTCTACCTGGTCCTTATTGTAGAGCAGAGACGTGGAGAACATGAGGGAGATGTTTATGGAGATGTGGAGAACGTGAGGGAGATGTTTATGCCCTTCTGTTGTGATTATTGAAAGGTTTTTCCTCATACTTGGCTTTTTTGTTTGTCTGTTTTTGTTAGAGGAGTTTTGTGTGCTTTTTTCCCCAGTTAAAGAAGATGAGGGAATCAAACACCAGCCCTATGGGTGTCTGCCCCATATTCCATGGATAATTCTTCAGGTTGTTTTCTGGGGAATTGTGTCTCTCAGTTTTTCTCTTAAGAGTCCTTTCTGGCCCTGATTTAAGCTTTAACTAAATTGATTAGTGGGAGCACTAAACCAGCAGTACCAGTGGCTGAAATGCCAGGGTTTGTAGCTGCTGTGGCAAACAAAACCAGCCTAGCCTAGAGATCACTGTACACTGGAGCTCACTGCATCCTTACAGCCCCCCTGGCACCACTTGTCTCCTCCACTAGGAACTGAGAATGTCCCCATGAGGTTCAGGGTGGCCAGGGAGACTCGGGATTCATTCTGGGAATGACAAGTCTAAGACAAATCTCTTTGTGAGAAAAGGAAGCCTAGAAAGACTGCAGCATCTGGTGATTCCAGCTCCTGGCCCTGTGGAATGAGGGGGGTAAAACCCCTCAGGGATGCACGTGATGGTGGTGCCGAGCAGGGGTTTCCCTGGTGTCCCCGGGAGCAGTGGGAATTGTCACAGTTAGCCTTGGATTGCCCTTGGAGCAGGGAGAGCCCAGACACTCTGAGGGGCCAAGGCTGATGGGGGTGTGGGACACTGTTTGTTATGGGCATCAGCTGGAACCAACCGTTGATTTGGGGTTCTATTAACATATTGTTCTGAAATGCTGAAAACAAATCTAGAAGTGTCCTTTATGGTCAGTAACTTGTGCCCTTCCAAAGCCTTGCCCTGCTCACACACTGGGTGGAGTGTCTGTCCCACAGCCTGTGGCACCGAGGGTCCCAAGGGCTGAAAATCAACTGCTTTTCAGACAGTTTCTAAACAAAGGTTACTGTATAGATTGGGGTACAGATTATCCTGATAAATTAGTGTTTGCCCCATTTGAATTCCCCTCCTGATAACCCTGTCACTCTGTTCATATTGGACATTATTTTATGACATGGAATCTTAGCTGACAATGACCCACAGTTGTACCTGTTGGGTGATAAGCAGCTGAAGGTGCTACAGAGCCAACCTAGTGTATCGTTGCAAACAGATTCCAACAGAGTTTGGTGTTTAGCCCAGCCTGCCAAGCCCCAGGTAGGGAGACCCCTGTGTTTTGGGCTGTAGGTGTCGGAGATGGCATCCTAACCTGTGTTACTTTGACTTATAGGGTATCTTTGTTACTAGGGTTCAGCCTGACGGCCCCGCGTCCAGCCTGCTCCAGCCAGGGGACAAGATCCTGCAGGTACGGGGGGTGCAGGGGCTGGGCACACAGCCTGGGGCTGGGCACACAGCCTGGGCACACAGGCTGGGGCTGCAGCAGGGCTGGGCACACAGCCTGGGGCTGGGCACACAGCCTGGGGCTGCAGCAGGGCTGGGCACACAGGCTGGGGCTGGGCACACAGCCTGGGGCTGCAGCAGGGCTGGGCACACAGGCTGGGGCTGCAGCAGGGCTGGGCACACAGCCTGGGGTACTGCAGGTCTCTGATATCATTCATAGCTCCTGCACCCACAGCACTTTTTGCCCAGCTGGCCAAGAAGGGCCAATGGCACCTGGATTGTGTCAAAGACGGTGCAGGGACTGTCCCTGTGCTGGCACTGCTGAGGCACCACCTCCAGTCCTGGGGGCAGTGTTGGGACCCTCAGGACAAGAAGGACACTGAGGGGCTGCAGCATGTCCAGAGAAGAGAATGGGGCTGGGGAAGGGGCTGGAGCAGCGGGAGGGGCTGAGGGAGCTGGGGGGGCTCAGCCTGGAGAAAAGGAGGCTCAGGGGGGACCTTCTGGCTCTGCAAGTC